>CM060866.1:33507866-33825416 GCA_030737845.1 Acorus calamus
ACAGTTTTTGTAATGCATGTACCATGACCTAAATTTCTTTGGCCCATCTAACAACAATCTTTCCCTTGTTGATGTTAGTCTTTCGAAAGAGTGAGGTAAGCTAATCAATTTATATAATATAACATAATATATATAGGGAAATGATACGGTGCGGGTCGTGCGGTCGTGCGGCGTCGACCACGAGCCGTCGATCACGGGTTCATCGCATCAGACGGTCGGGGGCGATTCATTTCGACCGTTGATGCGATGGACCCGCGATCGGACGACTCACGTCGGATCCGCACAACCGCACGACCCACATATTATCACTAGCGTATATATATAATATATAGTTGCTTTACTTTCAAGCAGCCGTGAGTCCTGACCACACGAACAAGGTGGAGATGGTACTGTCATCCAGATTCTCTGGATGACAACCACAAAAGATGAAAAGGAATCCCACTAATTTACATTCAAAGTCATAGCTTACAAACAAAGCTAGACTCATGATGTCCTTGCTTTTTATCCCTTGGTTTCTTTCATCCTCGTGAAAATATTATAATGTATCTGGGTTATAAAATAATTCTCAATGAATCAATATGACCCAAATGGCCTCTCAATTCTTCTTATTTAAAAAGATTTCACTAACTGAAAACTGTTAATTAAATTAAATTGCAGTTGAACATGCTTTTTCACTTTTTTAGGATGTATATTTCATTTAATAAAATATATATCTCGATAAAAAATATATTGACAAAAATATATATATTTCATTTAGTGGACTGAGTGTAAACGCCCACACTGTAAAATGTTTAATTGTGTCAATTCCAACTCTGTTTGATGACATTGTGACAACTCTGTTTATTTCCTCTGTGAGCGTCACAATTTTAAAATGAAGCACTTGATTTCATGGATAATATATAGCTTATATGAAACATATGTATACCTTAGTGTTACATGTAGTATTATCTATTGCATACCAGTTTAATTAACTGCGTATTACATTGCACAAATGGCATAACATGAGTATGAGCATTTCCCAAATCTAACTAAAAATAATTTGTTTGTGGAGTATATAAAACACAGTTCCCTTTATTAACAGGGATTGTTAGAAAAACTTGGGTTTTGACCATGTTCTGATTAAAATGAGTTTGAGTTCTACTAATTATGTTTAGTAAAAATCCATTGGATTGCGTTCCTCTTGTTGAGTAGATGAACGTAGTATATTTACATTCTCAAAACCAATTTTAGGTGAATGAGAAAATTGAATCCAAAAATCTCCCAATAATATGATGAAAATGGATGGTGGTTGGGGAAGAAAGAAAAGTTATAGTCCCATATTGGTTAAATAGAAAAAGTATTGAGGATTTATAAGGTGGGCTCTTTGTACTCTAGTGAATTGCTTTAGGGCGTATTGGGCGTTTTAGGGCGCACGTACGCATCGTCGCTAGGAGCTGGAGTCTTTTCTTTTTGGACCTTTTGTTAAATCGGACGGTGGATATCATTTTGATCAAATGAAATCTAGGCCGTCGATCGAATGAATCCACATATGCGATGCGGGCTGTTGGATGGACGGTTAAGATCTAGCCGTTCGATATTTGAATGGAGGGGTGCCTTAGACTCTGTTTCAGTGAAAACTGAAATAGAGGAATAGACTCCTCCAAGAGCCTCTTCAATCGATTTTCTACCCTATAAATTCCACCCGTCTCTGCATTTTAATTCATCCAATCATTCACAATAATAGGATTCAGTCCCTAGAAGTTTTGCATTTGAGTCTCAAAGCATTCCAGTCAGAGAGAGAGTTGGAGAAAAACACAGTTAGTTTGCTGTCCCTTCGGTTTGAAGTGCTGCTACCGTGGGGAGTCCGATCGTTGTATCCTGAGAGATTGTCGCCTGATCCGTGAGCACCTCTGCGGAGCGAATATAGTCTTAAGGACATAGAGTCCAACTCTAGCCTCGATCATTCTAAGAACGGAACAGATTCGTCAAATCAGTACACTTCTATTACTCTGAAAATAACAGTAAATTGCACTAGTAAGATATATATATCTCATTAATTTAAGTATATAGCCGATATTAACAAGATATGTGAAATTAGAATTGAGACAGTACAAAAGACCATATCTAACAACACTCCGATGTTACGTGTAATATTATGTATTCCATACCAGTTTAATTGAGTGCGTTTTATATTGCATAATAACATGAGTATGAGCATTTCCTAAGTCTAATTAAACAATTTTGTAGTGTACAAATAACACACTTCCCTTTATTAACATGTAAATTGCACATACACTTTGTGGCATTCTCGTGATTCAGTTACCAGTAATATAAGAGCAAGAAAAGAATGGAATAGAATATTGCAACAAGCTAATAAGAGAATACAAAAAGCAGTGCCAAGAAACAATAAAGGTCAGTCCCCAACACCCTCCAGAGATCTCACGCAGACCATTCTCTACCAAACACAAACGCTTCCTCTCTCTCTCTCTCTCTCTCTCTCTCTCTCCCTCTCCCTCTCCCTCTCTCTCAAACATTGTAAAATAACAACCTTTCCATGCCTCGTTTGAGCCTGAAAAAGAAGCTCCAGCCGGCGAAGAGGGTGTGGAGGGGCCTAGCCACGGCCCTCCGAAGGCTCAAACGGTCCAGACCCATCAAACGCACCGCAACCCAACTCCAAAGAGCCCTCTCATCACTCACAGGCCGCCCTTATCAATCACCCAAATCCCACCGATTCAAATACACGTACTACCCATCCGTCCATTCGACGCCCAAGTTCGTCATCCGATCTCGAAAGCACCGTAAACACCGCCTCCGCAGTTTCAAGCCCGTCTACGTCGATGACCTCTTCAGCAAGCCTTCTGCGTCGACCTTGCACGTCGAGGTGTTCGAGGAGGAGAAAGTGAAGGATGGATTGGGTGGTTGTTCTTCTTCTTCTTCTTCGGTGACGGCGGCGGCGGAGGAGGTGGAGGTGGAGGCGGAGGGAGGTGTTGTTGCATTGGAAGGGGTGGACCTGAGAGCAGAGCAGTTCATAGCGAGCTTTCGCGAGGAGATGAGGCTTCAGAGGCAGAGATCGTTTGGGGAGTACAAGGAGATGCTCGCTCGTGGGGTTTGATTTTTTTTTTTTTTTTTTTTTTTTGGAGTGGTTTTTATCATGGCTTTAGACCGTTGTGTTGTGCTAGAGAGATTGAATTCAGTCAGTGGTTTATTTATCAGTTTATGTTATCCCCTAATTGGAGAATGACATGACTTGATTGACACTTATTGGATTCCATCTCTTTGTTTGATATGAATCTATAGCAAGCATGGTCAGTATAGATCTTCATGTAAATATACTTTGATGCATGGATTATGTATTTGGTCTTTTGGGGAGTGCACCACTTATAAGATTGTGCTTATTACATGGATGGGGAGGTGGGAACTGGTTTATTACATGGATGGGGAGGTGGGAACTGGTATTTGATGATTGACTACTACTATTCACTGTATTTTTTGCTGATTAATAACAATATGATTGGTTGTCACATTGCTAGACTGAACAAATTTTCATTCTCTTAAAATCATATACATCATTCAATGGGATGTGTATTTTTATAAAATATGATGTATGTATATATATATATATATTTTTTGAATTGAATGATATTATTTATAAAAAATGTAAAAGTTTTGATATAATAAATAAATAGGTTAATAGGATACATAAGACTGTGTTTAAAACTGTAAAAAAAAAACTAAATATACGATAGCTCTGACTATACAATCAAAGATGAGATGCGTCTCTCAAGATCAACAAATTGTGAAAAGCAAATCCAATACACTCATACTTATAATGGAATCCTCGCATAGAGAGAGCTTGGTTACAACAAATCAATCTCGTCTATTACATATACAGATATACTAGACAAAATATTTGAGAGGTGACTCATCAGTGGAGGAAGTCCTTCATTGGATCATCATGATGGACCTTCTTCATTCTATACGCCTCCATATCCTCAGCAGTGACCTGCACGAACACAACGTTGGTGAGTATATGAGTAAAAACAAGCACAACAAATCCAAGCACAAAAATAACATAATCAAAGATAACAACATACCTCGTCATTCCACTTAACATTATATTTTCTCTTCCTTTCATCTCTCTCTTCCCTCTTTCTCTCATCCTCCTGAAAACAGACGTGTGTCAGCCTCTAACAAACTGAGATAATGATAAATGAAAGACTGCCACAAAATTGGGCACACCTTCTTCAGTGATTCTGCAAGCAATTTCTCATCAAGGACCAAATCCTCAGGAATTTCAGTTCCCCAGGTTGCAAGCTGCTTCTCCTGAGTCAACTTGGGTTGATCTGTGACAATACAGTGGAACACAGAAAAATAGCAGTTAGGGGCTTAGATGCATTGTCAGTATCACGAAAGAAAGATGAGCATCACAGAAAGTAAGAAAATTGGAGGGACCATAAGTTTCATCCCCATCAGTAACATGCGCATGTTTTTTTTCCCCTCTTTGAACTCAGTTTTACACTCAAAATAGATGAACAAAAATTTATGATCCTACAATCTCACCTAAATAAACCTGACCCCCAATTCCCTCCCTGGTGGATAAGAGGAGAGATAAAGGATGGCTGGATAAGTGGCACTGGTTCATGTCAGGGTCCATTTAATTATCTATAAGCCATTGGTTTGAATGCTTAATTACTCCTGATTATCAAGAATCCTTTATTTAATGTTGGAGAAAAAAACTGCATCATGTGAGTTTTCACATAATCTTCACTATCAGGAATCATTTTATATCATGGGCTTGCACAATTCATAAGCTATTGTGCTATTTTATGCCAATTAATTCTGTTTATAATTTATACTTTTTCATTCTTTTTTTCTGCCAAATTCCTAAGGCGACCCATCCAGTCATATAGCACCACTATGTTATCTTGATAAACAAAGAATCAACCCACAGAACAAAGCATATAAAAAAACAATGACTGACCTTCCATGGCCTCTTTACGTGCCAAATTAGCCTTCATTAGTTCTGTTGCCTCTTCAGCAGCTTCTATTCCAGCAGAGCCTGTGCAATAACTATTTCGAATTGTCTGCCTACAGCAGCGATAACCCCACTGATGGTCCTTCCACCAAGAACCCCAAACACTAGTGTGGTTGTTGATGTAAACATCTTCTTCATACTTACTTTTTGGAAGTGCTATCTCCTGCAAGTAGAACAATGTTCAGCACCTCTGAGTCTCTGATGCAAGATTCATATAATGAAATATGCTCTTATATTTGTAATGCATCTAAAAAATCCTGCTTTAAAAACGCAATTTCTTTCTTCTGGCTACATACCTACCTATCCAGACATGTTTTGAATAATAATGAGAGAAAAACAAAATTTACCTGTCCTTTAATAATTCTACCAGCACGGTCATATTCAATCTCCCTCTCGCTTTGCCCGAGGAGTAGTTCCCTTGGAAGTTGTTCCTCGGAAGCTGCATTGCCATATTTCTGCATAATTGTGTCCTTCACTTCGGTCTTCAACTTCTCCTTATTTATCTTGAAATTCTTATAAAGCAGCTCTGCCTGAGAAGGAGCTGCCTGCATGTGGACATCTTGACCTTTCTCAAATGCTTCCCAAGCATGGATGTTGAGCTGCTTGAACTCCAATGCCTGCCCACTTGCTCTATACTGGTTGTCTCCCTGAAATATAACAGATGTATCAGTATATTACACAACAGACTGCAAACAATCAATAGAACTTGATCTAATGGATATGCTAAATGCCTATAAGGCACACACCACATAAAACTTCTCGTTTGGATCACTGTCTGGAAGAGGATCCTCTCTCATGGACCGAGTCTTTGGATCATAATGAGCAGAATTAATATCCAGATTCAAAAGGTATTTTGCAGTATCCTCTCGAATACGCAGATTCCTGGAGAAGAAGATAAGGAACAAAAATTCAACACAAGCTCAAGAGAAACATCCCAAATTCAAAAAGTATCAGAACACCGACTTTTGTGTTAAAAAAGACTACAATGTTACCTTACAGTTCCTGTGCTTCCACCACCTGTAGTACGCACACGCTTTTCCACCTTGGCGAAATCCATTTGTTTTGACTCATCAACTTTGGCTTCATCCACTTTCAGGTCATCTTCATCATCTTCCTCCTCGCTGACCTCACCCTCTTCATTCTGATTGTTGTTCTTCTCTTCTAACTTTTTTAGCTGCTGCTCCTTTAGATATTTTCTTCTCGCCTCATCCAAAGCCTCAAATCTCTCAATTACACGGGAATAAGTGGAAGGATCATATCCATTCCAGCGATCCCGCTTACCATCATAATCCAGTTCAAAAGTCTCCACTTTCTCATCAGGTGCAATGTGCATATTTGTATATTTTGCTCCCAACTTTCTTGGCCTCTCCATGCAAGACTTTGCATCATGAGTCATGGCTCCACAGCTGTGATATAATAAAAAGACATTGCATAACGCATCTAAACAGCAATTCAAACTACATTACATAGGATCATTTCATCATATGCAGTGCCAAACTAACTAAAAGTTACCATAAGCTAAACTGTCAGGAACATAAAATCAATTAAGAGTCTATAATAAAAATAGCACACAACAATCTAAACTGTCAGGAACATAGACTTAGTCCTATTTGTTCGAATACAGGGTGACAGGAATAGTTGGATGCCATACTGGCAACATATCAGCCAAAACACACAACCAATATATAAATCAATAGGGATAATAATCATTATTTTGTACAAGTACAATCTATAAAAATCCACATAGTTAAATCAGTAATAGAAATCTATGAAAAGAATTACTAAAAACACTGGTAATGATATTCAACATGCAATGTGATTATACAGATACAACATGTCCTAATAAATTCCCACACAAACAATCACATGATTAAAATCAGATAAAGATTTAATACATTCAATGTTGCTGCTAACCCATACATCACATTTAACTATGAATGTCAGTAATTTCAGTTTTCCTAGAGATAGCCCACCACTACAATTCACCAGTTCTACAAGGGCAGAGATAAGCAAGTAAAGTGAAAAGATATTGAAGACATGAAAGTATAGACAATACTAACTTTTGACAGGCACCCTTTCTGTACCGATCAGCCTGAAAGATTTTTGCACCTCTGTCATACCATGCCTTGGTGTAATTTGGATCGGACTTCCACTTACGTTGATGTTTCAAACTCTATAGGAGGGAAAAAATCCAGGTCATCTTCAAGGCCTTTAAAATTAGTTTTCAGTTTGCAGAAGAACACCAGATTTCAGATAGAAAACTCACTGGTCTTTCTGCATTTAGATACCATGGTGCAGAAGACATATACTGTGGGATGTGAGGATTAATCTCCTTTCCATCCTCATCGAGTTCAGCAGGCGCAAGCCCTGCTTTTCGAGCTTCTTCAAGTTCCAACTGTTTCCGATGATCCTCCCGGGATTTAAAGGCCACTGCAAGGATTTCAAGTTAGCATACACATCCAAATTGGAAAAATCTGGTGTCAAAGTCAAACATATGCTTTTAAGTTTTACAATTCTCTGGTCCTAAAATTCTCATGCATCACCAAAATCATCCAATTTTATTGAATAACATTCAAATATTTAATAGAAGATACACAAACCCAAACCCTAGAAATACAAATACAATTCCAATTCAATATTTACGGAAGATTATTAATGCTTATAAATACAGAAGACAAAACCCTAATCGATCATAAGCACAATTTCTCAGACATGGAAGGAACAAAATCAAATATTGAATCTCATCTGGAAATTATAAACAACAGAAAACCGGATCACAAAATATCGGCATTAGAAATTTAGATATCCAATAATCCGAATCGAAATCGGCATGAAACATGTAGATCTCGGTATCCATTAACCTAATCATACCGGAAAAAACCCTAAATCATCATCAATTGAAAAAAAAAAGATCTCATGCGGATGAAACTCACTTGAAGCCGTCGCCATGTTGAGCCTCCGATCTCAAAGTAAAACCAAACCGCGCAAAACCCGAACAGAAAGTGAGAATAATAAAAATCAGGAACTGATGCGGGAAGAAAAGAAAGAGAAGAAAGAGAGGCGATACGAAAAATTGAACTAGGTATTTAACTTTGATAAAATAGAACAGGGAAAACTCCAAATAACCCCGTGTAAAGTGTCTGAGATCCATATAACCCCCTCTAAAAAGCCCATATAACTCCCTGAAACCTTTATCTAAATCCAAATAACCCCATAAACTTCTATGGACATGTAGGAATATCATGTGAATATTTTATTTGGTCAACCATCATTGAAACACACAAAAACCCTTTTACAATATGTTAAAAATGTGAAATCTTCTGTAAATGATGATTTTAACTCTCTGAGTATATTATAAAATTTTATCCGAATGAGTAAAATTTATAAATGATTTTTTATATTTTGAACACATTGTAAGGTTTTTCGGTGTATTGGATTATAACCAGGGTTAATCAAACATAATATTCACAAAATATTTATCATCTGCCAACATACTTTAACTTAGGGAGTTATTTAGATTTACATAGTTGTTTTTAGAGAGTTTTATAGATTTTTAGAAAAGTCAGAGGGTTAAATGGATTTTGAACAGTTTGCAGGGGGTTATATGGATTTTTCCCAATAGAAAAAAATTTTAGCTAAAATTTAGTTATTTCGACAAACTTATTTTCAGCACATAAAATTTATAAGTAAATCTATAATTATACTGTATAAAATCTTAAAATAATTATCTAAATTAATTAATTAAATAAAATAATAAAAAATCAAAATAACCTTGTTTTGAAATTGTATAAGAGTCAGCATGATTGTCGTGCAGGTCTGGTGGGTCTAACTGGGCCGCGTTCAAACTTCTAAATGGACCAGCACAGGTCAGCTACCAATCGAAAAATAAAAAATATTTTTACACTCAATTATATTTATCAATCAAAATACAATTTTATATATTTTATTGGAAGTCTGATGAAATATATACAATATTAGAAGATGTATATATCTCGTTAAATTTTTTCGTATATTTATTAAAAATGAGTTCATTTAACTCGAGATGAAGCGATACACATTTTTATCAAAATATATATCTTATTTAATAATGTTTATTATTTTTAAAAAATAAAAACATGTATGGTCTGTGTTTTAGTTAAGAAAATGATTGAGTGTAACATTTTCAAACAATAAAATATATTCTATACACGTATCAAATGCACACGTACTTAAATATATAAAATGTGAGTATAATATTGATATGATATGGATAATGCAATATAGACGAAATGTTTATAACATTTTAAACATCCAAAAGACGGTAATAAATTAATATATCATGTAATATATATTTTTCATTATATAAAAAATAACGTTATAAATCTTTATAGAATTCAATTGAGATAGATTTAATAAATATTTTAATTTTAAAATATTAAAAAATTTGAATAAATTGATATGATTTACTTAAAATCTGATTTTAAACTATAAAATATATTTATGATTTATTGATTTGAAATATTAAATTTTGAATGAATAAATATGTATGATTGCTAATCAATGAGAGTATAAAATCAAAATAAAATGCGAATCACTTTAATGTTGTGATTAAAAAAAATTGGTAATCAATTAATCGTGTATTGCTATACCAAAAGTAAAGTTCCTCTGGCTTGCCTCAAAAGGTTAAAAACAAGATTTCCTAAAGGCCAACATGTTACCAGTATAGACATAAATTGTTGCTGGTAAATCTATGGATCTCTGGAAATTAGGGATGACAATGAATTGGTTATATGGAAACCTGTCTCAACCCGATCCTATTGTTTGGCCTCCTAATTATTATTATACCAAATTCAACTAGTCTCACCTGATTAGGGGTGCAACATAGGTGTGTTCTGATCTAACCAAACATTTCGAGCAGGTTTAGGTTAGGGTTTTAACAAATCTAAATCTAAACAATTTGAATCTAATTCGGGTTGAGTTTGAATTCAAGATGGATAACCCAAACCTAATCCGAGACTCAAATAGGGAGCAATGAATAAAAATGTTGTAAGCCAAATTTTAAGTGTTTAATATGTACAATAAAATTTGAATTATCCAATTTATTTTTATCTAAAATTTCCTACTTTTATAATTTTATTTCTTAATTTTCTAAATAAAAATATTTTTTATTTCATCTTTCTTATTTTTTTCATGCGAAGCACTGACTCGCGTTAAGTTCTAATTATTTAAAATGACATGTTTTTAAACTCAAACACAAACCCAATTCAATACCAAACTGACCAATAGATTGGGTCCGGATTGAGATCCTCAAGTTTGAGGGTTGAAGTTGATTTGGATTGAGTTCTTTGAATTTGGGTTAGTGAGGGTTGAGTTATAGCCCAACCCAATATGTCCATGTTGCACCGCTACACCCGATAAACATACGTGATAAGATTGTATATTTATTAAGAGCAAATAATACATTGCTTGTTGCAAAAAGATCCAAGACCGTCGATCGGACCGTTTCTCACGGGATAATAACTGCCGTTTGACAGGACCGTCAATCGGACCGTATCTGTCCAAGAATATCCGCTTTCCTATTCTCAGACCCATCCGATCTGACGTCTGTAAATCGATCTCATCGTCTATCATCTTAAAGTCCACTCGATCACCACCATCAATTCGATGTTCCTCCATCCAGACGTTTATCGTACTCCGCGGGTGTACTTTCAGGGGCCATCGTTTTATCGCCTATAAAATGGGGGCTCGCATTGTCTTCGTTTCCGTCGTCGCAGCGATCTACAGCTTTTCCACCACTCATTCGTGACTCTGATTGTTTTTGCTCTCTCACTCGTCTCCAATGGCGAAAGATCCCGTTCGCGTTCTCGTCACCGGCGCTGCAGGTCTGTGAAATCTCTCAGTCCGAGTCTCTGTGAATTTCAGATCGATTTCTCTTGTTTTTGGTTGATCCATTCAGTTTTTCTCAACCATTGAAAGATCTGTTTAACTTTTAGGGTTTTAGGTCCTACAGGCTTTTATTAGGGTTTAACTTTCAAGATGCATGGTTCGATTGACTTGATCTGTTTCAAATCGGTGGTTTTGTGACTAAAAAATGGATTTATTTGATGCGTATGTTGTGATCTGCTTTTGTTCTTTCTCGATCGTGCTTTCTATTTATTTTCCCATGTGTACGCTTTGGAAGGATTACTTGTTGGATTTTGATGATATAGATGAGAAATCTAAAGATCTGCAAGTGCAGGCGTGTTCGCATTCAAAATATGACCATCTATAGTTGTCATTCTTTATTCCCCTTGTGTGGTGTTTGTTTTGCATGTTTATAGTTACACAAATGAGACTGCTATGTTATTGATGAACGATTTTGATTTTTGAAGTTGCGGGATATTGTAGTTTGATGACTGTACTGATTTATTTTTCTATTAGAGGTCGGTTTATTTGTAGTTTATTTGTAGTGACGATGAATAACTTTTTTGAGGTGGTAGTTCTTTAGTGATCTTCAACTCTTTTTTGTTTCTATTTGAAGGAGGACAGCTGAGTTATATTAGATGATGGTTTGAACCATGTAGATCTTGTTTTATCGGTTGTACTCTGTGAATGCCAAGAGATGAGTTGGTCTTTGTCCCTGTTCGTTTTACTCTTTTGATGAAAGCATGATTTTTGCCCTGGATTTTGATTTTTGTGGATCATTGGGAACTTATTTTTCCTTATTTATGTCTTCATCATGTTTATTGGTGTCTTTTGTCCTAATGTGGTTTTCATGCTATTCTTACACCGGCAAAACCTGTGAGGCATGCTAGTGCGTTATAAGTTCTGCCCAATCATGCACGCTTATTATGTGATTTCCCTATTATAAATCTTTCAAAACTCATTAAATATGTGGAGTCAAATGATGCGTTTTCCCTTTTTAATATTTGAATATTGTAATACCATTTCCTGTCCTCGCTATCAAAATACTATATATCCAAGAAGCTTCTCGGCCAATTGTTGTTTTTCTGGAGTTCAACTCTATTGTCAAATGCAAGTGCATTGTGCATCCCAGTAGGTTTATGGTGTACCATCTATCTTCCATAATCTTTCCTTCTGTAGTATCTCTTGAATATTACGATATATGTTTTTAGGATTTGTACATAATATTAATTAATGAAATTATATCATAATTCTTTATAAAGTTGAAAACTGGAATTGTCAACTGCCTTCTTCTTGCAGCGATAGGAATTATATTGTTAAAATGTGATGTCTCACTTTGTTTTTAAATGACCATGAATCTTTTGGCTCCTGGTTGCTTTATTAAAAATCTGATGTTTCCTTCTTCAGATGCATGGGCTTCTATACAACACACATAGTAGAAATATACTTTCATCATATCCTACCTCTATATTGGCTTAACAATAAAACGGAACGATTTTGTTCTGCTCCTTTTATGTAAAACATTTATGTTTATTTATCATTTTCAATGTGCTGGTTGTTTGGGGGTAATCAATGATGTTGTCATCAAAAGATACTGAAATAGAGACTTCTGAATTTTTTTGGGGCTGCTAATCATTTGCTATGAATTTGATATATGTATTGGATTTATTGTTTTTTTATCCTTCTAAAAGGCAAAATATATTCAATCGTTGAACTCTTATACTCAAATCTAAAAGATATTCAACTCCATCCACATGAATCTATATTGTGTTTGTAATCCTAGAAATTTGTTATAACTGGGATCTAGGCAAGAGAACGTAAAAACATTTTTACTTTTTATCATATCGTCGAATTGTACTGTTCAACTCTGGGCCATGGAGTCCATTTATCACAGAATCACACCTGTCAGACCCTGGTATTGTATAGGTTTTGTCAATATGTACAAAGTGGTTTTGTACAGGACTTTTGGATCAATGTGCATGAAGAGTGGTATAGTATAGACCTTGTATGTACCCTTTATCTTCTAGTCTCGATATGAATCATTCATGTGCTTATCTTTAATGTTTTTAGGACTGAATTTCCATCAAGCTTATAATAGTATAATAGTGTGCATAGTGACAAATGTGGGATATGCGAATAATCTGGTGAGGGGGAAAGGTACATAGCTTGGGAAATTGCACAGACTATATCAAAAGTTTGTGGATAATTTGGGGCGATAAATGACTTTCACAATTTTTTTTTTTAAAATAAGAAGACAAGATAGACCTTAGGTTATTGACCATTTGAACACAGTCAGATTAATTCGTGAGTCGTGACTACATGATTAGTATATTTCACAATGTTTTTTTTTAAATAAAAAGACTAGATAGACCAAAAAATGCACATAATTCGGCCGTGTTTTTTTCACTATGGTGCTTGCCAATTTTTATTGATGCCCACATTCAAATACTGGTCATGATTTTCGTACAATTGAATGATTGATCTGTTGGGCATTTTGTGAAGAGTTTTTTTTTTTGAGGGAAAAAATAATTAACCAACTTGAATAAAAGTTTAGGAGTAAATTTGAGCATCTGTGCCTGGTAGAGCTAGATGGTTATGCACCCCAAAAAAAATAAAAATTGAACTGGCTTGTCTTCCGATCACAGAAAATTACGAGTGGCAATTTCTTATGTGTGCAGGACAAATTGGATATGCTCTTGTCCCTATGATCGCTAGGGGAGTGATGCTGGGTCCTGATCAGCCTGTCATTTTGCACATGCTTGATATTCCACCTGCTGCAGAAGCTTTGAACGGGGTTAAAATGGAGTTGGTTGATGCTGCATTCCCCCTCCTGAAAGGTATTGCTTCATTGTGCATAGGATATCTACTGCATGCAATAACATTCTTGTTTTACTCTCAAGATGGTGTCCATCGTTGATGAACCATTTGATAATATAGGTGTTGTTGCTACAACTGATGTTGTTGAGGGTTGCACCGGCGTCAATGTTGCGGTCATGGTGGGTGGGTTTCCAAGGAAAGAAGGTATGGAGAGGAAAGATGTGATGTCCAAAAATGTCTCCATCTACAAATCTCAAGCTTCTGCGCTAGAAAAGCATGCAGCTGCAAACTGCAAGGTGAAACACTGCACATATACATGACTTTGTGGCTTTATCCATGAATATCATACTTATATATTTGTTATGATGTAGTACGATTGCTTTGAGCTCTGGATGAATGTTTCTTGTCATAGTGATTTTTTTTTTACTGTTAATATTGGATTTCTTTTGCAGGTGCTGGTTGTGGCTAACCCGGCGAACACCAATGCCCTCATCTTGAAAGAGTTTGCTCCATCAATCCCTGAGAAAAACATAACTTGCCTGACAAGGCTGGATCACAACAGAGCACTTGGTCAGATTTCAGAGAGACTGGGTGTTCAAGTCAGTGATGTTAAGAATGTGATCATCTGGGGAAATCATTCTTCAACTCAGTATCCAGATGTCAGCCATGCGACTGTGAAATCTGGTGGTGCAGAAAAGGCTGTTAAGAAGCTTGTTTCTGATGATGAGTGGTACGAGTGTGAAGTGAAGCCATCACATCTCCGTGAATTATGTATGATGACATTGAACTGATACGTTTCTATCTTGTGCTTGGACTTTTTGAAGGTTGAAAGGGGAATTCATCAAAACTGTACAGCAGCGTGGTGCTGCTATTATCAAAGCACGGAAGCTATCAAGTGCATTATCTGCTGCGAGTTCTGCTTGTGATCACATTCGTGACTGGGTCTTGGGAACTCCAGAGGTTGTTAAGTTTTCACCATTCTTCTCTGAACAAGATAATATATATGCTTTTGTGAGACAATTGCTCAACGAATTCATTTTCCATACATGCAGGGAACTTGGGTATCCATGGGTGTATACTCTGATGGGTCTTACAATGTGCCTGCGGGGCTCATCTATTCTTTCCCAGTTACTTGCCGCAATGGGGAATGGACCATTGTACAAGGTAAATACGTGGTTCTGGATATTTTTTAAATGTTGGCTTTCATGGATCTATCTCTGAATAAATATAATATATTTTTAACTGTTTTGTTATAAAATTGGTGAAAATCATTCATTATTTGCTCAGGAAAAGCTAAGGTTCAATGAAACATGCAATATTACTTTTTAGGCTGTGTTCCATTATCCATTATACAGCCTATATAATAACGATCTATATGCAAATTGTATATGGACTGTGTTCAGATTGTTCTTGCCTACTATCTAATGTGCATTCTTTGATCTGTATTTCATGTTTCTATCATGCAGAATGTATTATTGGTTAGTTTAATCAATGACCTTTTTTCTATATCTCAAACTGCCCTACCTCATTTTGAAAATTGGCTGCAAATTACATATTGTGTGATATATTTTGGATTCATTTTGCCTAGGAAGCATGAACACTTCAATGAATATGCCGTGTCCATGTGTGACGTGTTGGACACAGAACACGATCACATGACACGACACGTATTGGTCATGTGTCTAACATGTCCCATACATGTCCAAATTAAAAAATAATTGGCATGCACTGGGTGCAGCATGGACATGGGGTGGATAGTACTTGCGCGGGGAATTTTTTTTTCTTTCTTTTCTCAATAACTATGTTACAGATTACTGTAGTTATATCAACTTTTCATTGTTTATGGATTGTCTGTTCTTTTTTTCTTTCAAATAATCATAACTATTTATTTTTTAATATGTCTTTGCTGTTTCTCTGTCTTCGTTTTTCAAGATTTACCGTGTCACATTTTCCGTATTGTATCGTGTTCGTGTCCTCTCTCTCTCCATGCTTCATATCATTTTGCATCTGCAGTAGACTGTTGCTTGTCTGTATTTGGAAAGTGGAAGCTTCAAAAATCAAAACTCTCCTTTGGGACATTAAAGTCGCAGTCCTGTAATGTTATAAAAAATCAGGGATTTAGAGAATCAAATGATTCCAGATGGAAGAATTCTAGAATTAGTTCCAATAGAGCTACACCAGTCATGGAACAATTTCTCGCTTCTGCCGATCTCGTTCCATTGGGGTTGGGATGCTGAATAAAGCCCAATCATCACCAATCCTCTCCCACTCCTGGGATGGGGCTTCACGTTTACGTTCTTTTTAAGGCACTAACATTTTCATCATGATAGTTATCTGGCCGTTTTTTTAGTGATATGCTGTCACAAGCACAACAATTCCACACAAACTAAAGCATTTTTTTGATACACTTCCATGCTTTTCCTTCCAGGACTCGAGATTGATGAATTTTCAAGGAAGAAACTGGATGCGACTGCAGAGGAGTTGACAGAGGAGAAGGCATTGGCCTATTCATGCCTATCTTGAAGCGCGTCTGCTGCTCTTTGAGTTGCCTTATTGAAATGAGACTTAATAGTAATTTATTTGAGCTCTGAGTATCAGCAGCAGCTGTGGGAATAAAAAATATTGGTTTCCTACAGAAACCACCACAGTTGCAGAGAAGCTGTTTCTTGCACATTGTTTTTGAAGCTTGATTTGCAGTTTTAACTCTCATTTTGGCTTAAAAGAATTATAATTGCAAGGGCTACGCGATTAAGAAGTTTTTGTTTAAATATGTTGATGATCTTTCATTTGATTGACTGCTAAATATGCGAAAATAAGGGACTGGTGGTTCTGCTGTAGTTTTCATGAAGAATTGCATTCTAATACAGGTGAGTTCAGATTGAGGTAGCATTTGGAAACTGTCGTTTGGATGATTTTGTTCTGTATTTTCAGGAATCATAGTGTTATCAGAAGTCCCAACGGGTCTGAGAAATTTGTATTTAGATGTGGGTAACGGAAATCTTAGTTTTTCAGATATATATAAAAAAAAGTTGTTTCCTGGTAATCTAATTTTAAAAGCCATTTTAAGTGAAAAATTCCTTGCTAATCCTGTTTTTAAGAGTGGAGTGCAACATTAGTTGTGTTTTGATGGTTGAATAGAATTTTGAGATTCATTGTTGCGTAACAAAAAATTGAGAAGAAGCTATAAATCGTTGATCCAAACTTCTCCCAGAAGGATTTGGTGCCTTTTGGTTTTGGGTGGTTATTTTAATTTTTTAGAATAAAAGACATTAATTTAATCTTCATTCACATCTGTCAACTTGGGATACGAAATTGGGTTGGATGTTATTTCAATTTTGAGTAATTTTTACAATTTTTTTAACAAATAAAATAAATTATTTTCTCAATTTATCCCAACACTTATTTCTTTATCTCACCATAAAAGCTTGATAAAAGAGAGAGAGAAAATTTATTAGAACATGAAACTACAAAGAACCAATTACACTACTAAAATACCAAACCTCCTGTATGGCCTATAAAAAAAAGGCCCACCAATTATACTTCACATACTAGCAGCCCACAACCTGATTAACAAGGGTCCACGACCCGGATCACTCACAATTCGTAGATCCAGCCCGTTAGTCCTTTACCGCCCAACAACCGAGCATCAATTCAAGTCAGTAAATCTATAACTTTATCTTAAATATTAGAGATGTTCAATTGTTGATTAAAATAAAATCTAACGGATATGTTTAATCTAGAGCCTTCATGATGTTGATCCCCTAAGATCACAATAATATATCTTAGATTTGAGATTAATCACTGATGGATTCAGAAAATTCCAACACTTTATGTGCATTTACTAGTAGATAATAACAGAAATTCTTTTAACCATAGCCCCCCAACCCTGTATCCGTCGACGTTCGAGGAGGGGGAGCGTATTATCGTTAGGAAGCTGTTGGGACGAGCGGAGTGGTCGGATCTTGATGTCCGAACCGATTAGTTGATTTCTGTCCCTCCACCTCCTAATTCAAGTAGGATGGTAGAGGTACTTCTTTAGTAGTTAGTAAGGGGATTTGGTTCCAATCCTGTGAGAAAAAGAATACTTACTACTTACCAATAATAATAATAATAATAAACTCCTAAAATGGGTTCCATAATCTCCAATGGCATGGAGGGGTTTACATCAGACTTGTTCCTTTTTTAAACTTGCATGGGGTGCATATAATCCACATATGCGTTATATAATACCATACAATCTTGGATATGCAGACTACCCAGTATAACATTGGGAAGCATATATTTTTGAACTGTTTGTCATTGAATTATTCACAAAAATGGTATCATATCATGGTACTAATCATCTAACAGAAAAAAACCCAGGAAGATTGGCAAATACGTACCCACTATTCATTTATTTGGTGACAAAAGTCTCTAGTCATTCTAGTTTTTCAACCTGGGATCATAGTAGATAATTCAACACAGGTTAGGAATGCATTTACACCTCCCCTTGACAATGGTGATTCAGTGGTTGTCACTTTCTAAATCTTTGAAATTTGGATCCTCATATATATAATATATATCTTTTAATTCCTCTTGTTTGATTCAACTCGTTTATTGGTCAGCATTTGATCATTATTTAAACATCAGCTTATCTTCACGAGCAAGTGATGTCATTGACATTTCACACGCTTTAAGACAATAAAACAATGACCACAATCTTGTAACTTGCCTAACAATAATCCAATAATGTCGTTTTAGCATGAAATATCTAAAATGATTTTGTATTTTTGGAAGGTCGGCATCAATACTGAAGTTGCAGAAGAAAAAAAATTATCATTTTAATTTTAGCAGGACTGCTTGATAGTTGATTAGATCACAAGTACTGTTAATCAATAGAAATCGACATAGGTAAATTGGTCCCTACTTTTTATTTAGAGCCCGTTTGCGCTCATTCTTATTCTCATTTTGTTAGAACAGTTAGAAAAATTGTATTTGTGATCATTCATTTCTGTGTTCATTCTTTAATCAAATTTCTCCTTTCACAAATACTATCAGTATTATATTAGATTTCTGAGAATGAAAAATTCTCCTTCTGGACATGACCGATCCTGAGATTCATCAAACTAGAATGAGCCGTAGGTGAATTTATGAAATGGGCTCCCAAAGAATATATATGAAAAAAATATAATGAGTAACAACACAATTAATCTTCAAAAAATAAATAAATAAATAAAAACAAAACAAAAATCACACTACAAAGAATTATTATTTAAGTTTTCATTTTTAACAAACAATAAAAAAGGTAAAAACAAACTCCTTAATATGTGGGATCTGTTAATGAAAAGATTATATTCTTTGTAAATTCAAATGTAAAACTAAATTCCTATATAATTGAAAATTTTAAATGAGTTATGAAAAACTGAAAAAATGATAAAAAGAAATAGATGGATGATTTTTTTAAAACAAAATAACTAAAAAATCTAAATATAAAAATAATTAAATCAAATTAT
The DNA here is from genome assembly GCA_030737845.1 of Acorus calamus. Taxonomy (NCBI): domain Eukaryota; kingdom Viridiplantae; phylum Streptophyta; class Magnoliopsida; order Acorales; family Acoraceae; genus Acorus; species Acorus calamus. The sequence goes on from CM060866.1 coordinate 33,527,073, forward strand.
AATTAAAAACTCAAAGATATAAATTAGACTTATGCATGAAAACACAAGAAAATTTAAAAATACATATTAAAACAATAGTATCCTCTCGAGAAAAGAATAAATTTTAAAAATTCAATTTTAGAAATACTCAACTAGTTTTAATACATCCATATTTCTAAGGATTTGGAGCCCCCTTAGGGATAGTGGCTTTAGACAGTTGCCTTGGTTGTCTACCCTTAGGGCCGGCTCTGCTTCTGGACCAAATTACTAAATTGACCCTTAGTTTCTTTGGAGGAGCTAACAAAAGCTTGGAAGAAATTGTTAGTACATGGAAAAGTTCATATGATTTCAGTTTGACAGTTAAACTTGGTTTCTGTTCTGTTCTGATACTGGACAATAGTTGGAACATGAGTTTGCAATCTATATAGCATGAATAATTCAAATGTTATTATATATTTTGAAAGTTCATTATCAATACTCAAGTAGCAGAAACCAAAGATAGAATAATGGTTAACAGGACCACTTCTTTAATTTAGATCAGAACTGTTGATGGAAGTGGCATGGCTTGATTCTTTCAACTCAACCAAAATGAGTATATATTATTAATGATTATTATTGGACGGAGTACATAATCTGGAAGAAATTGTTATGATAAGAATACAGAGAAAAGTTCAAATTCCAGCCGTTTTCAATGCCACAGTCGAAGAATTAGAAGTCTCTTAATTGTTAATTATAAGTTTGTGTCACTTCTCAGATGAGTAGATTATTTTCATTACATGCATCATCATAAAACTTACAAGTATATTAATCAAAGATGAATAATTCGGATTTACTTGGTCTCGTTTAATATATATTTCGATAAAGTGAAGTGAAAGATGATCTAAGAAGTTTGGAAAGTGATGGATGTATATACTTAATATATGGCTTGAATAATTCATCACCATTAATCAAAGATTATTATATGATCAGATTTACTTGGTCTAAGCACGCAAGATGATGATCATCTCAAAAGTTCAGAAAATGAATACTTAAATATACGGCTTGAATAATTCATCAGCAAGTGAATGAAAGTTGCGATATTATTGAAACTGAAAAAATGAAATGTGGTGATAAACTCCTGGATTTGGCAGATCAAAGAAATAAAATAGTCATTAAAAAAAGGCAAAGAAAAGCTATGGTGTGATTCAAAGGTTATCACATAAATCTTCCACAACATTGATTGTACGTGCCATCATAAATAATAGATCCAGTGACTGCAAAGCATCTTCTTGTACCATGTATTAATACTTTGTTTAAGGCATCCTATTGATTTTTTATATTCAGATGAAGGTCCTTTCCAAACTTATGTTAAATGTGTGGTGTTAGACTTAGAATCAGTCAATGCTTTGTTTTCTGGTTCTTCACATCATCACATCTTCCTATATGATTGAGACAAACTTTGAAACTGTCATCTCTTTGATTAATGCAAATTTTGATTCCTCTAACAAGTCATGAAACTTGTTGTCAAAAAAAAAATCCACACTGGTTTTCATTCAGTATTTTTGTAGTGATGCGCAGTTCTGAGAGAGATTATATTCAAGGGAGCAAGAGTAAAAATTTGTAGAGATGCCTAGTTTTGTGGATTTCATTAACTCCTAATCAATGAAGCATGCATACATATTTTACTCAATCGATGGGATCAAGTCAAACGGATCCCATCATCAATCTTTAACAGATACGGACTTCTGACAATCTCATATGCTTAATTAACACATCAGATTATATCAGTTTTTGTTACAAATCACCTATTAGATCTACATGCATGTAGGGCCAGCAGAGTAAGTGACCCCGCCTAGGGCCCCCACCCTAAACAAGGCCCCAAATCAAGAAAAATTAAAATTAAAAAAAAATTATTGTGAAATTTTACATTTAAATGTAGTTTTATCTGGTCGCGCTCTCCCATGTGTTAAATTCTTTTTTCGGATTTTTTTTCTTGTTTCCAATTTTTTTGGTTATTTATTTATATTATCCAATTTTATAGGGTTTAAATTAATTTGTTGGTAAATAAACAAAACAACATATAAGAACAAATCTCATTATTAAGGAATTTTTGTTGTTATTATTATTTCTATTTTTTTCTAAAAAAATAGTTTAAATTCTTTTTTAGTTATTTTTATTTTACTATGTTATTTGATTTTTTTATTTTAGATTTGATTTTTTTATCAATCTATTATATACATGTTTTTTCTTGTAAAAAAACTCAGTATAATTTTTTTTTATTCAGTATAAATTTATTGGTCCCAAGTATATAAGTTTGTCTAGGACCCCGATTAGTTTGACTAATATCAAGACTGGCCCTAATTGATAAGCATGAAAAACTAGTTCCCATACAATGTACATGTATCACGCAACTCAATCCCAACTTCATCAATGATATCAGTCTATATCAACACACTTACATCCCAAGAAAACAGACTCACAAGTCACAACCTAACACATATGAACATGGTGAGAACTCTCCTTTCATGTATAGTTAATATCAAGTCTCCATCATTTTTTTTTTTGCCACCATTGGCTCTCATTGTACAAGACACCATGAAAGGAACAAACACCAATGAATTAAATCCAACGGTTACTTTTCTTCTTTTCAAAAGATCCATCTTAATCCCCCCCCCCCCCCCCCCCCAACAGAGAACGATTTTTTGTATTGGTCGGCCAATTGGCATCTCTTCACAACATGCTAAAAAATCTTGGTATAAAATGACATGGATCATTTTTAAAGCTCCAACTCTATCGATTCTCCTGTCTCCATTAGTACATTAAACCAGAAATCCATACAATCGCCGTCGTAGATCGACTGTCCGACGGGCGATAAGGGCATTTGGAGATGTGGGTCAGACCAGAAACTGTCGTCAATGTCGGCGGGGAATGACGTCTCGAAGGAGTCCATGTTTTGGCCGGAGGAGGAATCGGTGACGACGGAGGAGGAGAAGTCGCTGGTCGACGACTGAGGGGGCGAGATCGGATTGCCGACCGGCGTGGATTCTCTATTGTGACTCTGGTGGCTCTGTTTTATTGGCTCGGCCAGGGACACCTGGTTCAGTACTGTCAAGCGCTTCTTGAGGTGGGTGTGCCACACGTTCTTGATTTCATTGTCTGTTCTGCCCGGAAGTCTCGCAGCAATTGCAGACCATCTGATAGAGATTATGAAAATTTGAATTAGTGCTACAATTGATATTTGGTTTTGATGAATTCAAACAATCATACAGAAAGATGGTTCAAAATAAATTTATAAATGATGACATTTTTATAAAATTAGTTTTTTTACATCAATGTGACCGATTTCTATTGGACAACACGGATATGAGAGGGTCTGAACTTGGTTTTGATTGGTGATTGTTTAATGGATTGGTACGTACAAGTTGTGTTTATAATATATACATGCATGCATGCATAAAAACAAACCGCATGTGAACAGTGTATTGTGTGGCGGACAATATTATTTGATGAGAATCTTTGGAGATTTCCAGGTAACCTTGATATTTTTTTAAAGGTTCACAAAGAAGAGTTGAACACTCTCTTCTAAAGATACTTTTGGAAGAATGAAAAAGTGGCCGACCTTAATAAGTGGGTGATATATCAACATCAATAAAGTTATCATGAAATCTATGTTTAATTAATTACCTGTTGCCGAGTAGTTTATGTAAGTGGATGATGGCCTCTTCTTCTTCTTTGCTGAAGTTCCCTCGTCTGATGTCCGGTCTCAAGTAATTCGTCCACCTCAATCTGCAGCTCTTCCCGCACCTCAAGAGGCCTAAATATAGACATCATACAAAACATATACACATCAGCAAAAGAGAATTCACTAAAACGGTTAATCAATTAAACAAAAAGTATGCCAAAAACCCCATCTCATTTTTCCCATGGAATCAAGAAGATCATTGAAAAACCCCGAATCGAAGCGATCGAAATCGTAATTACCGGCTTGTTTAGGGAGAGCGCGCCAGTTTCCGTGGCCGAAACGTCTGATGTAGCTGACAAGAACTTGATCTTCTTCAGGTGTCCAAGGCCCCTTCTTCAGTCCCATCTTCTCACAACAAGGTGCTCTCCCCATCTCTAATATATCAAGATAAATGTTTACTTTGTTTTCGATATGTATATATAGTGTCTCTAATACATATATAGACACCACTGCTAGCACCTCCTGAAAAACAGCCACAGATGACAATAAGAGATCCTACCCAGCTATTTATGTATATCCTGGCAACCCCATGTCAGTCGCGTTAGTCCATATACGACTTTTAAAATATCCTATATCGCCAATGCTCGAAGTTTCTGGGAAGGGGGGACTCCCCCCACATAAACAAATGGTCTTTGTTTAACATTTTATGTGTATATATATATATATATATATATATATATATATATATACACGTCGATGATAATATGCGGGTCGTGCGGTCGTACGGATCCGACATGCGTCGTCCGATCGCAGGTCCATCGCATTCAACGGTCGAGATGAATCGTCCCCGACCGTCTGATGCGATGGACCCGTGATCGACGGCCCGTGGTCGACGCCGCACGACCGCAGGGTATCATTTCCCTATATATATATATATATATATATATAGCCGATTACGTGCGACGAACGGCGGGTGCGGCAGCGATCGCGGGTTCATCGCATCGGACGATCGGGTGCGATTCACGTCGACCGTTGGATGCGATGGACCCGCGATCAGACGGCCGACGTCGCGGCCGCACCCGCCGCACGTAATCGCCCCCGTATATATATATATATATATATATATATACGCGAGTGATAGCGTGCGGGTCGTGCGGATCCGACGTGAGTCGTCCGATCGCGGGTCCATCGCATCCAACGGTCGAGATGAATCGCCCCCGACCGTCTGATGCGATGGACCCGTGATCGACAGCCCGTGGTCGACGCCGCACGACCCGCACCTAATCATTCCTATATATATATATATATATATATATAGCCGATTACCTGCGGCGAACGGCAGGTGCGGCATGGGCCGTCGATCACGGGTCCATCGCATCGGACGGTCGGGTGCGATTCACGTCGACCGTTGGATACGATGGACCCGCGATCGAACGGCCCACGTCGCCGCCGCACCCGCCACACGCCGCACATAATCGCCCCCGTATATATATATATATATATATATATATATATATATATATATATATATATATATATATATATATATATATATATATTAATGGGGGTATAGTCGATACGGGCTTTGATGGATTTCTGTGGACATTGTTTAAATGATGAACTTTTGTAGATTTTGCAGACTTTCGTAGATTAACTCTCATTGACTTTCACAGACTTTTACAGACTTTTATAGACTTTCATAGATTGACTCTCATGGACTTTCACAGATTTTCATAGACTTTCATAGACATTGACAGACTTTCACATATTGACGCTCATGGACTTTCATAAACTTTCACAGACATTTGTAAACTTTCTCAAATCACTCTCATGGACTTTCACAGACTTTCACAGACATTTGCAGACTTTCACAAATCACTCTCATTGACTTTCATAGACTTTCATAGACTTTAACAATAACAGATTGACTCTTTTTACATATGAATTTCTATTAATAAACACAATAATGTTTTTGGATTTTTAAATAACAAATAAAGAACTTATCATATCCAACATAAAATATAATTTAATATAATAAATATTAATAAAAATTATTTTTAACTAGATAATATTACATTAGTTCACCATGAATATTGATGTCACGGTCATCCCACATACGTTTAGCTATACATATGAGTCGACATCAATATTTCATATATATTTACATTCACAAAAAATTATTCTTCATTAAAAACAATCAATCTAAAATATAAAAAAAGAAAAGAAAAAAATACCTTATATTGAGAAAAATCCACAATGAGCTAACCTTTTTTTCTATTATAGAGAGAAAATTTCATAAGCTTTTATAGAGGGGAGGGATGAGTTTTTAATTAGGAAGACATAAAAAAATAAGAAAATATATATATTATATAAAAATCATATATTACATCTCTTCAAATATAATGAAATAAGATAATAAATTATATTACTTAAAATAAAAAAATAAAAGTAGTCATTATATTACTTTAAATAAAAAATGAAATAAAAACAATCAGTACATTTAGTCATATATATACATATGCCTAATTTTATTTTTATATATGTCTGAACATTATAAAAAAAATCCATGTATATTGTACAATAATATAAACATCTTGAAGGAAAATCAAATCAAGCATTATACATATAATCAAATATACGATAAATCTATATTTTAGAAAATAATTGTGGATGATCTAGGCATATATTATATAATAGATAATAATGCAATTATTGATTGCAACACAAACAAATCTATCATTCTCATATATTCAGCAAACATATGAGGTGATAGCAATATTTCATACAAATGGACATTCAGAAAAAAAAGGATGATAAATAAAGAAAAAAATGTGAATAAAAATATAAAAGGCATGAGATAAAAATTATAAAAGAGTTTTGTTAAAAGAAAAAAAAATATTCACAATACTATAATAAAAGTCCATGAGAATCCCACTCATTTGAGTGAGATTTTGAAATGATTTTTTTCTTTGTATTTATCTTTCTACAGTCCACAAAAGTCTACAAAAATCCATCACCTATGAAAGTCTTCACAAATCCTATTTAAATTGAATAACACAGGACAAAATGTCTACTATGAAGAGTCTCAATTGAATAACGTTGGACTTTTTGTCCACGTAATAATATCTCTATCGAATAACACTGAACTTTTTGTCCACGAAATAATGTCTCTATCGAATAACACTGGACTTTATGTCCATGAAATAATGTCTCAATTGAATAACACTGAACTTTTTCTCCATGAAATAATGTCTCAATCGAATAACGCTAGATTTTTTGTCTACGAAATAATGTCTCAATCGAATAACGCTGCACTTTTTGTCCACAAAATAATGTCTCAATTGAATAACAGTAGGCTTTTTGTCCACGAACCAATGTCCTGATTAAAAAACACAAGATTTACAAATCAATGGACATGAACAATTTATCTATAAAAATCCTAATTGACTACCCCTATAAATTAAGTTGACGAAGAGACGCCTACTGAGTGTTTGTTTGTTAGCACACGATGTTGGATTGATTTGGAAAATGAATTAAGACAGAATTTGGATCAAACAAAATGTCGTTGGAAAGTAAATCATTTTTTTTTCTTATATCATTTTTTTTGGTTGTTTGTGTGTCACATTCCGATCCCCTTGGAAAAAATTACTACTCGAAAATATAATGATGAATTTTTGTTTTTTGTTTCACCCAAACATAAGAATTTGTAGTGTAAATTTTTTTTCCTCACACCACAATTTTCTATCTTAGCACCCACGTAACAATAACAAAAATCTAAACAATCATAATAGTGTAGTAGACTGGATTTACGTGATTCAACGACAATTCATTGTTAATCGAAATGTAATGTTTCCGATAGTCTTACAGTTTTCTCACAAAAACAAAGTGAATAAGAGATTAAAAAAATATATCATAAATAAAATATGTAGGAGGATATTAATTAGTACTATCTATGTCATATTAAATCATAAATGAACCAATATATAAATTTATAATTTTTGGTATATATATGGAGATGCTTTAGCTGGACCCTAAATGAAAGGGGACCGGGTTAGGTCCAACATGTGTTGGATAATTTGATGTATAACTACAACACGATCATGACCATTCGATTTTATTGAGTTATTATAAATAAGATATTATGTCGATTTTTAAATTTAAAATTAAAATTAAAATTAAAATCAATTAAATTTTAATATTTTTTTAAAGATTCAATTAAATGTTGTATCTTAAAATGATAAAATCGGATAAGGCCTTGTTGGTCCAAAATGAAAGAGCGTGCATGTACGTCTCTCTCTCTAGATTGCTTCAACAAAGGTGTGTTGTTTGTCTGGGTCTGACGCTGACGATTGTAACATGGTACCTGGCGATCAATTCCTCCTCTCCTAGAAATGATTAAAAAAAGAAAAAATCAAAATGACCCCATCTAAGCTGTCAATATCTATATAACTCTTTGATTTTTTATAAGTTCATATAACTCCCTAAAAGTACCTATATAAATCTAAATAACACCATGTGTTAAACTTTCGTTGACAGATAATGAATATTTATGAATATTTCATTTGATTAATCCTAGTGAAAAACACGATATACCAAAAAAGCATTTACAATATGTTAAAAATATAAAAACGCTCAATGAATGATGATTTTATCTTTCTGAATATATTATAAAACATTGTTTAGAGGTGTAAATGTTCATTTATAGAAGATTTTCTATATTTTTAACACATTGTATGAGGTTTTGGTACACTGATTTTCACTAAAAATTGATGACCAAACATAATATTCATATATCAGAATATTTCTCATCTGTTAACGAAAATTTAATTCAGAGAATTATTTGAATTTACATAAGTGTTTTCAGAAAATTATATAGATTTTAGAAAATTTAGAGGGGGTTACATGAATCTTTTCCTAAAAAAACAAAAGGAAATTTTGGAGTGTCATAAAGTGTGGTGGGTCAGGAAGATTGAGTACAGTGGGAACATTTGGGCCGGCTTGAACTTCAAAAAAAGTGGTCAAAATTGGAGAAGGAATGGAGAAACTTCTTTGAAACTATTTGGAAGCTTTCACACGCTGTTCAAACTTTGAATGGCTATATATTTGAATAAAAAAAAAAATTTAAGCCGCTCGACTTATGTTATATACTATTGATTTGATTGTTGATAGTCACTCGTGCAATTATTCCAGCGGTCCCAATTTTTTATAATAACCTTAATAGTTGTTTTTATTAGAGGAAGGGTGTTTGTGCATGTCTTTTTATAATATTAAATTTAGTATCATATATCATGTTAGTCATATAATAATATATATATTTTTTATATTTGTTAACAATAGATTAATTTAACTCAAAATGAAATGATATTTAAAAAAAATTAAAACACGTATCGATTGTTCGTGAAACTGTATTTAAGACTGTACATAACATTATCATTTAAAAATGTTAAAATGGTGCACTCAATTCATTCTAATATATATTATTTTATAGAAAAATTACATAATTCACTATTAGACAAATATATCTATTCGAAATATATATATGTATGAGAGCTAGAATAACAAAGAATGTAATAGTACCGCAGGAATGATCTTTGTTCAGTTTAAATGGACCTTGCAAACCTGTCGATCACATTAATTTGGATTTTAGCTTTGCATATGGATTGGAGATTCGATTGCGTGAATAATATGATGTCATGAAAGACAAATGAGATCGATCGCGCACACGCGTGCGATTGCTTTAACCTCCACACATATATCCACTACAACATATATAATGCGTTTTTAGCAAAAGACAGCTGATATGTTGGGATGCAAAAAAAATATTGCAAGAATGGCTGTCTCTAATATTTTCTTTTGGCGAAATTAGGTGGCACAGCTGCATTGTTTTGTAACGAAAGGTACAGCTCCAAATCTCACGCTCATTTTGCTTTCTGAGTTATTGAAAAAAACAAAGAGAGGCCCCATAAGAATTCATAGCTAAAAAAACACAAATTATTCAAAGCTATATGTCTCCAGCTTATAAATAGAAGGTGAAAAGAAACCCAATCACTTATTCAAACAAAAAACTACATCTAATCCGTATTTGGATCCAAATTTCTGATAATTTTTCAATTTCCAAAAAAATATACATCCAAACCATGACAACTGAGCCTCTTAATTAATAATCTTAATTTTCCGGGTAATATGTATCAGGATATTGGGGTATCATTTTTGAAAAATATATGCATCCAATGATTAATATATATTATACTAGATGCATGTATATATTATAAATAGTTTTATTATACTTCTAGAAATTATATTGCAAATATGATTTCTTGAAATAACGCATATTAGAATTAATATCTTAATTAGATAATTTAGATAATTATTCTAATTAAAATATATTATTCAAATTCAAATTTGGATTTTTTTTCTTCTATTGAATGTTCGTCAAGTGCGAATACTCGATAATAAATGCAAATACCAAATTAGATATAAATATGCCACAGCTATCTGTCTCAAATTAAAAAACTAGCCTATAAAATATAGAACTAGAAAAAAATTGGCCCTATATATCTATACAACATGTACAAGTCAAAAGAGCTAATTCGCTAATCCAATTTGAGTGAGAGGAAGTATCTGGGTAGTCAAATAAAGAGGCTTGTAAATTGCTAAGCCTTTTTTCTTGTTTAAATTTTCCCCAAGAAAAAGACAATGACCTCTGCTTTTACATCCATTGATTTTTTTAAGGAGAATAATTGAATGATATAACATGGCAATCAAACCGTAAAATTACAGTTGTTAGGCAGCCCAACCTGCTCCCTGATTGGCCAAAACATCATTCCAATTTCCAAATAAGAGGTCACAATGCCAGACTGAGATGGTCTTTCCCAGTTGGAAAATGTAAGCAATGAACACCTCATGTTGATTGAGTTTTGATTGTTCTTTCTCTGTGACCATCTGGTCCTAATGTGGACAATTCAAAGTCCTTGTACAATTCTCATGCATCCATGCATCTAAAATCCACAATCGAATTTATTGTGATTGTGATATATATGTACTAGCTATACTGTACATGACTATTATAAAATGTAGCTTGATTTGAATGAACATGAATCAAATCCTAATCATGGGTGAAACTTTCTTAGGCTAATAATGACAAACTGATCATGCCCGCCAAGTTGGAATTTAAATTCTTATGTGCGACAAAATCATAAATTATGTAGAATATAGCTTCCTTTTGAGTAACTAAAAAAGTCATCTTTGATTCATTAATTAATATAGAAAAATAGCGTGTATTTTTTTTTATTGAAGCGCGGTAGATAAAAAAATTTCAGTCGCGGCTGTGATATGGTTTTTATGATTTGGGTGACTCTATTTGCACCTCTCTAATATATAAGTAAGTCCCTCTTATAAATAATTAAGTCTCTCATCTTTTGGACAAGTAATATATAAGCCCCCTCACATTTAAACTCTAATCCAAATTTTAAACTCTAATCCAAATATATAAGCCCCCTCATATTTAAACTCTAATCCAAATCTTATAAATAATTATACCTCTTACAAAACAGACCTAGCCCTCTTCATCTCCCTGCACCCGGAGGTTTCTCTCGTTGCTGGTCTCGGGAGCCGAGGCTCACGTTGGACGCCGCCGGGTTCATCTGCGAATTCGATAGCGCCGATGACTCGTGCTCCTCCTGAGTAGCTCTACCTCTGCCGCTCAATAACAGACATGAATGCCAACGCCATTGAAAAGAGGATTGTAAGAGAACAAAATCATAATAGGAATCAAGAATTCGACTGAAAAAGATAAGATTTTGGGAACCCAAAATGGAATAAAAAGAACAACAAACCATCAATCAAAACGGATAAAAAAACTAATCTTTTGATCACTTCAGAAGAAAAAAGGTTGGTTTAGTTAATGGGTGAGTACTTATTAAATGAATGTTAATTAAATATTTTTATAAAAAATTGGTGGGCTTACTTATTAGGGGTATATTTATTAAAAATATTTAAATGGATCTTCAACAATAAAATCCATTTAAAAATAACTTACTTACAAATTAGAGGGGCACAAATAAAGCCACTCTTATGGTTTACTCACTACCATCAGTGTTTATATAAAATACTTACAAAATCATACAACCAATTTGTCCAAGGACTAATAAGAAAAATGGGTTTAAAGTTGGAGATTTAAAATGAAATATAAAAAAGGGAGAAAGTGATCACTAAATAGCATAGTTTACATAGACTTAAAAATAAAAATCATATTTCACAACCTAACGATATGTGGGCGAACGTTTAGCGGAAAGACTAAAAATGAAATAGGCGGTTAAAGTTAGGGACTTTAAAAAAATATAAAAAAGGGAGGGATCAATCCCTAAATAAACATGATTATAGGGACTTAAAACTATAAAAAAAAACCCATTTTTTTAATACAGAAAAAATTTTGAATTTTATTTTAAGTATATATTTGTTTAATGAAATATATATATAATTTTAGGCCCATTTAAAAACGGATTTGAGGAGTTTTTGAGTTCACATAAGCTACTTTTCCCAAATCCGTTTCTAAAAATATCAAAAAAACTGTAATTTAATTAAAAACTACAAGCATATTTTTATAAACAAGTGCTCAAAAGTTATCTTTTTCTTAATCTATGGAGATACCAGTTTCCTACAAACTTAATTTTAAACTTAGCTTTTAAGAAAATGCTAACTCTCACACCCCGTTTTCAAACGGGCCTTATTCTCAAAATATCAAATCAAACAACATTTTTTTTCTTCTTCTCTACATCAGTTTGGAAATCAAAAACGAACATGTTATACTTTAGTTATTTCTGCTGCTACACTTTTGAAGACCACGCTTTAGTTATTTCGGCTTTGCTTTAGTTCGATGCAGGACTTTAGGGAGGCGGCGAAGTGAATGAAAAATAATGACAGTAGCAGAGAGGGAGCTATTCTTCAATCCATCATCCCTGCATATGAAGAGCAAGGAATGAGAAGGTATTAAGGAATTTGAGGTTTTATTTCTGGAATCATGGGAGACGACACGTTGATTGATCATTGATTGAAAGAACGTGTCTAGGGGTGGTATCCTAAATTATTTTGGAGGAACGTTAGAGTGCTAGCCTAGCCAGGGTGACGGGGAGGTGTTGTATAAACATTGGAATTGAAAAAGATACAAGCAACTCCATTGCAGTCTCAATTACAATCCATCATGTTTTTCTGTTTCTTTTCTTTTTATAAAAAAAATCATACACTCACCTTTTGAAGTGGATGCTGTTATATGAAATAAAGTATATAATGAGATATAGTAGTGCATTCTTTTTAATAGTGAAAAAATGAAAAAAAAAATTTGGGTTATACACTATGATGATGCAGTATATATGAGGCTGCAAAACGGGCTGTAAAATAGACTGCGTATATCAGCACTCATAAACATTTTCTACGTTAACCACTTGGGTAATTTGCGCTGTGTTTTTCTTTTTTCACTGTTTTTGTTTTCATGTTTTCTCTTTTTCTCTCACTTCCATTCGGACAGTATGTATTTTGTTTTCTAATGGAATGAATACATGCATACAATTTCCCTAAAAAAAAGTTTGAATTTTTTTGAAGTATATATGTTTGTTTAATGAAATATGTATAATTTTACAAAAAATAAAATAAAATGAAATACTTGAATGTGTTTGTTTTTTTATTTTTCATAATAGATTATATATTGACAAAGTATTGTATATATCAAGTTATGTGATTTCATATAATACATCAAGTAAAGTGATGTCCCTAAAAATGATCACAGACGTGTCTTTTAAGTGTAACACATTGACTTTCAACAATAGCATCTTTAATAACCATCTTCTCTCAAACCTAACCTTTTCATCAATTTTATATATAAATGAAGAATCTCTCATAATTGTGAATACAATGATAGATGTAGATCTTGAATTGGCCTCTGCATCTATATCTTTTTTCTCAATAAGACATCCACCCGCCCAATAAAGTGTTAGAAGAATTAATTTGATGTTAGTGAAAAGAAACACAAAGCAGGTCAATAACAAAATCTTTGACCATAAAGACAAGGGATTTGGGGAAGAAGTTAGGATCCATCTACGTGGAGTTTTGGAAGTTCTTAATAGATTTTTTTTTCATTCTCTTAAATTTTTGTTCCACTTCACTTCCTTTGTGAAATTTTACCTCCCATACCTTGAAAGCTAGAGACAAAAAAGTTGGTATATTGTATTTTTCAGATGTGCCTTTAATTTGTTTTCTGCTGCAGAGATCAACTTTTTTTAGTTTCCACAATCAGTCAATTTAGAGCAAGCATTTGGTCTAAAATTTTATGAATTTGTGTTAATTTCTTTTTTTGGAAAACACCTGATCATCATATTTATACACAATTTAGGAATTCAAGCTGACATGGACCCAAAGAAGAAAATATGCATGTGTCATGTTTCTTTGTCATTGGTCCAAAATCAATTTGGTAAAATTAGATGGGGACTTATTTTTATAGTTTTCAAGTATTTATAAGATACTATGCATGTTTTGAGGTTCAATAAAATCCAAAAAGAGTATTAATATAAAACAAACTTTTCAAAATAATGTAGCGAAAAATTAAAACTCAAAAATATATTAATCAAAGCTGAAAACCCTAAATTACAGACTTCCTTTTAATACTAATTAAAAATGACTAAAAATAATAAAAACGGAAGTTTATTGTAACTAATTTTATAGGATCCTAGGAGATCCTCGGATTTAATACAGATCAAATCAGAGTTGTTATGATAAAAATATTTAAAATCTAAAAATTTATCAAAAATAGCAAAAACACAATTTTGAGAGCAAAAAAATAAGAAAAATGAAAAATTAAGTGCACGTTGTAGCATAGCGATATTTTTTGAAGATCTAATCGATATTTAGCTCCAGGCAATTCCGAGTTCACGGCACTTGATTTCTATAACCGGTTTTTTTATAATTATTTAAAAATTTCAAAAGTGGACCTGAAATTCATCACTTTAAGAACGTGTCGACCACCTATTTTGCATCACAAAAAATTATATGTTTGCTGACTGGGACTTAGAATATTAATTTGAGCCAATCATCGTGATTTTTAGAGGGTCGTGGCCTAATGGCGTTTTATTTATTTTTTGTTACACTGATTAATATTAAAATTACATATAAATGTGAGATGCCATCTAGTGATTGGATCAGATTAAAATCTTGTTTTTTTAATCCTAATTGAACAGTAGATTGAAATCATATATGGATAAATATTAGCTTATACAATTACATGTTCTAAGCCGACACCAGTGTTTTAAGTTAGGTTGCATTGCATTATAGGCTATTTCGAATCCAATGAACATTGATCATGCATTCACACAAAACCGTGCCCATATAGATATATATTATAGTTTATATGGTATGGCAAGTGTTTAATCATATAAATCAAATGTTAATACGTACAAAATACACCTAGCACATCATAATGACAATAATTCAAATGGGGATGCTCAAAATTATCTCAACCTAATTCAGGATATTAAAATTTCAAATCACGTGCCATGTTGGTACTTGCAATCCAATTTAACTAACAAATTCATATAGATGGGTTTGGAAATAGTGAATCCAATTAGCTAATTTCATGGTAGTTTCTAGGGAAATTCATATCAAAATATTAGAAAGAATGAAAATAAAAGGAGAAACTAATTGCAGTTATTTCATTTCAACCTTTGCAATTTTTTTAAATCCTTGAGAATATTCACTTTCCCAAAACATTAGGGCACGTTTTATGACCCTAATTACAGTCCATCTCATGAGTAATATATCCAACAATCTATATAATGCCTCGTTAATTTTTTTTTGCATTTGTTAAAAATAGACCCATTCAATTTGAAATATAAAATAATATCTATTTGTTTTAATAATAAAATTATCATTTAAAAAAAATTAAAATATGTGTTCAACCGTTACCTAACCTAATATCTTATGTGGGAGACGTGCAAGAACTTTAATTTGATGTCTGCGGTGATAGGTGAACAAAGAAAAATCTACTTTGATAATATCTGAGAAATAATTATTAGTTCAATGAAGGATTTGGGATTTCATTGCACCACTGCAGAAGTGTCCAAGTGGATAGTCTACTTTATAAGTGTTATGATCCCATTTTGCTTGGAGGTTTTGTCCTTCTTCATTTGTCATTTTTTATTTTTTCCCTTGTGTTGCTAGAAATAATTTCTACCTTCTTTGTCCTATTTAAAGTTTCTCCATTAGTACATGATGGGAATCTCCCATCTTTTATTTATTTAAAAAAATACACTTTTGCAACTTGCGTGTTTAGTACCTATATTGTCATTATTGGTTGTATTATCATGTTGAATATAACTTGTTATTTTTCTGATGTAATAATAAATAAATTGTTACCACTGTACAGTGTTATGTGATATACATATACGCGAGCGATTAGGTGCGACGAACGGTGGGTGCGACCGCGACGTGGACCGTTCGATCGCGGATCCATCGCATCCGACGGTCGATGTGAATCGCACCCGACTGTCCGATGCGATGGACCCGTGATCAACGACCCGTGATCGCTGCCGCACTCGCCGTTCGCCGCACGTAATCACTCCTCTATACATATATAATTATTATACAATCACATACTCTGTAATTGGATTAGCCGCCACTATCTTGCCCTTGCCGTATTGTTGCAGGTAGCAGTTGTTATGAAAAAAGGTGCCGATACTCCCACCGACTTTTTTCTTAAACTCACAACCCTTTTAAATCCACAGCCCTGCCATTTGATTTTCTATCAACCCCACCACCTTATAAATATCCCTCAAGAGAAACACCAAACCCACCTCCCTCAGTTATCTGTTACAATTTCCCTCTCTCATCTCCCTGAGCTTTCCCCTCATTCCGCCTTCTCACTCCCCTGCCGTCGAGAATACGATGCCGCGACACCGTCACCTGTCTGACACCGTCCCGTGCCATCGGTTCCCACGCAACAGTCACCATGTGCTCTCCGTCCACGGTGTATTTCTTTTAAATGATGACCCAATAGTGAAATACAAAGGTTACTAATGTATGTCTTATTCATGAGTTTCCCAAAACTAAATCTGGTGGTGGTAATAACCGCACCAATGAAAAAATGTGTTGACTGTTAGTCAAGATAATTAACTTGAAGATTTTTATGATGATAAAAAAAATTACAGCCAACTTTTTCTGAAGAGAAAATATTCAACTAATCTAGGCCCATAAGGGTCATCTAAGTCCAGGTCTCAGATAGTGTGATTTGGTCCACACGTGGATTAGATTAGTCTGCTTTGACGATTGTTACAGATGTAACATTTATACACGTCGAAATAGTCCAAAAGAGAAAAATCAGAAAAATATAAAATGACAAACGGCCCATTCAGACCTTGACGGATTTTTGTGTACGTTGTTTACCTGATTAACTTTTTGAAGACTTTGCATATTTTCACATATTTTTTAGAGGTTTTTACATATTGACTTTCATAGACTTTCATAAATTTTTACACACTTTCACATATTAACTTTCATACTTTCATAGACTGATTCTCATAAATTTTCATAGATTTTTGTAAACTTTTACAGATTTTTACAGAGTGACTCTCATAGACTTTCACAGACTTTTATAAACTTTCATAGGCTTTTACAGACTTTTATAGATAGAATTTAATTGACTCTCATAGACTTTTTATATACTTGTTTTTAGATTTTTAAAATAACAAATTTAAATACAAGGTTGTTCAACATAACCAACGTGAGAATCATTATATGAAAATATACCATTCAAATAAATAACAAAAAAACTCAAATATTCAAACTCAACACAAATTACTCATACCCAACAAAAAGTGTAATTTATTTAATAAATATCGATCTTCACATATCTGAAATGCATATTGCTACAATGTCATTATTAAAAATACCATTTTTACTAGATACTATTACATTAGTTCACTATGAGTAGAATCATTTTCAAGACAAATCAAATCAAACATTATAGAGTTATTGCACATAAAATCAAATAAAAAATAAAATAAATCTATATTTTAAAAAATAATGGTGGATGATCTAGGCGTATATTATATAATATACAATAATGAAAATGATTGATTGTAACACAAAAAATATACCATTCTAAGATATTCATTAAACATATGAGATGATATCAATATTTAACACATATGCAACATTCATCAAAAATAAAAATAAAAAAGATGATAAATGGAGAAACTATAAAAATCCGGAACAAATATGAAATATTGAGATAACTAACATCCATAAAAAATAACATAAAAAATAAAAATATAAAAAGAAAGGAGTTTTGTGAAAAAAGAAAAAAAGAAGATGTTCACAATGTTAGAATAAAAGTCCATGAAAATCCTACCTATTTGGAGGGAATTTTGAAATAATTTTTTTCTTTATATTTCTCTCTAAAGTCCACAAAAGTCCATCACTTATGAAGGTCTTCATAAATCCTGTTTAAATTGAATAACAAATGACAATATGTCTACAATTAGGAGTCTCAATCGAATGACGCTTGACTTTTTGTTCAGGAATTGATGTCTCAATCGAATAACACTTGACTTTTTGTTCACGAATTGATGTCTCAATCGAATAACACTTGAATTTTTATCTACGAAATAATGTCCCAATCGTTGATGTCTCAATTTAATAACGTTTAATTTTTTTGTCCACGAACTAATCTCCTGATTAAATTACACATGATTTACAAATTCATGAACGTAGACTTTTTGTTCATAAAAATCTTTATCCATGAAAATCCTAATTGACTGCCTCTCCATACATATTCTTATTATAAAATTATTCTTTGTCAAACATATTTTAATTTTTTGCAAAATCAACCAGTTTTTAGGTAATCGGTTCTAAACATATATTTTTTTACTTTAACTTTAGTTTTCAGATTTTTGAATTTTATGTTTGAAGAGTCAACCAAACAACTTTTATATGCTTGTTTTTTATCGGCTTGGTATGAAAGAACTGGTTGAAAGTATTTTTTTAAAAAATTGATTATTTTAATCAGTATAGCATAAGCTGTTTTTTTAAATTGGTTCAAGCAGGGCATTAGATGCAACAACAAAATCTCCACATACTCATTTATATCATGCAAGAGCATTTATCCTAAAATACATATCTGTTTATTGCAAATACTTAACTCAAGCTGAGGTTATTGTAAAATTGTGCATATATCATTGTAGTTTACATTTATTTTTTTCTTACGTGCACATAGATTGTAAAATTGTAACTTTTTTTTTGTTGAGAGATTGTAGTATATATTACAATGACGGTTGATGCACTCGGTCTCGTTTGTAGTCCAGAAATATACACTCTACTAATGAAGTATATACTGTCTACTAGTGCAATGTATGTTCAATTAAATTTTTTATTTTTCAAAAAATAAAATATGTAAAAAATTATTTAAATATGTACTTTTTTTTGTTATAATCTTATGTATTTCATTAAACAATTTCATATTTAAACACATAGTAGACGAGTCTAGACATATTATTTTTCTATTATAATTGTTAGCTAGAGTTAGGAGTGGTAAACGAGTCAAACGAGCTGAGCTTTGGCATATTCAAGATCGGCTTATTTATAAACGAGTCAAACCGAGTCGAGCTCACGAGCTTCAACGAGCCTAGCATTCTTCTTCATTTTAGGGTTTGTAGGGGTTGAAAACAAAATTTTAGCCTAAATGAGCCAAGTTTATGAGCCTAAGAAGCATAACTGTGTATTGATTTAATGTTTTGATTTTATAAAAGACTTGAGTCAAACTTCAACTAAATTTTTTGTAACACAAACGAGTTGAGTTTGAACACAAAATGAAGTTCGATACAGATCCCGAGCCTAACTAAGCTTTAAAAAAAGTTCAAACTCACTTATTTGTCTAATTGAACGAGCCTGAACGAACTCAAATCGAGTCGAGCCCAAGTGACTAGGTTCGTTTACCAGCCCTAGCTGGAGCATGAACTTGGAGGTTCTAAGAGGAACTACTTGTTTCAAAAAAGGGCCGAATGGGCTGAATTTTACAACAGCAGATAAGTGGTCCTTTAATGAGTCGAACTGGTACTTCATTGGGCGTCTAAATTTCATTATATGAAATTTTTAAAGAATATGCATTCAATTCTTATGCACATGTAAATAATTTTTTTTATAAAAAATATATTTTTTTAATTTAGAAAAAAAATCAAAACTTATACGAACCGCAAATGTGACCGAACATATCAATTCCTAACCGCGACATGAGAAAAATAAACCTAATTTTGAAAAGAAATTATTAAAATCAGTAAACCATAATAGCAATGCTTTGATATGGTAATATAAACATTGAAACCAATAATGCCTTCAAGGAGCCTTCAAGGAGATGAATATAGCTTATTTTTGTTTATTTATTGGCCGCCGATACACCTAGTCCATTTTATAGTCATATTACCATTGTTATGTCAATAATGTAATATATAAAATCTCTTATCGTAGTATATATTCTACCATCTAGTACAAAAACATAAAAAAATAAAAATTAAATTTTTTAGGGTATATAGTTAATTTTTTTAAAAGACATATGGTTCATTTGTTACAAAAGGATATAATTATGTTAATCAACTATATAATTCAAAAGAATTCAAAACGTGTATGACCTACAAGACTGAATGTAACACCTTATCTATTATCTTAACAAGACAAAAATAAAAGAAATAAAAATTATCCAGACATAGAAAGTATATACCTACAAGACTGAATGTAACACCTTATCTATTATCTTAACAAGACAAAAATAAAAGAAATAAAAATTATCCAAACATAGAAAGTATATAACCTAACAAAAAACCATCTAATTCTCATCTATTTGTATATATAACTATTTTATACCTCAATAAGCTATTCGCAAACCAAACATGTCATGAGAATTACTAGGGATTACATGACTTGCATGATGCATGACAGTATCAGGAGAGCAATATGAACACAAATAACACAGCTAGGTATATAAGGTGAATTAAAAGCTTTCCACAGAAAAAGAAAGAAGGAAAAAGGAAGCCTCCCGAAGTATAGAACTGTTCAAAACTGGGAGGAAACATGAATTCCACCCTTCCATTCAAAGGGTAAAAACCATATAGTTTCCATAAACAGAAGTTATTATCACATGAGGATTTTTACAGCGCAAAACGGCTACCTGTTCCATCTAAGAAACGATCCGTATGCCAACCTCTCAGTTTCAGCTCAGACACAAATGCAGGGAACACTCTGTTCATTCGGTTGTAAGCTTCGCTTATGATTTCCTCACTGGGCCTTGGTCCTGTCTTCTCTATATCTGCAGCGTATGCCGCAACCAACCAACCTCTCAGTGCATCTTCCCCAGTCGCGTCCTGCTCCAATACCATATTTGTGAAGTTCTCATCGTGGTTTAACAGAAACTTCTCTCGCGGGAACATCTCCCTCAATTTGCGGAGCTCAGATGGTTTATTGATGACCTTGCGTATGGGCCTGCCAACCTTCACATTTCCAGCACCCTCGATTACCCTCTCAGGGAATAGAAGGTCCTCCCGGTATCGCAAGTCGGCTGGGCCAGATATTCTTCCAGCCTGGATTCCATGTGGATGAACATACAGAAGTCATATGTTAGGTGATTGTAACCATTTTCATAGAAATCTAAATCGCTAAATCCCACCTTAATGGTGACATGTTTATATTTTTCAATGCTTTTAACAGAACTGTGTATCATTTTATTGCTTCCCATGTGACTTATTTTGAGGCTGCTTTCAAATCGAGTTTTCTCACCTTGACAAAATCTTCAACAATCATGGCTGTCCTCTGGGGATTCAATGTATTAACAGGGGTCGCCCTCATTTCTTGGGTGACACCATATATGTGTATGAAAGAAAGCAGAGGACCCACAATCAACTGCAAGAGAGTAATGTATAATAAGAGTGGCAAAAAAGATGATAAGGTGCTTCCTTATTCATAGATAGAGATAAGCAATTAATATATGAGAATCAGGGGGGTAAAAAGATTAACCAGCAAGCATGAGATCCTGTAGATTCTATGAATGAATCCTCATGTGAATCATCACCGCCATAGTTCCATGGTTAAGCCACTGGAGTTCATTATTTTTACACCTATACTACTAACATTCAAGTTCCATAGGTTTTCTACTTTTTGTAGGAGCGTCTGATGGTGATATGTGGTTCACACCAACTCCTCTTCCACCTTGACTGATTCTCACCTAATTACCATATTGACACTCATGCAATGATATATAAATTTGTCCATTCTAGTATTGTTAGACATCCACCTCAACATCCTCACTCATAGAGGCAAAACTAGTTTCACACATTGCATCCCGATTCCCTGAAATTCAATTTTTTGCGTGTTACATCTTATAGTATTTCCCTGAAATCCAACTGGAGTTTGTCCTCCTTGACAGCAGCCTGATATTTTTCTTAAATACAGAAATCCTCAATATATCAATCATACAAATCATTGACTTATTTGCATGTTAATGGTCGTTAGTCTTTATATATCATTGTTTTTGAATGTATGTCTATCTCAAAATCATACCTTTCCTTGGATTGACGAACACACAGTGGATGCCAGTTGAATGCCTGCTCCTATTCCCAGAACATTGAAAAGTGTTGAGATGGCCTCACCTTTTGCAAAAAGATCACTGAGATTACCCTCTTTGGCAAAGGAAGAATATATAGGCAACCTTGTTGCTCTTGCAGCCACAACAGCCATTCCCTGCAATATGCACAAAGGTGATCCTGTATTGGTTCAGTTGTTTGCAAAACATGATGATTCTCACATATATGAAACATTTGAAACGCATAAGATGATTGAAAAACAGATACAATGTTTTCATACTTATTGCTGCAAAGACATTACGTAAAAAATGGATCTTTCAACAAACTTAAAGCCATTTGAAGTTACATCAAACCTTTGCGAAATTGCCTAAGCCAGCCATTTCAAGGAAAAGATGTGGACACAAAGGAGAAAGAACTTCCAATCCAGTACCCAGATCATAGAGCACATCCGCTGTAAGGTAGCAAATGATTTTTTTTATCACTCAGCAACTATCACTAAATAGATGAAATGAATATTCCTTCTATTCAATTGGTAGAAGAAAATATACAATCCATTTTGGTGCAAATCCCATACCAAGTATCCTCCAACTTTTTGGCTCTGAGTCCATCCTCGCACCCATATGGCTACATATAAGCTTCCCAGCATGCTGCATTCCATCCTTCAATATCTGCTCATACAAAGCGAATTCACTAAACAAACTCCCATAAAAGGGCCATAATCCAAAACTCTCATCCTAATACAGCCATTGATTCTTACCCAACTTACAGCCGTTGCTTGAGCTGGAGTGGGTCGCAAGCCTGCAGCAAACAACAATGACTGCATAGGAGTAAGAATATCTTAAACCTCAGTTCATATGGATTGATAATCAAAGTGCAAGCTATTCAAGCATTCAAAATAAAATTTGTTATGCTGATGCATTATAAGAAACAAATGGAGACCTGAGTCGATAGAACGGATAACACCGCACTCGAAAAGTGTTGCAGGGCTCTGAATTGGGTGTATGTCAAATACCCTTCACTAACACTGCCATGACATCCACAACAGTTACAAATCCTAATGTCATGCTATCAAATATTTCTTGAATAGGACTTTGAGAATTAAAAAAAATGCCAACCTGTACGGATACCCAGATGGGAAGAACTTGTTGAGGAACGACTCGGCCACTCTCTTCACCACTGGCCTTGAATCATCAAGCAACTTCACCTGTAAAAACCCAAAAAAGGGGGAAAAACATAACTTTTAGTAGTTGTCACTTCAAATTTCGTAAAAAAAACATGATTTTGAACAAAATCTAGAGAGATTGTACCGAGAGACGGCCGTCCGATTCGAATCGGAACTGGCGAGTGACCGAATCGGAGGTCTCCGTCCAGAAATCTGGAAGCAACACCTCATCCCTCTCTCTTTTCTTCTTCAACTTGCCCTAGAAACCCCAATTCAAATCAAATCGCAATAAAAACTAGATTTTTAAAGATACCGATTTTTTTTTTGTTTTTTTTTTTACCAATATCGCATCCATGCAAACCTTCGCCGAAACCGCAAAAAACAATGAAAAGAAGAAACAGTATTTAAGCTTTTCCGACTGTCTTGGACCGTCGATTATGAGACGCAGCGATTTAACGGTTTAGATTTCATATATTCATTGTAAATATTACACGAGTTGGACGGTGAATAATCCATCTGCACATTGGACGGTCCACCTTGGACATAGTTTTGGAGGCGCACATGCGGCGGCGGAGACCAAAAGAGAGTCTTCTCTCTGTCTTCTCTCTCTGAATCTCCTTCAAAATCAGTTTTTTTTTTAAAGTTTTTTAGGGTTTCCGGTTTGCGAATGCAGAGATGAGGATCTCGATCACGGTATTCGCGCTGCTCCTATGGATCCTCTTCAGCGCGGACCGGGTTCCGGCGCGGACGAGCGAGGCGTACGTGACGCTCCTCTACGGGGACGAGTTCCTTCTCGGGGTTCGCGTCCTCGGCAAGTCGATCCGTGACACGGGTTCGACCAAGGACATGGTCGTCCTCGTCTCCGACGGCGTCTCGGACTATGCGAAGAAGCTCCTCCAGGTCTTATTGATTGAGATTTTACAGTGAATTTGTTTAGCTTATCTGGATTGAAGTATTTATGGTCGATTTGGGTTTGCTCACCCTTGTAAAGTTCGAATTTTGAT
Organism: Acorus calamus; assembly: GCA_030737845.1. Lineage (NCBI taxonomy): Eukaryota > Viridiplantae > Streptophyta > Magnoliopsida > Acorales > Acoraceae > Acorus > Acorus calamus. The sequence continues at coordinate 33,551,487 of CM060866.1, forward strand.
GATTGAATAGGCCGACGGTTGGATGGTGGAAAAGATAAGCTTATTGGCAAACCCTAATCAAATCCGTCCGAAGAGGTTCTGGGGGGTCTATACCAAGCTGAAGATCTTCAACATGACAAACTACAAGAAAGGTAACAACTTGGGCCCGTTGATCTTCATTTGAAATGAAAGAACTTTATGTAGATTTCCACTTTTGCTGACCTTACTCGCCTAGGAACTCCTCACCGTTCAATTAATGGTGTGGACTACTGCCTGTGATGTTGCTATTTCAGATCTTGTGTGTTACATGCATTAAAAGTGGATATGACCAAAAACCAAGCACCACAAATTGTTGTAAAAAGGTGCTTATTGTACAATATGATCAATAGAAATTGAGCTATGACTCTTCAACCAAAAAATAAAAAAAATCAGCATCGTGAATTTTGTAGCTGGTGTTTTAGTGCGTTAAACTTGTTCGACAACTACAAATATTGGATGATGTTTATTTTATTTCTAGAACCTTGTTTATTTTATGTTGTGGATTTCTAGGTGAAGCACTTGGTGGCCATTGTAATGGAAATTCTTCTCTATCTTGGTTTTCAAAATTTGCTTTGGAATCTTACAGAAATGTATTGCACTTCATCAGTTTCAAATAAATACTTAGTTCAGAATTGTATCATTGGAACTTCTCTAGTGTGTTTTTTTGGTCAGTAGATTATCTAACATGTACTGAGTAAATTTCTTTATGCAGTTGTTTATCTTGATGCGGACACTATTGTGATTAAAAGCATCGAAGATCTTTTCAAGTGTGGGAGATTCTGTGCAAACCTAAAGCATTCAGAAAGGCTGAATTCTGGGGTCATGGTGGTGGAGCCATCTGAAAAGGTTTTCAAAGATATGATGAGCAAAGTGAACACTCTGCCTTCTTACACTGGAGGTTTTAGTTTCTCTCCTTGCTGTTTTAGTTATGGATTTAACTTTTCCAGGAATTGATTTTTTCATAAATATTGGGGAAGATATTAAGGTTTGACAAAATTATTCAATTTTCTAAAGATGATAAAGCTTGTGTGTGGATGAAGCACATGGCCACATGAGCAAACATCTCACACCCACCAAAAAAATAACCTCTCACAGTTGGCTTATGAAGATTTCTTCCTTTTTAAAGTTCCTCATCATGCACAACTTTAGTTGGTCTTAACTTTAAGGCTATTGGTAGGTGGCAATACTTAACCTGATCATCTCTCATAAAAAATATCTGTTATCAATTCATCTGAATTTCCATGTGCATTATCATTTTGCTGATGTAAAGTGAACACAGAATTAATCTTCATTTTTCATATTATTTCTTATGCTTATAGGAGATCAAGGTTTCCTGAACTCATATTACGCTGGATTTGCTAGTGCGCATGTGTTTGATCCAAGCTTACCATGGGATGTGGTGAATTCAAGGCCAGTACCTGAAATGGAGAGGCTTTCTACTCTATATAATGCTGATGTTGGTCTCTACATGCTGGCCAATAAGGTGACTGATACTCTAGAAATTTTATTACTGTCATACTTGTTGTCATCGGTATTTTTCAGCAATGACTTCACTGATCATAATTGTGAGTTTTTAGTTATCTTGACAAAAGTTAGTGTTCATACTGATTTTGTAAGTTTGAAGCTTACATGGTAGCGGATATCACAGGGGTTCTAATAAGTGATCATATATGGGCATGGTAGACTTTCCTATGAAATGAATTTGATTTGATTTAATATTTGTCCTATTGATTGACCTTATTCATACTGTATATGCAGTGGATGGTTGAAGAGAAAGAACTTCGTGTGATTCACTACACTCTTGGTCCTCTTAAACCATGGGACTGGTGGACTGCCTGGCTTTTGAAGCCTGTTGATATCTGGCAGGTGTTTGCTTCAGACTTCATCATTTATGTTGTAATTTGTTACATGTTTGTTTCAGTTCTCCAATCTGTGATGCTGCATTGACATCCACTCATTCAGTCAGTTGTTTAATACTGGTCTTTCTCTAAGCCTGACCACATCTATGCTGCAGAATGTTCGAGAAAAGCTGAAAGAATCCCTCCCAGGAACTGGTGGTGGCAGAAACCCTAGTGAACAACTTCTAGTCAAATTTCTCTACATTTTTCCCTTGTGTGCTTTGTTTTTTTGCTACTATCAATCATATCATAAGGTCAGTATATTACTGAACAGTTACAAAATATATAATTCAAAATAAGGTTGATTTGCATTACATTTTTGCTGGTTACTTTGTTGCAGGTACACAGGGATTGGTCCACTGCATTTTGCAGAACCTCTATCTGCGATTGCATAAGACATCTTTTTTATAAATACAGAACCAGTATTGGTTTTCCTGCTTATTCTTCTGTTGGAGTTGCTTCCTCATCAATCAATTCCAATCAACAGGTGAATTGTATTTCTAGATTTTTGCGATTTTTCAATTTGTTTTCCATTTGCTGTGCATTTACATTCTCATTTGTCAAGCCTTTAAATAGAATGAGGCCCATGCTTTTGAATGGAATGACTTGCTTAAGTACTAAAAGGTGAAATCCACCATCAAAAGCTTCTTTTCATGAAATAAATAATCCTTTCACGGTTTCTGGGTTCTGATCTATAGTTTTATACATTATAACTTACTTGCAGTCACTGTAGAAGCATACCTCCTATTCTCTCAATCAACTTCAATTTTCTTGGTTCTGTGTTCTTGTTTTTATCTCCCTTTGTTGCAAAACCAAGGTATAATAGACTGTCTTTTTTGTTTAATGGCTGATTGCCATCCATACTACAAAAGCACCTCATTCTCCATAACTTTAAAAGTCAGTTCTGTTGCGTTGCATATCCGGTAAGTACTGCCCATCTCTAAAGCAAAGGTTTGGGTACATATCATAGCCGCTGAGGTTGTCGGGGTCAAAAAAATAGTCATTCAAATGTAGACTTCAAAGCTTTCCTTCTAATTTAGCTTTAGCCTGCACACACATTCAGTGAACATCATATGAAAATAACATGCTCCAATAGACACCATTATTAATATTGGTGGTCAGTTTATCCATGATATAAGGGTTACTATGTAATTCATGCAATTGGGAGTCCATCAGCGTTCTCAGCAACTGGCAACCGGAGAGATGATCTTTAATTTGAAAATAGTGGTGGAGATTTATTTATTTATTTTTATTACCACAATTTTGATAATTGAACATTTGAGGTTACAAAGTCCGAAAAAGGTGAGACTACAGTTGTATACAGCTTTGTTATCTACTTATCTGCTATCGAGCAACTACTATGCTTACCAGTGTGATGTAACTATTTGTTTTCTCTAACAGTTCTCAATTGGCGCACATACTAAACTCCCTGCCTATTTGGGTGGCACATCTGTTTTATTCTGCTTCATGGCTGCTGCAATATCATTTGGCCTTGCATTCATTGTTGTCCCTCGGCAAGTGATGCCATGGACTGGTTTGCTACTGGTTTACGAATGGACGTTTACACTCTTCTTTATAATATTTGGTGGTTACCTCCATTTGATCTACCAATGGGGAAAGACAACAGAAAATCAATCCATTGCCCTCTCCAGTAGCACTGAATCCTCTGATTATGATTCTGGAAAAGGTTTAGCAAGTTTTATCCTTTATTTCAATTTGATTTTCTTAGTTATTCCTTTGATTTATTGTCTTTGTTTGGTGTCAGGACATCAACGTCAAGCATCTAACTGTGACATGGCTCTTTGGTTTTACGGAATGGGGATGGCTTTTCTGGCTATTGCTGTGCCATCGTTACCAATTCTTTTGGGAATTACTGCACTTTTTGCAAAGTAAGTTTCTTGTAGAAGTTTGCAATTGATTTTTTCGTACTGCTTTTGTTAACTCTTGTATGTATTTTATAGGTTCTGAAATTTCAAATCTAAGGATTGAGTAACCCATAACTGTTTATGTGATTATAAACATACATACATGGAAAGTGAGTGTCATAAATTATGCAGGTAGTTAGCAATTGCACTTTCAATCATAGAAATTAGGTGCTCATATTGTGGCTAAAGCAAGTAAAATTAGATATTTAGAAGCTCATCTGTACGATTTGCCCATCAATCTGCATTTCTATATTTTCTTGAGTAAGGAGTCTATGGCTAGTTATAAAGTGGAAGTAGGAAATAAAAGAAAAGTGGTGTACAAATTCATCGTCATATAGAGGAGTCCAAGATCATCCAGATTCAAACACAGAATTGTGGTACGGTTATGTAGTATTTCTTTCGGTATTTAAATGTTCTGCCTTCTTGTGCTTGAACAGGCTTGGTCTGATGGTCGGCGCAGGTCTGCTGTTGGCGTCCTTCATGACGTATGCTTCAGAACATCTTGCGATTCGAGCGTTTATGAGAGGTCGGGAAGACCGTCATCAGCCAAGAACTAGAAATTTATGTTTGATATGTTGATGACGACTAGGCATCCATGTGTTGTAACACAATATTTATTTCATTTTTTTTGTCCAGTGTGTAAAATATGATTCCTCAAGTTAGAAAATTATGCTTGTACAGCAGCTGCTCTGAGAACACCTGCTTTATTTTACTGAGAAGATTTTTTCACGATGAACCATAATTGTAAACCCTAATCTATACTATGAAATGGTTAAACTGTCTCCAACTTTTTTCTCTCTCTAAACAATACCTCTACAAATATAAGAGTTTGTCGCAATTTTGTCTTTTACAGGAACTAATGTCTTTGTGATTATTTATAGAAGTTATAATGTTTACATTACATAATGATGGAATATTATGAAAATATTATGTTAAAATTGATAGAAATTTAACCATCGATGATAATTAAATTTTTATGAATTTTCAAGGATGTATATGTCCATTCCAACTTTAACAGAGATTTATATAGAATTACTCATGTTTGCAAATATCTTTAACACCGGTAAAAAATGGAAAATTCCTGCAATTTTTTTAAAAAAATTTCAGTTACGATCTATGCCCTAGCAGGATCCAGAGGGATAGTTTGATTAAATATAAAAATTATGATGCTCATTGGTAATTTGGTAATTATGATGCTCATTGGTAATCTGGTTCCATCAGGTCTGGGCAGGAACATTTCATAGTAGTATCCTATACAATAGTTATAAGCAGCTCTGTTAACTTTCATTAATCCTCAGTCATATTAATATATTTACATCTCACCTTTGGAAAACATTGTCAATGCAATATGATCTCTTGGCATACAATCATCTGCAATGGAAAACTCCTTAACATGAACAAAACAGGAAGACTTTCCAAACCGATTTGTCCAAAAGAGTCGAACCAAATAAAAAATTCAAAGTTATAAGCCACACAGCACCATGTCATTCCTATCTCAAGCCCATATCCAAATCATCATCATCTTCGAGATCATGTTCAGTTGGTCTAATTTTCTTTACTTCTCTTGGGGCCATTCTTCCTCCTTTCTTTGGTTTGCCTCTGTAAAATGAAAAGTTATCCACATGTAATACTATTTATGAAAAAAAAAAGTGAATGCAATGATCACAAAAAATAGTCTATTGCCAAATGCATTTCAAATCATGAACATAGAGGGTCTATGTATATGGATTTTATTCTGACATCATTCCAACCTTTCATCTCTACATATCTGCTCAAAATAACTAAATTATGTATTTATTTATTTATTTATTTTTAATATTGGATTTACTTACCTCCATATGGAGATATTTGTATTGGGCCAACAACCAAAAATGTCATAAGCCCTCATTATCTTAATGATTTAGTTGGTTGGTTATAATGGATGTCCTTCACATTCATCAGAAGTTGATTAACATTAGAACATTGTCGTGGAAAGCATTTAATGTTAGATAAACATCGACATACAACTCAACATTGTGCTCGTGGATGTTAGTAATACTTACGGTCCAATAGAAGGAGTGCCTCCACCTTTTGACCGACCTGGACCATAGTCCCCTCTTCCATCTACAGGTAATATTAAGCGCTGTGAGAAGATACGAATTTCTACATAAGATGTTAAAAATTCTACATCAGGTAATGGAGTGTTACCATCACGTCCAACTAGGTGTTCTTCAACCTGATTCATACACAAGAGCAGGATTTCAGAAGCATAACTTACTTGGAAATGTGTGCTATTTTACAGAATAGTGGAAATACTGCTTGGAGAATAGTCCTTTTATGAAACTATCACTTTAGGTAAGAATGACAATTCCACTACAATCCTACATCTTAATTGTAAACATTCCATGTTATCTCATGCAAGAAAATGTGTTTTTATCACATTCATACTCAAACCACACTATTTATTTGTTTTATTTTTGAGAGAGAGAACCATATTACTTCATTACAGGGAAAAAAATCAAATCTTTTATGGTTATAAACTGCCCACTGGCTTGAAACAGAAAGGTCATCAGTCAAATGTATGCCTGAAATGCCTTTCATATAACGTTATCAATCATATGAAATCAAGGATACATACTGCAGGTGAAGTAACCGATGACAGGGAGAAAAGCCTATCCTCAGGCTGGAACTTCCTCGAACGCTTCAAGCTGAAAGAACAAATTTACAAAAGAACAATAAATATGTTTATAAAATCACTTTTGAGAATGGCACATATAGAAATATGAAATGATTCATATGAAAAACCATAGTATATTAAGAGTGGTTGAGCATTAAATAGTGGTGTTGGAGAACAAAGTAGAAGTTGCATGCATAAACGATTGTCTCGAATGTTATCCACAATTGAAATTCCCTTGTCCTCATGGGAGATAGCGCTGCATACTGGGTTGCAGAAAGTCAATTAGATAACAAAAAACATAAAAAAGCATTACTGTACTGCTGATCTCATCCTTCATACTCCTAAACCATTGACATGATTAATATCGGATTAAATAATTATAACGATTACTTTTAGCCTAATAAATTTCTAACAAATTCACTACATGAAAGCTGCAAGTCCCAGATTACACATCACTGATCCCAGTGTAACTATTTTCACAAATGCCAGTTGTTCCTATACTGCTGCTTTCATCATACCACCATGTCCAATTGATCTCTAAGGATCACATGCTGCTTTTCATCCATATCATTGCTTTATATGGAAGTGAGTGGTCATTATGAGGTAGTTTGTGTGATGAGAGAGAATGCCCTGTGACTCTCTTTTAGGGGAAAAGGAGGGAGTATAACTACTCTCAGAAATCATAGCCTGGATTCAATCAACCACCCAATTGTCTGCAAACTTGAGAACTAATTTGGAAAAATATCAGTCCTTCGGAAGTGACAACATCCAGTCCAATAGAAACAAATTCTTCAAATTTGTTCAAAAGTCCGGAGAAGCAAGAAGCAGACACGAACTCCTAGCTGAAAAATATGAGAAACTTACGGGCCACATTATATCCACAAGACGTGAACATTAGGAACAGCAAGTTAAATTAAAATAAAATAAATCGCCAATGCTACATAGCATATTGGAGTACTGGACAAGCCAGTATCTTATCATTTGTACTTGATCACCAATATCTGATCCAATTCTGTGATGTGTTAGGTTAAACAGGTTCCAAGAGATGTGCTGTGTATTAAAAAAGCCGTGGAAAATAAATTCTCTATGACACGTATTTAAAAAGAGCGTTTCAAAGAGTATACAAAGGTGATATTTGGACATTCAGAGTTGAGGTTACAGGCATCCAGCATCTCCCAGGGATCATTCGTCTCTTGACTACATTTTTTTGCTCACCAAAAGTTATACTGGCTGAAAAAAATCAATGTGATCTAAGAAAATCCATGTGAGAACTTGACATAATAAAATAAGCTAAAATGAATCAATAAGCACAAATGAGAAAACTGACATGTCCAACTATAGCATGAGTCATTTCTAAGTAGTGTGCTTGAATTTGTGATTTCCAAACGCTAAAAATGACAGTGAAATCATATGATACTTTAAAAAAAAGTGAGCAGGATACATACTTGGATACCAAAGAGTCAATAGAGAAAATAGAACAACTGATTAACAAAAAAAACTAAACAATTGCGCGATGACTAACTTGGTGGTGCTCTTAGATGATGACAAGAATCCCTCAAAACCTTTCAATACATTACCAATTTGGTTCGAATCTTGTAAATAGCTTGTCTCCAAGTCATATACCTTAAAATGACCAACACACATAATATGGTCAATAAGCTGATAATGAAATGAATCGCTATACAGATGAAACAAGATGAATTTGAAAAATCTCCCAAAAATACAAGCTTTGATGTAAGCAATTGAAATGCAAACAATGTTAGTTCCATCTGCAAACACATCGATTCAAAACTCATCTTTCAAAAAAAAAATCTCAAAACCCAGACAGATAGACAATATATTTCATGAATCAATGAGTGGGCAATACAGTTTCACTTCAAAACCCTCAAATTTCATCGACCCATTAAAGGAAACCATGTAGAAATTCAAGATCAAAGCGAACCCATAATTGAAATTGACAACAAAGAAATACAAAGAGACCAAATGACTTATAATCTTCAATCAAGAAAAATAAGAGACCTGTTTTTCTATGCTTCGAAGCTCTTCTCGGAGTTTCTCTCTCTTCCCGATGAGGGAGACAAGCATGGCCGACGGATTCGACGCCGTCCTCTGCCCTATAAAAAAAACCCCAAAAACACAGATTTGAATTCAAGATTCAGACAAAATCAGAATTAAAAAAGTTGGTATTTTTTTGCGGGAAATCAAAAAAAGGTCACCTTCGGACTCCATCTTATGTTTTTTCCCGCGAAATTTCGAAATTTTGGGTCACGAGGAAACCCTAGCCAGACCACCTCAATCTTATACGAGGGATTTCGTTTTATCTGCCCTTCTTAAATCCGTTTAATGTCATCCGCGTGACCTAAATCTCGATCCAACGGTTGATAACGCATCGGTGTGGTTCTTTGAGTCATAAAGTTGGATCAGTGACGTTGACTTGGACAGGCGTTTTGTGTGTTGTTTGGTTGGACGACATCTTGATGGCTTGATGTCAATCCAACGGCTATCTTTAAGGTTCGCAGAAAATTTATGCAACGTTTGATTGCAGACTTGAATCTATATTTAAAATCCATCTATTGCAAAAAAATATATATATACTTTCCTCCTTCTCATTATTCTCATGGACAATTTGTTCATCTACATGAATTTGTAAATCTTATGTTATTCAATCATAGACAAAAAGTTCATCCTTATTCGATTGAGACATTATTTCATGGACAAAAAGTTTATTGTTATTCGATTGAGACATTATTTCATAGACATAAAGTCCAGCGTTATTCGATTTTACTTCGTAGACATAAAGTCCAGCGTTATTTGATTGAGATATTACTTTGTGGACATAAAGTCAAGCGTTATTCGATTGAGACATTATTTCGTGGACAAAATGTACAGTGTTATTTGATTGAGATATTATTTCGTGGACAAAAAATCCAGTGTTATTCGATTGAGACTTCTCATAGTAGACATTTTGTCACCTGTCAAGATTTGTGCAGAATTCATAAGTGATGGACTTTTGTGAACTTTTGTGGATTTTAAAGAGAGAAATATAAAGGAAAAAGTCATTTCAAAATCCCACCCAACAGGGTGGAGATTCTCATGGACTTTTATTCTAACATTGTGAATATTTTCTTTTTTTATTTGCTTTTATGGATGATGGTTATCTCATGCCTTTTATATTTTTTTATTCACAATTTTATTTCTCTATTTTTTTTATAACTCTATAATGTTTGATTTGATTTGCCTTGAAGATGTTTCTATTACTGTACAATAAAGGTACATATATATGTTTTTATAATGTTCATACATATATAAAAATAAAAATGCATATTTAGGCATATGTACATATATGCATATAATGATTGCTTTTATTTCATTTTTTATTTTAAATAATATAATTGACTACTTTTATTTTATTTTATTTTAAGTAATATAATTTATTGATTTTATTTTATTATATTTGAAATGATGTAATATATGAATTTTATATAATATATATTTCTTTATTTTATTGTCTTCCTGATTAAACTCATCCCTCCCCTTTATAAAAGCTTATGAATATCTCTTTCTATAACAAAAAAAGATTGGCTCATTGTGGATTTTTCTCAATAGAAGATATTTTTTTCCTTTTTTTAATTTTATATTGATTGTTTATCATGAATAATTTTTTTTTATGAATGTGCATATATATGAAATATTGTTCTTGTGTTGATATTTATTATATTAAATTACATTTTATGTTGGGTATGAATAATTTGTGTCGAATTTGAATAGTTGAGGCCTTTATTTGTTATTTTAAAAAAAAAAAACTCTATGAAAGCCTATGAGAATCAATAGAAATTCACCTATGAAAGTTTACAAAAGTATGTGAAATTCAATTAGAGTCAATATGTTAAAGTTTGTAAAAATCTGTAAAAGTCTATGAAAGTCTATGAGAGTCAATATGTGAAAGTCTGTGAGAGTGAATCTGTGAAAAACTGTGAAAAATGAGAGTCTGTGAAAGTCTATGAGAGTCAGTATGTGAAAGTCTATGAGAGTCAATCTGTGAAAGTCTACAAAAGTCTATGAAAATATGTAAAAGTCCATAAGAGCTAATATGTGAAAGTCTGCAGAAGTATGTGAAAGTCTTTAAAAATCTATGAAAGTCCATGAGAGTCCATGAGAATCAATATGTGAAAGTCTGTGAGAGTGAATCTGTGAAAAACTATGAAAGTCTATGAAAGTCCATGAGAGTCAATATGTGAAAGTCTGTGAAAGTCCATGAGAGTCAGTATGTGAAAGTCTATGAGAGTCAATATGTGAAAGTCTATAAAAGTCTATGAAAGTCTGTGAAAGTCTATAAGAGCTAATATGTAAAAGTCTGCAGAAGTATGTGAAAGTCTGTAAAGTCTACAAAGTCCATCACTTAAATAATGTCAACAGAAATCCATCAAAGTCTGTATCGACTACCCCCTCTTAGTTTTTTCCCGTTGTTGATTTATGATCAAACTGTAAACGTTACCTTCGTCTGTTTACCCTTTTTTTTTTTTTACCGTTACAAACACTAAAATTAGTTTTTTTTCAAAACTTTTTTTTTTTTTTTTTCTGTTACCAACAATTTTTGACATTTTTAACATGTTGGTTTTGTGTTTGACTTAAAATGTATTGTAAAATGCCTACCAAATGTTGCATTAAACATTCAGTGGTCATTTTACTGTATTTTGACTAACAATAGAATACATAAATATATTAAAAGCATATTTTTTTACAATCTTTTGTAATACAGTATTGGAATTTTAGATATTTATATTGGATGGCACGGGTCTCAAAAATGTTGTTAAAATATCTCTGTGTATGCCCTATCATTAAAGAAGTGCATTCATTCGAGAGCGTTAATACACCCAATCCAGTAAATGTGTGATAAAGAGAATGTTATTTTTATAAAAAAAATATATATTATTAATCAAATATATACTAAAAAAACTACATTTTGCTTGCTTAAAAAAATCAATTTCTGTACTATCTACAAAAATAACAATATATCATTTTCCCACCTACAAAAACAAAATTTAAAGGACCCACAAAGTTGGATAATGTTATGTTAATCCCTTTTTTGGGTCCTAATTCCAATTTAGACATATTCTGAAGTTATTTAAAAATAGTATAACTCGTCATGCTTATATAAAAAAATGAAATATATTAATTAATATATTTATAGTATAATTTTTTTAATTAAAATATATATCTAAGTAATATAAAATAATAATTTTTTAAGAAGTTCCTAATCAGTGGGCCCCCACATAATGAGTCCATCGTCAATCGATCACCTCTCCATAATATGCACAAGTTAGCGGCGCACGTTAGTGTTTGGACCGAGGGACAGTCAGTGGTTGGACCACGTGATCCCATTAGCCCCATGTTTCAATCCATCTGAAAAGTATGCAAAATAGTTAGATTTGATTATATGTTTGCTCAAAAATGTGGTACGGTTGTTTCTATCATTTTATGGGCATGATGTTTGACATGCAATAAGTGAAACACAGTAATCACTATATTGGGTCCAATTCGTGTTAGTTTTTAATTAAAAGCTAACGTGTGTTTTAAATCATCTTAAATCATCTTTAATTTTGGCCTACGTATTTTGATATCATGTCTTTGTTTTTATTTTTCCACATATCAAATTTTATAATTCGAATTCAGTTATGAAATTGAGTAACAAATATCTACATTTCTTCAAAAAAAAAAAAAAAAAAAAAAACATGTACCGATACATGAATGACTAATTTACAAGTCCAAGTTGTTATTGTCTAATTGAGTCGGGTAGTCCTCAGTGGCCATAGCACAACGGTTCAAGGTTTGCCTGGTTAAAGGGAGGGTTTTGGGTTTGAGTGTTGGCGCTGACTTACCCACCTGTTTGTTGGCGATTATTCGAAAGAATTTTTTGTGGGATCGGAACAAACAAGTGTCTCTCCGATATATTAAAAAAAAAAAAAAAAAAAAAGGGTCTGGTGGGGTTGCTCTGTTTACGGTGAAGTTGATCTTTTACTGCCACTTTGAAATTCATTGTATGCAAATCTGTCTGGAATTGGAAGTATTGTATTATTAGGACACGGTGGTGTTGGGATGTTGAATTGCCCAACTGGGTGATGCTTTCTAATTAAAAAGTTGTGTTTTTTTTGTTTTTTTTTAATTGGTGGGGGTAAAGTTGGGGTTTGGTTTTTTTGGGGGGGATTTCATTCAGTCCAGATAAGGTGGAGGACTCTCTACTGGGATTTGTGGGGATTTGTTTTGGTTTTTCTTTCTTTTGAGTTTCACATGCTGAGGTCAATAGAATTCATATTAGAATTTCTTCTTTGAAGTTCAAGATCTTTGCATTAGGACAGTTTGGGGTGTTTTTTTTTCTTTCAATATTGGTCAATTTGTGGTTTTGTTATGTGTATCTTGGTCATCTGGATACCCAATAAGATCTAAGAACCAGTTTGGGATTATTATACTTTTATGACTACTGATCCAGTGCACTCTTGAGGAGATTTATCTGATTTTTATGGGGTGGTTTCATGTGGATTTAAATTGGGTCTGATAATGAGTAGCACTTGCAAGACCATTGTTTGGTTTAGGAGGGACCTCAGGATTGAGGACAACCCTGCCTTGGCTGTTGCTGTGAGGGACGGATGCGTGTTGCCCGTTTTCATATGGTGTCCCAAAGAAGAAGGGCAGTTTTACCCTGGCCGGGTCTCTCGGTGGTGGCTTAAACAGTCCCTCATTCATTTGGATCGCACCTTGAGATCCCTCGGTGCAAGCCTTCTGTTGATCAAAGCGGAGAGCAGTCTCTCTGCGCTTGAACGATGCATCACTGCTGTTGGAGCCAAACGAGTAGTTTATAACCATCTCTACGGTATGGTACTTCGTTGTATTTGTTCTATGACATGCCTAACTGATCTTTGTTTGATTGATGGTATAAACTTCGAATGCTGCTTTGACTTGCTTCCAGATGAGAATTTTGGTGCCTGAATCAATCTGAACCAAATTTATACTGACTGATGTATAGAAATCATCCTTCCTCTTATTGAATAGCTAACATTTATGTAATCCTTGTGTTCCACTCGTTACTCGATCGATTAAATACTGAGAATTCTTCCATGGAGATTATACTGCTTAGGAACATGGTCAATCACCATTTCACAGTTTTTTACTTAATAAGCTAATTTGTAATTCTCCCTTTGTTATATATCATTGCAGAGTGTGGTTTCTGTTGGTGTATAACATAGTCACAAAGTATACCGAACTTTTCTAGATATTCGAAAAGTACTCTGTATCTATCTGCCAAACATATTTTTGTTCATCGAAATATACGTTAAGTACAGAATCCGGTTATCCATTTATTTTGGATGGTTTATCACATTCTTTAAAATTAAAAACTAATTCTAATTGTCCCTGGGTACATTCACAACTAACATAGACTTTTTTACAAGTATTTTTATACTTATGGCACATCTAGAAAATAGTTTAATTTATCTATACACTTTTATCATTTTATCCCGTATGATTTTCTAATATACACGTACCATACCGGACAGAACGCCTGCAAAATACGAACTTTGAGACTATGGTGTACAACAGATATATCTGCCAGATCTCATCCTGCTTCTTATGGTTTTGTTGATACGAGCATGAATTCTACCTTTCATTCCTTTTATCCATAATCAAGCTTAGTTTCTTGGTCCAGGTGTTTTCAGACTTCTTGTAATTGCTCCGATGATAATGCCATGCGCCCACCAAGAAATGCTCTAATTATTGATTTTTCTTGCTTATTTCAATGGAAAACATATATTTTCTTCTTTCTACCCTTTCTTTCTTTGGATCATAATCAAATCCAAGCTTATTGAGTTACCTTATCTATAGGAAAAATTCCCTGACTCATTTTCACAAATATGACTTGTTGTTCCATTCATTAATAAACTTACTAAAATAGAATTTTAATGAATGTAATGAATGTACCAAATGTGTTACTGTTTGATACAAATTCAAGGCCCATCTGCCTCCCTAGTTTTCAGTGTATGTTCCTCCCGTCTGCGATCCTCCTCTTGTGCTCCTGTTTGAGGCAACCACATTTGAAGTACTTTTATTTTTATGCTAATGCTGTGTCTAATAGAGAATCCATCTATTATTGCTCAGATGTTTAGTAAACATATTTGGCTAATTTAATTCAGATTCTAAGCCAACTAAGATACCATACCAAGTGTGACCTGATGAAATGACTCCCTCAAGATTCAGGTCAAGAGCCTGTTTCTTTTGTGTACATCGTGTTCCATTGATCTATTTGTGAAGCGAAAGTTCTCAGATATAGTTTGTTCAACCTGTGCTTTCAAATTAAACAATATTCAGTACATTCATTCCCACGGCACCTCTCTATTTTTTAGTGTGTGTCTTGCAGATAAAATCTCAAAGACACATAGAAGATCAATTATATAGTTGTTTTTCAGATATATTCCCATGTCTGCTGATTAATGTATATGCTATAGTTAGCAAGTCTATTTTCTTGTTCTTTCTTTTTGTCATTAAGAGATGTATAAATTTTTTTTTTTGGCGTGGTTATTGCATCAGAGTTTTAATAGTGCTCAACTCTTTCATTATGGATAAGTAAGTTTGCTAATTACATATAAGAGCTACTTTTGAAGTTTCCAATTGCATCTTTATGTTCCATGTTATCATGTGATATAGAGAACTTGTTCAAATCCAATACATCTATTGAACTATACTACATTTTCAGATCCTGTTTCACTCATCCGGGATCATAACGTCAAACAAAAGCTTGAGGAATTGGGAATCAGTGTGAAGAGTTTCAATGGTGATTTATTGTATGAACCATGGGAAGTCTATGATGAGAAGGGGCATGCTTTTACGACCTTTGATGCATTTTGGAACAAGTGTTTAAGTTTGCCAATTGAACCCGCATCCGTGCTAATTCCATGGAAATTGGTTCCAATTACAGGTTGGTTCAGCTGCACAGAAATGATTCTTTTTGCAATTCCTTATAAAGCTATGGTAAATGATTTGTTGTATAAGATATGCTCACTGTCTGTGTCTCTCAAGTTGAGTCCATGAAACATTTATATTTGTAGAGAGATATTCATTTTGATGTGTTCCATGGCAGAAACTGTAGAGGGCTGTTCAATCGAGGAACTAAATCTTGAGAATGCAACAGAGAAATCCAGCAATGCATTGCTAAGCCGGGGATGGTCTCCGGGATGGAGCAATGCAGACAAGGCATTAGCTGATTTTGTAGCCTCGAACCTACTTGATTACTCAAAAAATAGGATGAAGATAGATGGCACGACAACTGCGTTGTTGTCACCACATCTCCATTTTGGAGAACTGAGTATACGAAAAGTGTACCAAACCATCCGGATGAAGCAGATAGAGTGGGCAAAAGAAGGAAGCACCAATGGTGAAGAGAGTGTGAACCTCTTCCTGAAATCGATTGGTCTGCGAGAATATTCGCGCTATCTATGTTTCAACTTTCCGTTCACATGTGAAAAGTCACTGCTAGGAAACCTTCATCATTATCCGTGGAATGCTGATGGGGGCCTCTTTAAGTTGTGGAGACAAGGTAAGACTGGTTACCCGTTGGTCGATGCAGGTATGAGAGAGCTCTGGGCGACAGGTTGGATTCACAACAGGACTCGGGTGATCGTTGCAAGCTTTTGCGTGAAGTTTTTGCTTCTTCCATGGACATGGGGGATGAAGTATTTTTGGGACACGCTTTTAGACTCCGATTTGGAGGCTGACATCCTAGGTTGGCAGTATGTTTCAGGAAGTTTACCGGATGGTCATGAGCTTCACCGTCTTGATAGTCCAGAGGTGCATTTTCTCATCAGAGTTCACTTCTCCAGGATATATTCTTATTATTCCATGATTTTTCTTTTGTCATGAATGCATTACAAGGTATTTCCATTTAGTTTGCATCTGATACATTCTGTTTATTTGATTCTGATTTCACAAGTGAGTAAGTGACACATAATGAATTGTGCTCTTATCAATTTTTTTCAAATAGATGACTGTCTGCATACATTGTATATAAATCCATTGTTCTTTCCTGGTAGTCTGAAGAAAAAAATCAAATTCATTAGACTAGAATTTCAATTATTCAAAGCAGGCTGCCTCTTCATTAAAGGGTGCATTTAGATTTGAAAAACAGGATGGAATTGGAATCGGTATTCCATGAAAGTTCTGTTGGAATTAGATTTAACTAGTAATGGAACTTCAATTCTTTTGTTTGGATTAGATACCATAATTTATTGGATTGGAATTAGAACTCCAAATCTGTGGTTTGGTTACAATCATACAAGTCCTTCCACTAGGCGTATAATATTAACACAAGTTCAGAATTATTTATTGAACAGTTTTTAGTGATCTGGTAAATTCCAAAATCTCATGTGGACATTATGAACTGGAAGTGGTATACATGATAAGAGAAATCCATTATGATCAACAGATTCTAGGGTATGAAAATGTGATTAGTGACTGACTTGATTACATTTCCTCACAGTGAATGTGACTGGCATTTAGAATGGCAAAAGAAGTTAGACAGACTAGATTACATATTAGCAAAATGAATCGGCTGGAATACAATTCCTTAATCCAAATTTACCTTTAATGCAGCTGTGAGTTTGATAACATCCAGGGTTAATAAATTAAGTTCAGATTTAAATTTGGTTCATGATAGTAAAGGATCTACGTCGAGGTTCAATGGGCAGGATCTTATATATCTTCACTGTTACAGATGGCAATGGGTTATCAATTCTAAGGAGTTCTGACAAATAGTAATAGTCCTGAACCTCCTGACTGATGTCCATCTTTTTTCACTTTTGATGTGCCTTTAAATTCCGATTTATAGAACTTACGCAATTGATTTCGAGGTTTGTGTCAGGTTCAAGGGAGCAAATTTGATCCAGAGGGTGAATACGTGAG
The DNA here is from genome assembly GCA_030737845.1 of Acorus calamus. Taxonomy (NCBI): domain Eukaryota; kingdom Viridiplantae; phylum Streptophyta; class Magnoliopsida; order Acorales; family Acoraceae; genus Acorus; species Acorus calamus. Next base: position 33,568,928 of record CM060866.1, read on the forward strand.
GAATTGGCTGCCCGAGCTTACAAGAATGCCTACCGAATGGATCCACCATCCATGGAATGCCCCAGAATCTGTTCTTAAGTCTGCAGGCGTGGAGTTAGGATCCAACTATCCAAGACCAATAGTTGACATAGAAACAGCGAGAGAGCGTCTGGTCGATGCAGTGGCCATGATGTGGGAGCTGGACATAGCCGAACGAGCTGCAAAGTCCAATGTATCAGATGAGGTTGTTGCAGAAAACATGATCAGTGAAAAGGTTTTAGACATTCCGAAGGTTCTTGTGAGGAAGGAAATGTCATGTACAAGCTCATCACTTGATCAGAGGGTCCCCTCGTATCACAATTCGAAGACTAATGTATCCAAGCTGAAAGCCTTGAATCACATAGAGAATGAAAGAACAAATAAGTACAATTTAAATGATCCTGATGATGAGGGTAAGACATCACGGGTGGATGACGATCTGCGCTCCACAGCAGAATCATCATCAGCTAGGAAACGAAGTATCAGTGAGAGCCAATGTGCAGTTCCAGATTCGCGTAACTCTTTTTCTGAACCTTCCAATCCGCCACTCATGAAGGTAAGAAAAGCCTCAAAGAATGTTATAAAAATGTTTCAAGGGACATATGTTCCTGCATTAGTACCTCGAATTGTATAAAAATGATGTGTTATACAAAGATCAATGATGTTGGTCTAATTAATTTATGGACTTGATCTCTTGTTCATGTAGGATGAAGGGGAGGAAGATGTTCAGAGCAGTCACATTGGCCTGCGGGCGTCCAAGCGACCTGCTTAAAAACAGCTGATGATCTCTAATAAAAACAATAAAAACTGGTGAGGTAATTTTTGTAGATACCCTTTTCCAATATCAGTGGTAGTGGTACTCTTTTTTCGTTCTTATGGATAAACTTTTTCATGTCAATATTCATTATGAAAAAATAATATTGAGTAATAAATTTGCTGTTTTTTGAGTTAATCTTCAAAGCAGTGTGCAATATGTTCAAACACAGATTTCAGGTGTTCGTTCGATTGTGATGATCTTTATGTTTATTTTATATGAGACCATATTATACAAGATAATATTTCTTTAACCCACCCACCCACCCACCCACCCACCCACGGCAGTTACATATATATAATTTAATAATTTGTTGGAATTTGGCACAAGTTACAGTTGCATGTACACACCAATCTGACATTCAATTGTACTTTGATACTTCTGTCTCCGTAGGTTGAATAGATGTGAAATAACTACACGAACAAACCATCATATTTCAATGGATATGGGTTTCAATGAGATCAGCAGGGACTCCATTATTGTATTCTCTGACTCTAATAGAGACACTAATCCAATTGAAGATGTCCTTGTCAATTTTGTGGAGAAAACTTGAATAGAAAAGTTTAGTTGCTTTGAAAAGAAGTATTACATGCAACGAGATATATACTTTTGTAAAAAAAATTGAAGTATATTCAATGAATAGCATGATATCTTTATGCCAAAAATAAAATATTATATGTTTCATCCAACTAAGTATATAATTCCTTGGTCAAATGATATTGCACATGAGGTTACATATTAAAACTGCGTGTAATAGTGTCCTAAAATGCAGGTAAAAAATGCGGTGATGAACATATCACATCGGTTCATACCCAAAAAGACAAAAAATATCATTCGAAGGATTAGTATTTTTTTCCATTTTATTAGAGGAGCAAATTAACATCACAACATGAACTAATTGCAGCCCATGGTCCTTGCATATGCATTAGGCCTTATTGTTAGGTGTCAAACGGGCCGTGCCGTGCGGCACGGCCGTTGAGGAAGCGGGCCAGCGGGCCGTGCCGGCCCGTTAGTTTTGACGTGCCGGGCCAACGGGCCACCCACGGGCCTAGCGGGCCGGCCCATGATTTTAAAAAATATATATTTTAAAAATTTTTTAATTCTAAACTTTAATTTTCTTAATGTTACACACATAAAAATTATATAAATGTATTAGATATGCATATATACACACAAAAATATTATATATACATGATAAAACAATGATATGAGACACTTATTCAACATATTATATGCTCCGTCTACTGTGAATTTTCGTGCCGTGCCGAAAGCGGCCCACGTGCCACAAGGCTGGCCCGGCACGGCCCATAAACCTTAACGTGCCGTGCCGTGCCGTGCCTGTTTTTTAACGTGCCGTGCCGTGCCGGCATGGCCCGTTTTATACCTCTAATTGTTCATAACAAACACACTATTTGAAAGGGCGTTGATACACGCAGTCCCATTTGCAGCCTGATATATTATGATAGAGCAATATATATTGTGTTATCATGTTATATAGCTTCTATCATAGTGTATAACACGATTTATTTTTTTCATATTTTCAACTAAAAAAAAAATGTACTATTATATCTCAGTATATACATCATTTCATATAACAACATACATTTCAAAGGGGAAGAGTATATGATTTAAAAAAAAAAAAAACAATATGAACTGCAATTGAGGCTGCAATAGGTGTGAGAGATATCTTTTTCCTATAAAGTGCTGGAGTGTTTACATTTAGACACTTCTCAGTCATTTCTGTAAATGACACTTATCTAACCTAATATATGAAATCATCTAATACACTTATGTTCTATGTGAAGTATATTTATTCAATTCCAAAAAAACAGAGTAATCGTAGAAGCGACTAAATAAGTATTCAATTTTGCTACTTCAAATCATAATCATCAACTAATAAATCCAAAAAAGACCTACAAATTCAACCTGACGAGACATGTTTTGGCATTCTGGGAAAAGTTGGCATACATTTAAAAAAGAGGAAAATCACAGATTTTATAACGAAAACTGCCACCGACCAACTAGTTCCACTATTCCTTTTGATAACCCATTCCTACCCCCACAAAATGATCAGTGGTTTCCTATTAATTTTATTATTTTTATTTTTATTTTGTTGGCAATGTCTCTTTGTGACCATTATACATCCCAGTGCTAGGTTACTACCAAATGAGAAAAATGCCTCGGCATGCATTGTCACAAAAAAATTTAGGATACACACAGCTTTTATGTACCTTTTTTTATGATCTGAATCTCAACATTAGTTGAAAAAATTTCATAAACAATATTCAAAAATATTTTGTATCAAATAGGAATAAACCATTATTGTTGATTAAGAGCAAACCTTGTCTGAGTTTCAAAATATCATTTGTGCATATGATCATGATTTCTTTTTTAACTATGTTGACAGGCTCTAATATTATTTTTAATGAAAAATGTTATATAAAACCGTCTTTAGAACCTATCTTTTAATCAAATCTCTTTGTTTGAAGTCATATGTATAATGTATTCATATAAGAATTTTAATTTACTGTATGACCTCTAAATAACTGCATATGATCCAAAGGCTAGAGCGTGGCTAAAAAAACCAAGTGCAGCAAAACCCTTTTTCATGTACCTAACAAATTACACGTAAATTTATCCAATTGGACCTCAAAAAGAATATTATATCAAAACTGCAGCAATTAGAGGCAAATGCACGCACCTCCTTGGCATCTTTCCTCTGTTTTCTACACTAACCTTAGTTTAAAGTAATCCAATCACGAACAAAATGCACATGTAAAATGACGATTGGTCATTATATGAAAAATATTAAGAAATCTACAGATATCATTTAATATTTGAAAATTTTAATTTTAAGAGAGAGAGAGAGAGAGAGAGAGAGAGAGAGAGAGAGAGACAGAGAATAACAGAGAATGTAACATAAACAATCACAGTGTTGACATCATGCGTTAAATCATGCATTACCAACACATTTTAATACATGGTTATGATTTTCATAAGTGCGGGTTGATTATTATTATTGTTATTATTATTTATTTATTAGTGGTTGACTAGTAGAAACTTGAAAGATCAATAGAATTGCAAGAAAAGATTTAAAAAAAAAAACCGAGGACCATTAAGCTAACTACACACTATATAAATCATCTTTGGTGGCATCACAACTCCATTAAAAATGTCAATCAACATGAAACATATGCTACCCGGACACAGCTTTTTAACATATGAAAAACATTAAAGAATATGATGCATTGGTTCCATCTAGTGCAGTGTCACACATCCGATCTAAAACTATAGGACCAAAATAAAGTATATATATATATATAATTTTTAATGTTCATTTAAATCCGGTGTGCGCCTGGTTCAAATGCGAACTATATGCATGCGTATATACATTCATTATAATTAATGTTAAGTAATTCTTTTTGTTCTTCTGGTTATGTTACTTGTGTATCAAGTTTGTTTAATAGAAATAATTGTAGGGAGAAACTTCTCCATCTGGGTCAGTCATGGCTTGGACTTCCAACAATAAAGAATAATGTGAGAAGTTTTAAATTATAATATTTTTGCCAACTTCTGAAGGTATGTTTGTCTTCCGAAGGCTTGATATATTGATGAGGCATAGCGATGCACATTTTTTTTTCAAATTTCAGTGTTGAAGTGTCAATGTATAATGCTAAGGTAAGATATTTTTTTTGTTTATATGCTTGGTTAAGATAAGATATTTTTTTTGTTACATTAAACAATGTATGCAATAAACATGTCCTAATACTGTGAAATATTGTAACATGTTAAAACTTGGTTTATTAAGGGCAACCTCCACATTGCACTTCACATAACAATATAATTAAGCCACCATTAGTAACAACATTAGCTATATCAAGATAAATAACTATTACAGTATGGATAATTATATCACTGGAATTTTTTTATATATATATTTGGTAGTGTTTTTAATATTCTCGTTAGGCAAACTAATAAGAAATTTTGTTGTTTGGTTATCATAAATAAATTTTGAATAAAATGTGAATAATACGTGAACAATGATTTATAAAAAATAAAAAAACAATTTGACATTTGAGTATCTCCTATTCTAGTAAAATGGAACATGTTTTCAAAGGATATGAAATAGGAAAAATACTCAAAAAAATCTCATTTCACAATTTTAAAAACTAAAAAAACTAACATACACTTATGTAATTTTTAAAATCTCTCTAATCATATTTGAAACATTTCATAACCATTATCCAATTAGAAAATAATATTAATATAAGAAATGATTTTTATTTGATAGTGATTTTATATATTATTAAAAAATTTAAGTATGCTATAAAAAATATTTTCAAAATTGTCATTCATAAATTTATAAATTTTTTTATTTTTCATAAAATTTTAAATTTTTTTTCAATTTTTTGTTATATTAAAAAAATTAAGATGTAAAATATTTTAATAAAATTAAGAGGTGTGAAATAAACTAACAATAGTTAAATGCATGTTAAAGATCTAATTATATAAGGATAAGTTAGTCTTTTAAGTTTTTAAAATTATAAAATAAGACATTTTTTTTGTATAATTTTAATAAGTGGCTAACATGGGTATTTCTAATTTTTAAGAGATTTTTATTATTATTTTCTCCATGAAATATCTATTTTATTTATTGTGATATAATTATATCAAATATTCTTTATAAATAAATATATATTTTTAAAGTTATTCACATCTATTCTACCCATTCAACCTCTATGTTTTTTTCTCTTTCCAAATAGTGGTTAATAAAGTGAAAATTGGAAAATGTTGAGGAGAGCCTAGCCGAGCCATCCACCTGAGCCGATACGCACAATGTCTTATCATCAGTCCATTTATTGAAAACTAGCTCTCTCACGCGACGAAAAGAAATACATGAAAGAACTTAACAGCTGTCCTCCACGTGTTTGATCCTCATTGGATATTATAATTTGTACTTTCTTTCGTCCAGGAAACACTCATTCTGTCCCCCCACCAAAACCCGAACAAAAATACACCGAGTGGGCCCACCCGATCCGACCCGACCCGCGGACCTGCTGCACTGAGTGGGCCCCAGTTATTTTTTTCTAAAATATATAATCATTTTTTTGAAATAAAAACTGTCATAAAAATACAGTGAGATACGGTAATATATTTTTAAAACTTTTTTCATACATTGAATAAGTGAATACATATGAGATTATAAAACAAATTGAATATATCAGCTCTCAATAATAAAAATACTTATCTATATATTGTTATTCACTGTATAACAATGTTAATACTATATTCCATGATACTCGTCCAATGTTATATATGTAATATTCGTATATATTATTCATTCATGTAAATTGTTATGTAACTTGCATAGGGTTAAGCATCAATACATATTTTTGAGAGAAAACATATTAATTTAATAAAAATGATGGAAAAGACACAAATGATAACTTGTGAGTTTTCACATGCTTAAAAAATAAAAAACATACAAAAAAGAATTAAGAAAAGAGAATGTCCAAAATTCATTTACCGATCCAAAAATACCAAATCACTTTTCAAACTATTACCAAAAAAAGTTTTTCATATTTATGTCATTATGTCATATAAAATATCTTAATTCCTTCTCTCATCTAATTATTACACTTAGATAACTTAAACATTATATTATGGGGCCATTGGAATATAATTAAGACATGCTATGCTCAGGATACATGACTATAGTATCCTTATTGATCAATACATTTATTTGTTATATTTTATAAAATATTAGATGAAGATGAATTGTGAAAATAAAACATGTAACAATTCATCATCCTCTACCTATTATTGTAATAAATAGAATAAAATTTTAAGGAAAGTAGATTACTTTAAAAACTATGATATATATATATATATATATATATAGAAGGAAACATCTTAAAATAGATCAAGAGAGAGACAACAATTAAATAATTAATTACACGTAAATTTATCCAATTGGACCCCAAAAAGAATATTATATCAAATGCACGCACCTCCTTGGCATCTTTCTTCTATTTTCTGCACTAACCTTAGTTTGAAGTAATCCAATCATTACGAACAAAACGCACATGTAAAATGACAATTGGTCATTATATGAAAAATATTAAGATATCTACATATATCATTTAATATTTGAAATTTTAATTTTAAAGAGAGAGACAGACATACAGAGAATAACAGAGAATGTAACATAAACAATCACAGTGTTGACATCGGGTATGCATATATGTGATTAATAAGATCATTTTATGTGATACAGTATAGAAAATGATTAGGGTATTTTCTATTTTAAAGAGATTTTTTTTTATATTTCCCCTTAAAATTCCTAAAAACAAATGCATGTTATTTTATTGGTTGCAATTAATAACTCATGTAATGAAATTTAAAACCATAAACCTCACTTGTTGTTCACGGCTTACCTAATCAACTAACAAACGACATTAATTAATTAATTCCACACTAATAAAGAGTGAAACAGACGAGCATTTCCGAAACCGAGCGAGAGCGACAGACTGCCTTGACAGGCAAGTCACACAGTGGCACGACCCGTAAATAAAACCCCTACTAGGGCTATCTTTCTATGACTTCCTATCAACCGTTCGATTGGGATCTCCTCAACCGTACGATCTAAAACATGGTGAACTCCCATTGGTCACGGCGCTCAAAGGAATATCCGTTCCGAAATTCCGAGACCCTCGGACTGCCTATAAATACGACCACCTCACATGGGCTGTTTTTTTATCAGACCCAAAAAAACAAAGAAAAAATTAATATGAGCGAGGGATTGAAGAGAGACTACCAAATCGGCGAGGAGATCGGACGGGGGAGATTCGGCCGCGTCTATCACTGCCTCTCTTCCGTCACCGGTGAAGCCTTCGCCGTCAAATCGATCGAAAAGCGTGCCCTAACCGATCCGATCGACCGCGAGTGCCTCGAAAAGGAGGCGAAGCTCACGCAGATCGCCGCCTCGGCGAGCCCTGACAACGTGGTCCAAATCCACGCCGTCTACGAGGACGAGGACGACCTCCACATCGTCCTCGACCTCTGCCAGCCGTCCGATCTCTTCGACCGGATCTCCCTCCACGGCCCCTTCCCGGAGGCGGCGGCGGCCGCGGTTTTCGTCCCCCTGATGGAGGCGATCGCCGGCTGCCACCGCTGGGGGGTGGCCCACCGCGACGTCAAACCGGACAACGTCCTCTTCGACTCCCGCGGCCGGCCGCGCCTCTCCGACTTCGGATCCGCCGACTTCTTCGCCGGCGGAGCCATGAGCGGGATCGTCGGGACCCGTACTACGTGGCGCCAGAGGTCGTCTCCGGGAGGGACTACGACGAGAAGGTCGACGTGTGGAGCGCCGGCGTCGTGCTCTACCTGATGCTGGCGGGGTTCCCGCCGTTCGACGGGGATTCGGCGGTGGAGATCTTCGATTCGGTGCTCCGGGCGAACCTCCGGTTCCCGGTCATGGCGTTCCGCGGCGTGTCGACGGCGGCGAAGGACCTGATCCGACGGATGCTCTGCAAGGACGTCTCACGGAGGCTCTCCGCCGAGCAAGTCCTAAGTAAGTCTCATTTTCCTTTGTTTTATCCCCCCAAAAATTCCAATTAGGGTTTCATAGCGACTGATTTAGGGTTTTAATGTTGGCTTTTCAGTGCATCCGTGGGTAGTGAATGCAGAAGGGTCCGTATCGGTGGCGGATCTGGCATGAGACGCCGCCGATACGCGCAACCGATGCGATTGACTGTGTATAAAGCTACGGCCCCCGTATTTTTGTGCGCCTTTGTTTGTCCTAGCTTTTCCCCTTTTTTGCATTGCGGGAGCTGATGATTTTATTTTGTGGATTTCGAGATAGAGGAGTAGAAAATGTATCTTGTATGATATGCGGTCTCGTGTGACCTTTTTTTTTTCACTTCTTTTTAAATGTAATATAATCGGATGTAAATACGAGAAAAAGTGAAGAAAGTGAACTCTTTTGTATCTTTGCTTGTGTTCAATTATTAGTTTGGTTTTATTGAAGAAATGTGTGACATATCCATTGCAATTTATTTCAATGTTTGAAAAAATTTAGATTGGACAGAATTAACTTTTTATATGTTACCATCGAAAATCAATAATAACAAAAATCAGTACCTATGGATTTTTTAAAATTTTCACAATATATATATTTATTATTAAATATAACTGAGACGTCTGACCTTAAAGAAATGAAGATATACAGGTGGTTTCACCGAATATTCTCGAGTTTTTATAACTTAATTTATTGATTGAATGGTCGAAACCGGTTTTGTAGATTAGACCATACGTTTAGGATTGAACGATGTGGATCTGTCCACCAAAATCCAGCCTACTTTGAAATTTTGAAATAAAGGGTGTGTGTGAGAATAATTATAAGTTGGTTGGGTTATATAGTTTTCACGTGATAAGAAATGATAAGTCGTCTTGGACTGTAACAAAAAAGCAGTTCCATGTGCAGCTCACTGTAACAAAAAAGCAGTTCATATGCAGCTCTTCCAAACGCATCTGTTATCGGGTTCTGAAAACCCCGTACACACGCCCACCGTACATGTTTACCAGCACCAACACCTGTTCATCAAAATATATATATATATAGTTATTTAAAAAAATTATTGATCGTTTTTACTTTTTTTTTTATATATATTTGTGTCATTTATTTAAATATTTGTCTAGAGACGAGTTATCATAATTTTATTGTTATTTTTATTTATGTTTATCTTATCTTATGTTATCATGCATTGTGTTGGCAGTGATGAATTTGATTTTTAATTATTATTAGGGGGACTGGGACATTGATATTTATATATAAATATCTCTTGATTTACCAGTTTATTAATGAGATCATCATTACATGCATGTGTATTTATGAATCTTTGTGAGTACATAAAGTAGTTACCCATCACTAAAATCCATAAAATTGTCTTCTCCAAGCCTTACACTAAACTTGACCCGAATACTGGACATTAATGTATTGTTTAAGAAATGATAGGGAAATTTTCTTTTAAGATCTGTAAGTTTTTTCTCACAATATCAGAGTATAATTTAATTCCTTTTTTGTTATCTAAATTATTTAAACATCACAGAACAATTATCCACGGTAGATGACATTCAGTGTAATTGTGATTTTTTTATTTGTTAAAGGAGTTGGAACTTGAAATTAAGACAACTCTTTTGTGAATCATAGTGTCATTTAAGGTACTTATAACCTTTTTATTTTTGAAAATACGTGTCTCCATGAATTGATCCCTTGACCTCATTGTTAAATAGGTGCAAATGGGCTAACTTCAAACTCGGTTTCTTATTATCTTTTTATTAGAACATTAAAAAAATTACGTTTGAAATATTTCACTCGTGTGTTCATTTCTTGATATACAATCTCCTTTCATGAAATCTATCAAAAGTAATTTTCTTCTATATATTTTCTAAAATAATTTTTATATGAAATTTAATTCAAATTTTTTTCATTGAGTATTAATTGTTAAAAATTTTATTTTATGAAATGTCCTTTCATATTTTTGTTTAGTAAATGATTAATCATTTCTATGCCGATCATCTATTAATCGAAGTTTTGAGAGTATGAGATAGGAGTTTAAGAGAGATAAAACAATAAAATGTTTCACGTGTTGATGTGATTTTGTGGAAATAATGTTGCACATGAATTTAACATGGCCACGTCACCGCTCCTTCACATCAAGCCTTTTAGAGTTTTTAATTAAATTAGACAACCTAGAGTTCCATTATTTGTTGCTCGAACTCGAATTAAGGAATCTTTAATTAGGTGGGGTCTTCAATCCATATATATTTGTTTTTATATGTATGGGAATCGTGACATGGGACCACGATGACCGCATTGAGAGGGGACACATAACACACTCACCCACTAATGATTCATGCTTGTTTAATAGTAAGGAGTTGATAATTCACTATTTAAATTGTAATGTCACATGCATTGCCTCCCCCACAAAACGTTTGTCACGATGAGTATCACCTGAGCAGTTTGTGAGAGTTCTTTATATGTTTATTATGTAATATACATTGATAATTGATATGTTGACTTAAGGGGACAATTAATTCAACTCTATTATTTCATGTGTTTAGCTATGCACGACCTCAACATCAATTAATAATCACAGTAATCACCTACCAAATTTTGTTATCCACCACGGGTAATATTATACTGTAGCTGATGTTTTAGCAGACTTATTAGATTTAACAGAATCATCTCCCTCGTTCATCCAGTCACATTGATTGGCTGGGAGGATCTCTGTAAGCCTATGTTTAATTTGTAACAAATTTATTGATTATATTATTCGAATTTTATTATTATATAGATAAGAGGGAGATGCATATTTTACTTCTGCCACCATAATATATTCACATAAATTAACGTTCATTCAGACAACACTCCCTGCCAAAATTAGTAGATTATGGGATCAATAAGATTTACTTTCGAAAAATTATAATTTTTTTCCATAATATCACATACTAAGCATCACGAAAATACTAGGCCGCATCATTTTTTTTATCAAATTATCTGATGAAATTCAATTATGTTAATTGAGAAATATATATATATTAGACTTTTCTTTGAAGAATGCGTATAAGAGACACCTCTTGAGAAATAATGTATTAAGAATGCTGTATGATAGACCATAAATAAGTTTAGAATTTCAATATTTCAGAAGAGTGATTTGAAAATTAAGTTTAGAATTTCAATATTCCGTCAAAAGCAAACGGTCCCTCATTAATTCTCACGTCCTTCATTCATGTAGAAAATTGCGATCTGTCAGGGTTTCTGATTAAACCATTCAACATATAAAACTGACCGCACCATATGTTTTGATTTAATATATATATATATTTCTAATCAGAGTTTACAAAAAAAAAAAAAAAGTCATCTACTTCTATACGTATGGACATGGACTTTTTCCTAACAAAAGTACAATAATAAAACAAATTATACTCATCAACTTGCGTGTGTTTTGAGTTATGACTCGTGACCTTCTATGTTTGAAACAGAATATCCGAATCTTGTGCTTCGTCATTCCTCCACCTAGCTTATAATCAAAGATATTCTAGATTCTTACCAATTCATCTTGTTCACATGTCAAATAAATTTTTTATTTTTTTTAAAGTTTCAACAAGAATATTTATAAATGCAATGAAACAGAAAACAACTATATATTTGACTAATGAACATGTCTTTTTAGAATAAAAAATAAAATATATACTCAATGAATTAAATACATATATTTTTAAATCTCCGTAGCATAGTATTTACAAGGGCAATTTGCATAAATAACATTGTCGGAATAAATATTTACAAAACTAGCACCCATATATGAATATTAACAAAAAGTAGTATTGAAATTGAACCCAGTCAATGATTTTTTTTAACACTGGAGTCGCCATATATATATAACGTCTCTTTCGTTTTTTGTTTTCTTAAGGAGACGCTGTATATATATGGCGCCTTCTTTGTTTTAAATTGTGTTTTAAGTTGTGATCACTTTTGATTAAATATTAATGGTTGAGACTTTTTATGAATTGTTTAATTAAATTTTAGTGCCTTAGATTTATTTTTTTACATGTATGAGAAGATTATGAAAGATTTGTTTCTCTTAATCTTTATCAATTAAAATTTTAAATTAATTTTTTAAAAAGCATCATCTTAAAAGATCTTACATGATTTAATCTTCCATGATTTTATCTTTTAAGAAATGTTTTAAACAAAAACAACCCAGTCCATGATTTTCTATTTTCTCAATTAAAAAAGAAACCTCAACTAAAATTTAATATAAAAAATTTAAACCATTAATATTTAATTAATTAAAGAAGAGAAAGTGATCTCAACTGAAAACGTCATATATATAACGTCTCTTTAGGAAAATAAAAAGATAAATGAAGCACCATATATACGAAATCTAGTGTTAAAACAAACGATCAATGTTGACCAGTGCTACTTTTTATAAATATTTGATGTTTGATGCTATTTTTATGAATTTTCAATTTAGGGGTGCTATTTTTTGCTAATTACCCTATTTACAAAGAGAGTGGAGTATATATACTATGTTGGTGATGTAAGTAAATAAATAAATGTGTTAGTAAGGGGTGACATTTTACGAGTTCATGTAGCACATCGTTCTTACATTTAAAGCCCAACATGATCATATATACTACACCTGACTGCTTTGTGTTTTATGTTTCAATTGAAACATGCATTAAGTCGATTAATGTTCACCAAATTAACTGCTAGGTTGTTTCCTCAATCCATTCCTTTTGAATAATTAAATTCAACCTTTTGATTTCTCATTCAAAGCCACTGACAAAGCTATTAAATCAAAACCACATGTCAGCAGCGACAAAACGTTTGATGGAAAATTCCACTACTCAAACGTGGTGGCTGACATGTGTATGTGAGAGTCAACTTGGATACAATAATTATATATTTTTCCTTAGAAATATAGTGACAATCGAATTGAGACGTTGAGAAAATGAGAGGTAATTGACATTCAGAGACTGTTGGCTTCTGCGTACAATTGCAGCGATTCTTTGAATTGAAAACAAAAAACAGTCAGTCTTTCTTGGAGGTATGTTTATTATTATTCTTGTTTTTCATGTGGGGACATATTTTTTTACCCTTTATTTTGGGGGGAACTTTCTTGTGACTGACATCTCTAAATTGCTCATCACACTTAAAGAGCATGTCTTAGGAATATACTGTATACGGAATACACTTTGAATCAAACTGTGGATCTACCAATTCAATTTTGAGGGGACACAGTTTCATTAATTTCCTGAGTACGAATATAAATCACATATGATGACTTCATAGATTCTAGATATCTGATATATTATATTATTTGTGCATGATTATGCCAACACAAATAATTAAAAGTGGGTGAATATTTTTAACCTCTTTTATCTAATGATATATATTCGAGTTATAATAATGTGCCTTACACGGCAAGTTTTGGTGACTTGAATGTTAAATCGAATCAGGTGCGTGATTCAAACTAATGAAACTGATTGGAATTGAAATTGTAGTTCTCTCTGGGACTGGTTGGAGAAATTGTCGCACCCAGGGAAACCATACGTCAGCATCGACATCATTATAAGTTATACATAACTTCAGTGATTATCAAATACGATTTTGTATCTCAACATTTTGAATATGCTTTTGGGTGGATTTTAAGTTTGAAAAATGAAAGATCCTTAAATGTGAATTCAAACACATTCCGTATATAGTTTTCAAACATCCCCTCACCTGATTTTACCATGTGAAAATATCTAACAAATGAAAAGATATGAAAAATGCGTTTTTAAAAGTTGAGTTTAAATGCAAGATTCATAAGATCATCATTTTTTATTTGATGAATGTAAACACATCCTTAACATAAAAAGAGGTTCTTGTAATTTTTTTTTACTAATGACCACTACTTAAAGAAAATACTTCACTTTTCTATTTTGAAATATTCTCATCCTCTTCAATTTGAATATTTTGAAATATAAACTTCTTAGTAAAGCACATATTTATACTCAAAAAAGTAAAATAAAATAAAATAAAATAATTGAATAGATATTTTTAACATTTTTTAAAATCTAGTATGCACTAACATAGCTTAGGGTTCATTTGACTCAGCGGGGTGGCCTCCGCGTTTGAAAACTCAGCGTAATAGTGAAGAACCATTGTTTTCGTGCGTTTGAAAACACATAAAAATGGACATTTAATGCCACTACTCCCTTTGAAACGCCAAACTCGCCCGAAACGTTGAGCATAACGGACCGTTAGTATAGTGGGGACTACAAAAATAATTGAGTGCATAATCAGAGCATTGTTACACACTGTTATATCTCGGTAACTATTCAACATGTTATATACCATATTAGATGAGATATATATTTTGTTAAATTTTTTATATTTACTAAAATTAAATCTATTCAATATATATCATATTAAAAGAGTTTTAAACGAGTTTTATCATTAAAAATAAAATAAATGAGTTTGAAATGAATCCATATATATTTTTTATGAAAATATATATCATATTAAACGAGTTTTATCATTAAAAATAAAATAAACCATGTCCATAAGATTGCATTGGAAGCTATTTACATCATCCGTATTATTAATTAACATCCAAAAAGAAAAGGGGAGCTTTATTTCAACCCCACTAGTTCTCTAACCCACCCCTCAAAAAAAAAAAATGGGGGTGGGTTAGAGAACCAGTAAAAAACAGGGGGAGAGAGAGAGGTCCCAGACGGAGGAGGCGCTGGGCGACACACCGGCACGGGGGAGGAAGGAGGGGCTGGAGGAGGCCAAGACTGGTGGTGGTGATGGGGATGGTTCATTCTTGTGGATTCACCGATCCCGCGTCGTACATCGATCTCGCCGGCATTTCCTCCGATCAGGTATATCGGTGGTCCGACGATGAGGATGATCGCCTACAAATACCCCGACATCCAGGTCGTCGTCAACATCTCCGCTCCCCACATCAAAGTTTGGAACAGTGACCACCTCCCCCCATCTTTGAATCCACACTCCACAACGTCGTCCGCTCCTGTCATGGGAGTCAACCTCCACTTCAGCTTCGACGTCGAGTCCCACACCGTCGACACCAACATCATCTTCGTCTCCGTCAACACCCCACCCAAGACCCACGGCCTTGGTGCCGGCAAGATCGCCGACCTCACCTACGCATGATCGCAGCCCGCATGATCACCTATGTATCCACCTCCGAAAAGATCATTGTTGAGCAGTCCACCCGTCCCCGTCAAGATCGCCGAGGCCATCGGGAAGATCCAACCGCGGCGTGTCGGCGTTCAACCCCTCTCGATCTTTTTTTTTTGGTGGTTCTCTAACCCACCCCCGAAATTTTTTTTGAGGGGGGGGGGGAAGGGGGTGGGTTGAAGAACTGGTGGGGTGGTAATAACTGCCCCCAAAAGAAAAACCCAACATTTGAAATGTATATAGAATGTTTGGCAAGGCTTTGTGAAGGGGGGAATGATGGAACATCATAAATACGGATGAAGAAACCAGCTCCAAGTGGGTCATCCTCACCCATATATATAGATGATGAGTGTTTTTGTCCCCCAAAATGAACCAACTGACAAGGTGCAATGCATCTTCTCACATTCACTCACTCATGATAATATAATATATATATAATATAAATTAGGAATATTGGGTGAGCACTTGAGTGAGTGAGTGGTACGGATTTCCAGTGGACTCCCAACTAACTCTACCTTTCATTTCAACCATTCTTCGCCCGACACGTGGCTTCTTTTAATCTCTCGCACCGGCCCGGCTACGGTTTGGTCGGCTCGGCCAATAAGGAAACAGTTCATAAGCTTTACAATTACTAAACTACCCCTTTGAGTGGGTCCTGGTGGGCCGGGCCGTGGCATGTTTTAAGTGGATAAACTTTTAAGCGCTGACACATACCATTTGTTTTGCCGTCACGTATTTCAATGTATATTTTAATTTATATAATAATACATATTTCAATAAATAAATATACGTCGATTTTTAAATGTGAACTATCAATGACACTACGTATTGGGCCTTAACATATCATTTTCCTAAAGTTTTTTTTTTAAGCGCTGACACACACCATTTGTTTTGCGGTCTCGTTTGATAATACGATTTGAAAAATAATTTTTAATTTTTGATGTTTTATGTACACCTTTTGAGGGTGTAATGATGATAATTGTTTTATGAAACACAGATTTCAAAATACGATTTAGAGATATAATATAGTAATGATAATGTATTTAAGTTGACATGTCAGCTTGGGTTGACATATAGATATATTGGATCCTATGGAATTTCCCCTCTCTCTCGTCTACTCTGATAGAGATATCCTTTGTTTCGCCCAAGAAAGAATAATTGAACTATCAACAACTCAGAGCGTGAAACATAATTAGGTCAATTTTTTTAGAGGACAACCAATATTCGCAATTAGAATAATTTATGGTTGGAGGGCAGTTCGGATTACAGATACCCAGACAAGGCACCGAAGAGCAGGCAAATGCAACCAAACCCTCAATGGCCTGAGGAGGACCAAGGTTTACCATCTAGTCTAACCCTATTCGAAACATGACCATTGAAGTATTCCCGAGTCCAGCCAACCTAACCTAGGTTCAGACCTAGCCCTGACCACAACAGTAGGGGGATCACTGACATCATGGGTCGGGGTTAGGGCTGCTCTAACCCGTCGAACTGGCAGAGATGCGTCTTGAGCTTGACAAGCAGTTCGTCACTTCTTGTCGCGGTCACGTTTAAAGCGAATGAGGCAATGCAACGTGGCTACGACATCATAACAAATCCCCAGTCATGTAACTCGTGGAATCTTTCCTGTTAGGAGATATTCACCGAGACAAAGAGATGTTTGAGCGGAAAAAGAAGTGGCCACTCACTTGGCTAAAAGGGGAAGAGAAGGAGGAGAAATGTGATATTGTAAGCACTCAAAACCATTATCTGAGTCTTCTGGTTATTTGCTTTTAACTTTAGCTTATAAAAAAGCTAAAAGTTGTTTTTTACGTGTTACCAAGCAAGGTTTCACGTATTTCAATGTATATTTTAATTTGTATAATAATATGTATTTCAATAAATAAATATATATATTTTTTAAAAATCGATGTAAACTATCGGTGAGACTACGTATCGGGCTTTAACATACCATTTTCCTAAGGTTTTTCTTTAGAAAATGAAAAATCACACTAACATTTGTTATTGTTAAAATTATTTTTCAGGAAATAATTGATTTTTGACATAACAATAATTTTTTTGACGATTTTTTATTTTCGCTTAGTTTTTTTTTAAAATCTAATATGCACTAACATAACTTGGGTCTTTTGGCTCGGCGGTGTTTTTATGCGCTTTTGGGACTAAACACATTAAAACGATAGGCATTTAACCTCAGCCATGCTGCTGGGCGCGGAGTTTCCAATTTTTTTAACGAATTGAGATGTTATATTCACTTATATATGCAATTTCTTCTCGTTGTGAATATAAAAAATATGGTACTCATAAACAGAATGTATGAATTGTATCTCCATCTGTGTCAGGGTTGTCAATTTTTTAAATTAACGGGGATAATGCATATCAGAATTAATCACAATTAATTACGATTATTTATATATAGCTCATTAGTTTGATTGTGCTAAACCATGTTCAATCTTTATTTCGCTAAAGTTCGGGCGGACACGTTGAATACATAGCCCTGTAATAATGACCAGAGTATATCAACATCCAATGGTTTTTATAATTTCACTGCAAATGGATCATGCAAAAAAAGAATTAGGATAAATGTCTACGTTATAATGATATTAATTCTAATAGACCACCGATAACAAGTAAATCGGGGAGGAGGCACATTATTTCATGAAAGTTAGTTTTCACTGTATACATAGTGGCTAAAAAGGAAAAATCAAACATTCTTTCCATGGATGGCATATGTACTCATTTAATAGAGAGGTGATTTAGGTTTGAGTCTTGCTCTTGCTGATTGAAGAAAATTTGATCAAAAAAAAAAATGTTAAAAAAAGAGAGTTTTTTTATGAAAGTATTCCTCACAGACTCCATCTCAAAGTTGGTTCATATCAGTTCAGTTTATCACTTCAGGGTGCGTTTGGCAAAAAAAAGATTGACGATTTTAGCTTTTTTTAAAATTAAAAGTTAAACATTGTTATCAAACAGGTCAGCTTACATGCATCATCATTATTAGATTTTGTCAAATGACTATGCCTCGAAATCTGTATTTCATAAAACACTTATCATCATTACATCTAAAAAAATCGTGTATAAAATAGTTAAATATTGTTTTTCAAATTGTATTTCCAAACATACCCTTAGTTCTGGTTAATTATTTTTTTTCCTTTTAAAAAATCATGGATGTATATATTGAAACAATAATCATTTTTGAAACTTTATTTCTACGTTAACATGTGACATTTAGGAGATTATCAATTAACATGTTCGTCCAATAATGAGTATCCAAGAAATCTGATGTTAAAATGCAAATATGAAACTAGTTTGGATTAACTTCTCAGAAGTTGCACTTAATTGGATGTGGAACCTACCTACCTAACTCTGAGAACTGTAATATTTATGTCAGACCTCCCAAAAAAAGGAACACTGAATCTCCCCAACAGAAGTGGAGAATAACCAACTGGACAAGTACATGGTGGGCATGATATATGTACGGATTAAATGCACAACCAATCCCCAAAAAAAAAACAGAATGAGAGGAGGAGGAGATGAGGAGGAGGTGATGACACAAATACCACCACAGATTGGTGGGGACTGGCTCTTAAATGTCACCCCCCCAAATAAGCAGGCACCGAAATCGAACGCGTTGTGTCGGCGGTTCAGGGCGGCCCCCGGCTCATGTGCTCTACCCCTGTCACCACATTCAAGATATTAATTGGTTCGGTTTCTAAAGACATGCATGGAGAAAATCAGAGAGAATAATATCAAGCTTTCATTCGTCCCCTGTCATGGGAACACTTATATCATGAACTCCTAGCATTGTTGGTTTTAGAAGAATTGGTCTTTCCTTTCTTGTTTTCATCTTAGGTTGCATTTGAAATTGATTTTGAAGAGCTTTTAAAGATTTTGCTTAGTGGGAATGAAAATTTATCTAAATTCGTTTCCAGACTTTTATAATGGGCTCTCTGGATTAATAAAATGAAATCAATTCTTTTAGTTATACAAAATAGAGTTTCAAAAGCTTCTTTTAAGTCAAAAACTGTTTCCATGTGAAGCTTTAGTACAGAATTTAAAATTCTCATTCAAATGAAAGACTTCATTACAATGGAATTTGGTCTAAGGTGAGTCAGGGGACCAATGAGGCTGTCAATCAACTCAATTTGAGGTGCAAAATGATCCGTTCAAATCATAAGGACTTAGCCTGGATGGCATGTATTAATTATTTATACTCATCTAGCTACTATCACGTGGATAAACTAAGAATTCGATTAAAGAACAGCTTTCATGTCAATGTTCATGTGAGCAAGAGCCAGCCCAGCCTGATGATAGAAGCTTCACATGAGTGATGGGTAATGGAAATTAATACCTGAAAGGGCTAATGCACATTTAATATATAATAGAAAAGCTAGTACACATTACAGCCTGTACTTAAGATATAACTATATGAAGGGAAACACTTTGACATGTTATGTATGATTGGCTTCATTTCCAATGATGTGTCCAAATGAGATTCTCAAGCTCTCTCTCATCACGAGTTATGCATGGCATGTTTGATTGGGTGTTAAAATCTGCTTGCTCACGCCCACAGATCACCCTTGAATCATTGGCTTCTTTGTCTAATTAGCCAAATATATATATGATCCCAACAACTGCATGCACAAAAGCCAACATGTTTGCTTTTCAGTACAGATTTTAGCAAAAGAAATTAAAAAGTTCATGCAGCTTAATTAATTCACCGCATTCTGGAATTAGAGATCCATGCAAAACAAGCTAGTCAATGCAAATGTGAAAACTACATTTCTAAAACGCATTCATTAAATAAAACTTTCTAATGATATTCAGTCAAATTGTCAGAGGCTCTGATGCCTCACGAGCCTTAATGTGAGAAGATTTTGGTAGATTGATAACAAATCTGTTGGCCAGCATACACACTCAAAATCTCCTCTCTCACACACACACTCACTGATCTCTCTCTCTCTCTCTCTCTCTGCCCATGCTTTCAACAGAACAGAATACACGATTCATAATAATACCTACTAAAAAGCATCACAAGTGGTCCATTATAAATTTAAATGCCACATATGAGTAGAGCACAACTTCCAAGGAGTCCTATCCATACCATCACACCTTGATTTCATTTTTTTTTTAATATATTGCTCTCTCAAAGTGTGTGGGGTCAAACGTTGAAAACATCGAAAGTGGCAGTTATACCTTCTTGTGATCCAGTCCAGAGCCAGACAGGCAAAAAAATAAAAATAAAAAAAAATCTTAAGAGAGATTGATTTTTGTGTGAGACTTCCTTATATCTTTGGTAACCTCAATAGATTTCGTACATTTCGTGGTAAGGATCGGAAACCACGACAACCGTACCAACGTATCAAATTTAATTTCATATCAACCCCATCTCAATACATGATTGAATCTTTAATGACCCCCCCAAGCCCCAACTACATATGACACACACACACACACAATAACACAAACTTGTCTTTAGTCCCCTCTCTTTGACTCATCAAATCAAAAATGATGAAAGGGAGGGTCTTGAGAGAATTCATGAAGCATTTGAAGAAGTGGGTGGTTTCATCTCCAGCAACCACTGATTATTCTCAACTGGGTGTTTCAGAAGTAGAAGAGGCGATACCGAGAGACGTTCCGAAGGGACACCTAGTGGTGTACGTTGGGGAGGAGCAGAAGAGGTTCGTCGTTAGAGTTGGGTCTCTTTCGCATCCTCTGTTCAAGGCTCTGCTTGAAAGAGCCCGAGAGGAGTACGAGTTCACGTCGGACTCCAAGCTTTGGATACCATGTGATGAGAGCATCTTCGTTGGCGTCCTCCGTTGCATCCATTCACAGCAACATCAGAAGATCTGGTTCTGTTGCTAAGGGGATCCAATTTAATCATCTCCTTTTGAATAGTAGTAGTTACATCCTTTGTTGGTACTCAATTGCAAATGTGATATATATAGTTTTTTATGTTTAATTAACTGTTCTTATGTATGTTGGCTTGTCCATGAAATTTTGACTTTTGTTGTATTAATTTTACTCCATGAATCAATACTTCACTAGGGTATAATCAAACAACATCAAATTAAGGACAACCGATCGAGGTTATTATTCACAGACATATGTAACATAGTCACAGAATTCGTACACGAAATATGTGGGTTTGTTCGGAATAGTATATTTACATTATATATGCAGAGTTATATAAATAAACTATTTTCAAGATATGTTATGCCATTAATATAAGAAATACATGGAAAAACTTTCTATGTTATCCATATGAGAATGACAAAAACTTTCTATATACGTTAATTTTAAACTATGAAAGATATGATTAATTATTTAAACTAAACGGATTTTTATAAGAGTTGTTCAATCCCCAAACTTTTATGACATTCAAAAAAATTCAAAATACTTTATCATGATGTCGCATGTGACTATTTATTTGGATGGAAGAAGAGAGATTCTTGTGATGATAATTTATTTATGAAATGGTACTTGCAAAGGTAAAATAGTAGTGTTCCGAATAGTAAAAACAACTTGAGACTTGAATTAAGGTGAAGTATGATTGTATGAGGTGATACACATAAAATGAGATGCTCCCAAATATTGCCCATCATCAGTACCAGTTGACCACCAAATTAATTACAATACACATGATCAATTAAGTTTAATGGAGGGAATTGCCTTGGACGTTACACCAAGCTAACCATATTAAGGATATATATTCAGATAAACACATTTTTTCTCTGTGAAAATTTGAGAAAACTTAAATGTTCATACATTACGCGAGTGGAGTCTACAGTACTATCAAAGTATACATTCTAATAGCGGAGTGCCAGAGTGTATAAGCAACTGAACGGTGCAACAAAACAAACTTTAGTGTATCAGCACGCATAGTTAATTTATTGTTTTCATCACAAATATTATCAATTTAGTTGAAGTGATAGGTATGTTTGTTTGCTCAACTCTTTATTACTATCAACCATTCCCACCATTTTTTGGGATATAACTTATTGTATTATCACGTGAAAACAATTATGATCAACAAATTCTAAGATAAAAGCTTGACAATAACATCTTATTTTTATCTTTTTATTCATTGATTTAAAAAAACTACATTTTAATTTAGTTGAGTATAAAAATGGAGAACAACTACACAGTAGACTTACCAAATGGAGACCACTATTTTTTTGGAATTTTGGTTCTCTTTTTTGGGAACAAACTAAAACCCAAACAATACAGTCTCAGAGCACATGTTTTAATTTTTTTTAAATAAACATTGTTTAATAATATATATGTTTTGATAAAGTCATATCAATGACGAATGCGACGGAGCGCGTTGCTGTCATCTGTCTCGCGCTCTTCTCCATGGTCTACCGGTTTTACCGTTCCATTTTTTGATACATTGTATTTTGTTAGCTCTAGAGAGCTTGATAATTTTAACTAATGCATCAAAATCTTATCCATGTTGTGAATCCTCCATTTCAGTAGCGGTAGGGGTAATTTTTGCCCTAACCTGCAATTTCATGCTATTTGAACGTTGATCCACTCTACCATGGTGTTTTGTGGTGCTTCTTGCGTGTGTTCTGGTTTTTGTGTCATACCGCGATATATACTTTGTTGGCAACGGTCGCTTGTGAAACTGTATATAATGAGGTGATTTTCTGTGTCCTGAGAAAGCTCATCTCGGAACAATATGAGATTCTCAATTCACTCTTCCAGCTCCATTTGTTAGTGTTTGTTGCTTTTCTTCAATAGTCCTGGATGCGGAGATATGCGGAACGCATTTATACGAGACACTGCGGGCACACAGCCATCAGATTATGCATGTAAAATATAAACTTATCAAGTTAAGTTGTAACCCATTTACAAGGAATATTGTCTATGCCCATAACAAAGTTGCAATAAAACAACATTCATGTTTGCCCGTCTTGAGTACATATACTAAACTGAGTACACGTATTCTATGGATTGCCATGAGTATGGGGATACTCAGATGAAGCAAGTGATAAGTCATAGTTTCCCAGGATAACCTGCTCATACCTCTATGAACCAAATTAATTACAGGTCATTGGAATCCCTTACTCCAAACTAACAAATGTTACTTGTTCATGCATTCACACATGGTTCAAAGCAATCAATATGGCATTTATGGGAACATGAAACTCATTTTCAACTTGTGTTAATTAGGAAAGTGATGGATTTTCTACAATTCTCAGAGTATCCTCATTTTCTACTGTGGCATCCACAGTAGCAGAAGACCACCCAAATATGCAGTAAAAACATTGATCGAGAAAATCAACTTCAGATCTTCTACAATTCTCAGAGTATTCATAGGAAATAAAATCATAAAAACATTTGTGCCCACAGCGAAACCAAGATTTTTTATAGAGGGAGGGCCGTAGTGTGACTTATGTAAATATTTTAAAATTATATAATTTTTTTCAATAGCATAAATTAAAAAAATGAGTATGTATAAAATGAAATAAAGACATTTAGATAAAGCATATCACTGAATTATTTTAAAAGATAATTATCATATTTTAAAATAATATGTCAAATTTCATGTCGAAAATTCACAAAAAAATGTCAAAACTAAATCTAATAAACAATATATATCTTTAAATTTGACATCGAGAAGTTTCATATTATGAAAATGTTGAATGATTTTATTATTTTATATATTTACACAAATATTTTAAACTTTAAATAAATTAGTAACAATGATAATGAAGTAAAAGAGAAATATGAAGCGTTGATAGAGGGGAGGGGAGGAGAGGATTACCGATTGCAAATTTTTTATTTTGGGATGGTTAATGGAATAAAAAGTAAAAATAGGAATTTTATGGAGATGAGAATTGATAGTAGGAACAATTGAGATAAAAAAAACAGAGATTTAAAATTTTATTATTTTCAAGGTGGGTGCCTGATCATCCTCCCCATAGTAAATGTTGAAGGTTGAAGTGGAGAGTAATGATTTTGATAGACAGAAAATGATCTATTTATAACCTATAAAGTTGAGTTGTATTGTGTGTATGCAGTGATAATAAGGATAAAAGCATCTGATGCTATGAGACATGATTGAATAATGAGATCTTATCCTATCAGCATTTGATTATTTTAGATAAAGGAAGGATAAACATCAAATGCTATGAGACATGACTAGACATATATCTTATATTATCAGTTCAGACAACTGGATGAGATACAAGTCCCCCTTGATACCATAAAAAATATGGTATTATTTTTATATCACCATAAATAACATATTTATTTTTATATCATTAGAATTTTTCTTAATGTAAAAAAATGTCTATCTTTTATCTTTTTTTAACCAAAATAAACCTTAACTATAGTTAGTTTATTAACCAAAAAGTAAAAATGGCAAAAATAACTTTAACATGTAATATTTGACATAATGTAAATAATTAAACGTAATAACTTAATTAATATTATGTTCTTTCCAAATCAATTGTAAGTCAAACAATATTACCCCTTCTTTCCCTGTCTTCCAATCAAGGTCTAATTTTTTTTAAATTTATCATTTTTTAATATATATATGATTAATTGTTCTTAAAATAATTTTATTTTATTTTTACTAATGTAAGTATTAATAATTATTATGTTTTCACTAAAAATCGTCTGTATGATTAATTTTTATATTTTTTTGGATTTTAGATATAAAAAAATAAATAGGTTATTTAGAGTGGTATAAAATTAAATAGCATGTTTTTGAATGGTATACATGCAAAAAAAAAAACATTAATTTTTTTTGGAAAAAAATCCAGTAACCACCTGACTTTTTTTGAAATCCATAAAACTACATGAAAATACCAATGTAAATCTAAATAGGGGAATGTAAATCTAAATAGTCCCCTGAGTTAAATTTTTATTGATATATTATTATTATTCTACAAATATTTTATCTAGTTAATCTTATCTAAAAACATAAATCATGGTTGAAAACATAATATACCCAAAAACCCTTATAATTTATAAAAAATGCAAAAAAAATCCACTATAAATTATGATTTTACCATTTAAGATAGATTATAAAACCCCATCAAGAGAGGCAAAATTGTCATTTACAGAGAATTTACGCATTGTAGAGTTTTTTATATAATGTGTTTTCAAATATGGTTAATTAAACTGAATATTCGCATAATATTTCTCATTTGTCAACGGAAGTTTAACTCGGGAGATTATTTGGATTTACATATATGTATTCAGCGGGTTACATGGACTTCGGGATATGGATTTCAAGCAGCTTACAGGGGTTATTTGAATTTTTCTCAATTTTTATATATGTGAATATAGAGTTGATATAATTTAGATATTTGCATTGAAATTGAGACATAAATGTCAATAAGCAATCAAGATGAAAGAAATAAAGAATAGGGTGTGAATTTTAAAGTATGAAAATAGTGATTTGAAGCCCTACAACAATAAAGGTTCAAATGATGAAATTTGATTAACCATGGCTAAGTTATGAATAAAATATGAATAAAGTGTAATAAGAAATTATAAAAAATAAAAAATAATTTGACATGTGGCTCCACCATATTTATAAGAAGTGATGACAGTTAATTTGACAGTAGTACTTCTTTATATCAGTGGAATGGATTAGATAGAATAACAATTTTCCAAGATGCTTGGAATACAAATATTAGCTTATTCTATTTATTCTCGCATAGCTATTCCCATATAATTCTTCCACCCAAACAAGTTTTTAGGCAGATTCTCCCCCATTATTCTCTCTTTTTCTTCCCTTATTCCACTACCCAAATGGCATCGCTAACATTATAATTTCAAACATGTAAATTGTTTCAAGAATTTTATGGATGATATATTACAAAGCTTGATGTCAGGTGAAATCTATGGGTCTGTTTGCAATGCAGTGTGGGAGCCCGCATTTGAAAATTCACCCCGCATTCCGAAAAGTGTTGTTCCACGGCGTTTGAAAACTTATCTAAAATATACATGCAACGCCATCACCAATGCCCAACGCAAAAGCTACATTTTTGTTTGATTATCACCCCTAATCCGCCAGCGTCTTCCAACGCCACCACCTTACAGAATGAGATACCAAACATTAGCTATGTTGTTTGGATAATATTACGTTCAACTCTATTTTCAGTCTCAATTTCGGTCTACATATGTTTTGAATTTTTTTAAAATAATAACTTTCATCTAATTGATACATATTTTTATAAAAAAAATGAAGCATATACTCAAATGAATTGCATGTATGCATTTATAGAAAATATAAAAAAATTATTTCGAAGCATATACCTTGTTAACATGAACATATGCGTCGTTAATTTTCTATCGACACATATAAAGCTGAAAATGGATCTGGATGCAACAGTGCCCATGTTTTTATTCACAATCTTTTTTAGTGGATGAGATGAGCTTGGTCTCTTCGTATTCACCACGAACTTATCTCCCTACGATCTGCACTTTTTTTAAAATTCAGAGTAAATACGAACTATAAATTTAATAGATACTTCTTGTATTTTCTCTACACAATAAATTTTTAAGAAATCTGTCACTCATTTTCTTTAAGAATGGCTTGAGTTCCATGTATTGGACATGCATTTTGTCTAATAAACCCAAATGAATAGGAAAATAGTTCTTGCTTTGAAAATGAGCCTACAAAGTCAATACAACGTGATTTTATTTTTCAGATGAACTGTTGATGCTTTGATGAGTATACACTGGTTTGTTGCGATGTTCATCTATTCTATGAGGTTCAATGCATCTATATGATCATTTAACTTCATATTATTGAAAAAATGTTTCCTAGATAATCTCCTGTGTTATCATGAAAAGCTTTATATAGATCTTGTTGACAAAAAAAATTGATAATTTTTTATTAATTAAAATTTCTTTTTGTTGGTGGAATTTGTAGGTTGATTTCCATGTAGAATAAACTCAGCTGTATGGCCTGTAGTAGTATTTTCATGTTATATTTATAATATGAATATGATTTCATTAGCTATGGTTTGTTGTGGGCATCACCTCTACCGACAAAGAACTTACAATCATTTTTTTATATCCGAAACGAGACACTTTACATTCATTTGTTATTTGAATATATGAGCTATTAGGAATGAAATTAGGTCATTAGGATTACATGGTTTGGATGTCATGTGTGGATGGAAACTTCATGATAAGTTATGGATATGTTTATACAGGTTCTTAACATTGAATGATTTGTCAAAAATGATATGTCCAGCTCCAAGAGCAACCTCATTTGCAATCTGCACCATTTTTTATCTGCAGACTGCAACGTTTTCATTTTCTTTTTTAGAATTATACACTCTTCCATTAAAATACACATTATTATATGAAACAAAATATTTTTTAGAATACAATTATATATTTTTTTATTTTGAAAAAAAAAAAATTACATAATACACTAAGGACCCATTTGGGAAGCGAAATAGACGGGTATAAGGGTAGTATAAGGGTGGTATAAAAATAGATAAGGAAAATGGTTGTTTGTTTGCATAGTATAACTTAGTATTACTAAGCTAGTTTAAACGATTATAAGAGAGTATAACAATTCTAAGTAACCCTTAGGATAAACTATACTCACTTTATCTATTCTCATGAGCTCACATGTCAAATCAATTTTTACATCTTATCACATCAAATCATCTATCAACACCTCTTATACATTAAAGGGCTCACATGTCAAGTCAACTTTTTTATATTTTATTTATATTTTATTCTTTATCAACTAAACAACTTAACATTTATTCTTACATTTTCCAATGAGAATAAAAAAACACAACCAAATAGAAAATCTTTTATTCATGTAGATTTATTATCTATACTGACATAATTATCTATCTAGAATAATTCAATTCCACTATCCAAACGGGGACTAATAGAGTGTATGATATATTAGTATAATATATATACTGCTGTAGGGGGGCAAGTTTTTCTTATATACTGCTGTAGGGGGGTAAGTTTTTCACATATTTCACATATTCCCAGAGGACCACTCTTTTGCCTTATATTGAATCTATAGTCCACATGATATCTGAGCACAATGAGATTTGATCAAGTGATTAGCTTTAGAAAAATATATTATGTGGATTTAAATTCGATCCCGTTTTGTTTTAATTCAAGTTTTCTGAAGGACTCATAATTCTCTCTAACCAAATCAAAGCGAACCAAACAAAAATCAACCGAAACATTAAAAAAATCAGGTTGATAAAAAAGTATGATCTGCTATTGCTAAAACCCATGTTAGGCTTTATATAGGTCTACCTATAATTTCCAAAAGAGTGCTGCTGCACTCAGTTTTATTCTCAGTCCAAAACACAGTCTCTATATATCTCATTACATATTTAATTAAATATATACCTCTTTAGATGATGTATATACCTCATTGAATTTTTTCACTTGTTAAAAATGGATTCATTCAATTTGAAATAGAGCGATATACACTTTTTATCAAAACATATACCTCATTAGATAATGTTTACTATTTTTTTAAAATTGAACACACTTCATGTCTGAGTTTTGATTGGTGATCGTGACTGAGTGTATCATTTTCCTTTCCAAAAAGGAACAGGAACTACATTGATCAAACCTGTTTGCATTCTCCAATATAAAAGCTTCACACGTTTAGGCATTCATAGTCAACAAAAATACAACCTGCCTTCATCACCAAAGGTAAAAATAATAATAACAGTGCCACAAAATATAAATGTGTTCAAAATTGCAAGTGAAAAGATAAGGAATTTAGACCAAAAGGTCAGGAAGACACAGATAGGCTATTCTCTGATGTGAAGCATCATCTTATTCCCGCATAGAAAAAAGGACTATTTGAAATCAGGCTTTTCCGGGTATGTGCAGCCAGACCTCTGGATTATAACATTTGCGGCGTAGCATCCGGCTC
The DNA here is from genome assembly GCA_030737845.1 of Acorus calamus. NCBI lineage: Eukaryota > Viridiplantae > Streptophyta > Magnoliopsida > Acorales > Acoraceae > Acorus > Acorus calamus. The sequence continues at coordinate 33,598,418 of CM060866.1, forward strand.
TTACGCATTCATCGATGCTCTTCTCCTGGACCAACTGAGACAAGAATCCTCCAACAAATGCATCACCTGCAGATTTTCATGCACATAATGTAAAGAAAGATTGATATGGATAAAAGGTGGCAACAAATGCTGACACTGCTAATCCAAGATAGGCATGGAACAACAGTGGTGGGCACTAAAAGGGTTTGCAAAAAGTGTAGGTCATAAATTGCTTCAAGAATATATAAACTACAATTTACCAACACGAGAAATTTCTCTTAACCGGGTTTGCATACCCACCTCCAAAATGGGTGCATGAATCGTTGATTTTCAATAAATAAATAAATGTGTGCACGCGCTTGTGTGAAAAATGTGTAATAGCACAAACCTGCTCCGTTCGTGTCAACAAGCTTCTCCTTGGGTAACAAGATTACTGGGAAGAGTTTCACCTGTTTCCATCAATTAAATTAAAAAACAAAGCAAGCATTAAACAGTTTGACCAAAATTCAAAACCAACAGGAATGAGGATGAGAGGATCAGATATGTGTGGTTGTCTTGTTTTGCAACAAAACCATGACAAAATTAGTGGCCTCTCAAAGATCCCACTGCTACTGAAAAAAATCTACAAAATTGTGTAGTGAAAAGACTAACCTTTCCATCCTCTGCCACAACAACTGGATCAGCACCCTGTGTGATGACAGTTATCCTCTTGCGCGCCGATACCTTTGGCCATTCGGAGATCTTCAACGCAATTTCCTCAACATTTTCAGTCTGAAAATCAAAGTTCCCCCATCAGCCTGAAGTGTTTAAAATTCATATGGGTTGAAAGCCTACATTTCCAGTGACAATGTTTACCTCCCAACCATGGACTCTTGAAAAGGTCCTTGCTTCAGTTTCATTCCCAAAAACAAAGTCCATATATCTGAAATTGTAAAAATGCATATAACTATCGACTCCATACCTCCAAGATAAAATAAATAAATGACACAAACTTACGGTAGAACTTTCTCCAGTGCCTCCCGAAAGAACTCGCAGATGAAAGGAGCGGCGAGGTTCATCATAAAGACCTACAATGGGAATAACAGAAATTGTCTTTACTCTTCCAAGATGATTCTGCAAACATTAGGAGATTACTTCATACATATACATGCATTTGTACCTTGTTATTAGCTGCAGCATGTTCAGCTACGAGTTGGATGGACTCCAGGGACACGGTAAGAAAAAATCCAGCAATATAGTAGTACTTGGCCTTTTCAACTGTTAGTAAAAGAAAACATAAGCCAATAAATCATACAGATATATCCTATTCATATAAAATAGACAAACAGAAGCCAATATTAGTCCAGTTGCAAACTTGAATACATAGTAGAAGTTTGCACAACAGACTTAAGCCACGTGATCCCAAGGTTGCATATATGCAACAAGAATACATTTTTTCAATCTGAAAGAATTTATCGTGCTCCCATAAAGTTTTCATACAAGCAAACTGAAAATCTTGCTTGAAAAATATAGAATAAATTGATGGAAAAGCAGAAATGAAAGGACTAATAAATTTCAAAAAAGTACCTAGTGCCCAATTTTCTGGTCTCTTCAAATGCTCAGATTTGTAGCAGTTTGCAGCTGACAGGTTTGCAACTAATGACCTATATATAAATAATAAAAAAAGATAAGAATAGTGTTACAAAAAAGGGACAAATTAAAATTTTGCCAGAATCACATACAAAAATAATGAAATGACAAGGACATCCTCTAAGCTTTGTTGTAAACCCAAGGCTACAAAAGCTCAAATTACATAGCAACTAATGAGATAAGAAGGCAGGATAGACCTTTCACCGCTGACAACACATACAGCACATGTACCCGTCGCAGCAGTTTCATCCTCGTAGTAATGAACCTGAGTAGCCATCGATACCAAGATTCTTCACTCGAAAATGATGAAAAACAAATGACACAAACAAAGTTTCTTCATAGCAAAAAAAAATAAGCCTTACATTAACACCAGCAAGTTTGGAGTTCTTCTTCATCTCCTCCCCAAACTTGTCCTTTCCTATACATCCCATATAACTAGTTGCACCAGGTATTTGAAGCATCCACTACACAGATGCAACCAACTTGAATCCAAAAGGTCACAACAAATCTAATTAAATAGAATTCAAAAGTAACAATCATACCTGTGCCACCTTAATTGAATTTTGTGTTGCACCTGAACCCATTGAGAAGATGTAGAGCTCAAATTTTAAACCAGAACTTCTAAATTTTCCAGATGAAATATTCTATTGCTTCAAGAATTAAAATCATTTTTTTTCAAAAGAAGAAATAATATCAGCAACTCACCTCCAGCAATGTATTCCACATTGTATTTTGCACCCATTTCATCATACCTGAGAACCCATCAAGAACACTTGTTAATGCATTAAGACAAAAAAAAAATTCCTACCACTCAATCCAGGAGCATCTTGCCCTGAAAATGACAGTGCATTCATGTAGGTTTTGCATTGTGCCTGTTTTTTGTGTCTAAAGAATAATGAGCAAACATACGTGGGCATTTCATTCATGGAACGTCACCAAGAGATGCAACAGTTGGAATACTAATAATCTCATCATATGCAAGAAAAATGATTGCATACATAAAAAATTTAATGCTGTTTCTGGATCCAAGATCCAAAAGCTGAGATTCTAATAATCCCATCCATTGAAAAGCATTATTTCACCAGCTTTTCAATCACCGGGTTTTTGCAAAGAAAACATGGGAAATGGGATTAAAAATCTAAACGCCTAAATCTGTTTGAATCCGCGTTTAAATATTTTGAGATTTTCCAACACAAAATCCACCCAAATGCGGATCCAAACGGGGCCTAAAAGTGACTTACAAATAAACAAATGAATGCAGGTGATAGTACTTCAAGTGAAATTCATGACTAACAACACGGATTGTCATAAACAACAAACAAAATACTTACATTGGCACATGCTTTTCCTCTGCAAGAATTGCATTATTCAGTGTAATGTCATACCTGAAAACAAAGAAGGAAAAGCATAGACTTCAAATTCTGAAAATGTAGATGTAAACAATCTATTGTGATGCACATGAATATGTAAATCCACATATAAGCGTATCAACGCTCCACTAAGACAAGGTAAGCATGTTGTTGTTTATTTTTTCATCTTAAACGGTTGAAAAATATCTTATATTTTCACACCGCTGGTAAAAAAAAATCACATCTGCAATACATAACCGTATAAAAAATTTAAATAAAAAGTGGCTGCATCTTAAATCCAAACCATCAGATCCAAAAGGAAAAAAGAGAAGTGTTCATCTACAGTGGCTAATCTACGATCTACACAACAAACAAATCATGTGAGAGAAACTCATCAAATACAGATCAGATCGAAGTAGTAGATTTTACCTATGAAAGCACAGATCAAGATTAATTCCACGCTCAAATGCCAGTTATTAGTGATTCAGAAATATTCACAAACCACTCAATGCATATCGAAAGGGTAAGTTCTACATCGATCGCCACAGTTAAAAATCTAAGCGAGAAGACGAAACGGAAAGCGATTTGAAGATCTAAAAAACATAAGAACGGAATACAAGCAAGGGATCTGATCTCCTGTGCTGCTATGAAAGACGTGAGCCATTTAGATTCTAGAGAGAGGGAGGAGGGAGGGAGAGAGGAGACTTACTTTTTGAGGAAGTCTTCGTCGACCACGGCCGAGATGTCGAGGAGAGGGTTTCCCATCCCCAATAGAATCCCCTCCGACGCCATTAGAGACTGAAATCTGAGATCAAAGCGGAGACAGAGAAAGAGAGAGAAAACACACAAAGGCTCTGTCTGGGGATCTGAGAGTGGAGAGAACGATTTATAAGGGGCTTTTTTGAGCTTTTGAGCGGTCACTGTCACTCACCAACCCAAGCCATTGAAATCCTTGAAACACCCTCCAGAATTACGAAATAAACCCACATCAAGGAATCATCGCCGTTCATTTCGAATAACACGGGTTGGATGCCGTTAACATGCGCGGGGTGAGGTTTTTAGTGAGTGAGATTGGATCATCATCGGACGGCTGTCAAGGCTCCCAAGAAAAACGAGGGCCATGTTGGAGAGGAATAACGCGGTTGTTGGGATTGCAAGGCAAGGTTGTTGGGATTGCGATTGCGATTGCAAAGTTTTCTTCAACACTATTTAAATAGTGGGGAAAATTAATTTAAAAATGCCCTCGCGAGACTGAGATCGCATGGTTTGGCGGGATTGGTGTGACCCGTGACACTATGGCCTCGACTTTTAAGCAGAGTAGATCGTAAAACAGATTTTACGTAAAGGTTTGGTTAAACTGAATCACTGAAAGTTGTTTTTTAACTTTTGAAAATTATAAATTATTTGGTTAAAATATGTTTACATAAAGTTTTTATAATAAAATTATTTTATTGCACGATTCTTTTTAAAATTATTTGTTGAAACATATTTTTGAAAATTGAAATACATGTTTCAATTAGTATATAGTCCGTATTACATCTTGTTACAAATATAAGATTGTAAGAAAGGTTAAAGGCATCAAAAAACTCGCAAACATGAGTAATCTTATATAAATCCTTGTTAAAAAAAACTTTACCCAAGCAACACATAAAACATAGTTTTATGCATCTGTTTATGATCGACATGAAAAAGTGTACATCAATAATACATGTATTTAATAAATGACTTCAATTTTCTTAAAATAGACATAGTTGTTCAAACAATGTTATTGTTATAGCATCCTTAGAATTCTTTCACGTTCAAATGGTGTTTAACATCAAGATGGAGCATCCGCTTGAATGGATACCTTGTGAAGGGAAATGCCTGCAGTACATTGAATGAGAATGCAAGAGAGAACTGCATCAGTGCATATTATAAAACAGACTATATAAAAACAATCAAACAGAAAATCATAATACATATTGTCTTTCATTGAAACAAAAAATTAACCTTAGATCCTCTCCAAGAAAGAGGGTGATACATGTGATTGATTCATTGAACTCCCTAGTCAATGTGCAACGGCATTGCAAGGGGGATCCATCTTCCCCCTCAGCCCGCAAGCTACCTAAGTCACAAATCACATCATTTCATAACAGGATTAATAAGCTACATTTTGAAATGGACTGAAATCAATGTGCTATACATTAACAAAATTATTAATCTTGTTTTCAAAAAACAAATCTGATATAAGTCCAATGTAAAACAAAATTTTACTCCTTTTAGATGTGTGCAATCAACTTGATCTTCATGCCCAATGAAATTGTAATTGTGTGACAAATTTCAAATCCATGTGCGACATTAAAAAGCCTACAATGATAACACAAATATAGTCATTGAGGGTAAAAAAGAATCTCTCTAAGATGATTACAGGGAACATCTTGAGACTTTCTTTCTTATATAAAAAGTCATCCCTCTATTCAAAGTAAAATGAAAAATTCATCCTTAATTTATAATGAGGTTAAACATGGCATATTCCAAGAACACATAGGTCCATGAGATTAAAGAGCATGCAACAAAGAGTGGATCTCACATAAACAATCAATGATTATTTTACATGCAAAAAAAAAGGATAGGACAAAGTATCTCTTCAACAATAAAGATATCCTACTTATATGCTTGGGTCAAAAAGGATGATTATAATGAATCTCATTCTGTTTTATATTATTATCTGAGATCACTATAACATCTTTCATGCATCAATCTAAATCTTTCAAATCTGTTTACTCTCTATTAAGAGTAATAAAAATAAAATTATTCTTCAAAGCATTTTTCGACAATGATAGCTAAATAGCGCATCCTATAACTATTCCTATAGGATACTATACCTTTTTTCATCTTTTCGTATTCAATAAATCTTGAAAGCAAATTAACAAATCTAATGATGGAGATCATCCTTTTGTTAGATAGAACAAGAGCAAGCATCCTTCATTTATTCATTCTTCAAAAACTTTTCAAATATACATTTAAAGACTGAGAACTCATAGTGCGGCCTACCCAGTAGAGATAAAGAAGGGTAAGTATAACAGATAAACAGAACATTATACAGAAAAGAGTGCTAGTCATCTCAGTTGGGGTAAATGTTCAAACGTTACATATCAACAAAAAAATACCTGCAGAGCAAGTTCCCAGTTGTTAAGTGTTTGATATCAACAAGAACTGAAGAAAGAGAACATAAAGAAGGATAAGTATAACATATAAGTAAAACATCATACAGAAAAACTACATATAGTTTTATTCAAGGTAAATACTCAGATGTTACATATTGACAAAAAGATACCTGAACCGCAAGGCCCTAGATGTTGAAGGATGGATGCATGCATTACTGACAACCATAACAGTAGGACTTTATTGTGCTACTCACATATTGTGCATATTGGAAGGCCTCATCATCTCTGAAGTAGGACTTTATTGCACGCAATGCACCCTACATATACCAAAGAGTTCAGAGAACTTCAGCACAGAATTCAATGAAAAAAGTGAGATATATATACACACAACATTCTCTTCATAAGAAATATTGCCATGAAGAAAACAGAGAGGAGATTTATAGGGACCATTATATTCATAACAATCCCCTTTCATCTTTAACTAAAGATGGAGGAAAAGAATTATATTCCTAAACATATACCTACGGACATGGGCATGACGCCCATGTCCATAGGTATATCTGAAGCATTGAAGTCAAGGAGCCTAATCAAATATAAAACAAAATGAATGGATGACAATAATTGGTGATTCTAAATTGACATAACCCAGAAATGCAAATGGTCAAAATTGAGATTCCAACAGCTCATCGATGTCAAAGCCATCAAGAAACTATTTGAGAAAGAACAAGAACTTATGAGCCAATCATTCTCAAAACAGAACACAATCAAAAGAAATCTTGAGAACATATAAAAAAAAAAAACATTTACAAAGAAAACCCAAATCTTTGAATCGTCGGACGAACAATCAAGAAACCCAAACAGATCAATCAGCAGTACCACCTTATGTTGACGCCTCAAACATTCTCAAACCTTATGTTCCTTGATTCCATTTTTTTTTGCTCACACGCGTTATACATGTTGTTCACTTGGATTGGAGATGACACGTTGTTCCTAAGACGCAAAATTACCTAAATACCCAGTATAGAAATGGTATATATAAAACCATTAAGGCCAAGGAAAACAATAGAGGTCCACCAATATAAACAGAGAGGGAAGGGAGCATTCACAATTATATGACCATAAACAATGGTTTGTTACCTTACATGTACATGTATGATAAGAAAAAAAAGATTCCCATTAGGTTAGTGCCTCAAATTCCCCCACCTCAAAAAATGATTATGCTTGATTATAGTTTTAGTTACCAAAAAAAACTTCAATAAGACGTCACATTCTTTTCCTTCCTAAGCAACTAAAAAAAAGGTTAAAACTACTACTAGGGGACCTCGAGGAATTATTTATCAGATATGATACTGGTATGTCAGATCAGAACATCGGAAGAGACACAACAATCCTATATCAGTCATCATCCACTATGCAAATGATTGTCCCCTGCAGCAGTGGATCGTGTAGTAGTTCCAGCAGCAGCATCTGAGGCTTCCCTATCACCACCCGTCAAAACCAGGCCACAAAAAAAACGCTGGCCTTCAGATGTTCGTGCTAATTCAGGGATCGGTGGAACATTCATCAGGTTTGCCGAGGCATAAATAGGAGTTGGGCGGGAATTGGATTGCAAAAGAGAGTTTGGAATTCTTGTAGCTAGATTGGTAAGTGGTGGTTGTGGCAACATGCTGCTGGAACGATAAGGGGTGGGGAAGGATGTGGATAAAGAAGCCCTGAAACTCTGAAGATGTGGAGGGACTGCACGTACTCCACCAGTGCCTAAATTCGCTGGGGGAAACAAAGGCCTGTAGTGCTGCCTAGGTATATGATTTCCAGAGTAAAATGTTGAAAGGCGGTGGGCGACATGGCCAGGGTGGGGGGGGACCAGGAAGGGGCGGTGGGGGACCTGAACAAGCGGGGCTGGAGTCAGAGTTGTTGTCGGAGCATGATCCTGGACTGGTGCCTGAACTGTGGGCTGGACTGTCACCCGGTTAGGGGCTGTTAGCTGCACTGGAGGCTGTGCTTGAGCTAGAGATGCAGAAGCCGATGGTGATGGAGTGAAAGTTTGAGCTAGAGTTGCAGCAGGTGATGGTGATGGAGGAAAAGCAGGGACAGAGGAAGTCCTTCGCATTTGCAGGGCTGATAAATGAGAAAGAACATCTGAATTGGTAGCAGGAACACCTGACAAAAACAGCACACAAGGTGATAAATAGATATAAGCTGAGGAAGCCAAGATTTTATTATCAAAGTAAGTGTATTATTATACGCGTGCATGCCCAGAGATGGGATATGACATTATTTGTATGCAGATTTAATATGCATTGAATTGTTTCATTCTTGAATGTCACTGGAGACACTAGCTGAGGAATGTCAATTGCCACAGAGACATTCCCATGATTGCCTTGGCCAGCACAGCGAGTCTGTGCAAACGTCCAAATGCAGAGGCATGGTCTAGCAATGAAACTGACCAAAATAAATTACTGACGCTCAATGCTTTCACCCTAAAATTATTTTACAGAATTTCAAAACTGAATATGCAAATAGTGATCAAAGTCCGCATACCCTGTTGATTTGATTGTGTCCTTCATTTGGGTTCCCCGCAAACTTGAACTTCATTGCATCAGCTAACAATTTGTTCAATCGGACCTTGGTGCGCATTATCTCTAATGACTTCTTACTGAACTCTGCTCTTCCCTCCACATCTTGGAGCAATGCATTATACTGGTTCTGCAACTCTTCCATCTTCCTATTGCAAGCTGATATAAGCTGCAATTTCTGTCCATCAAAACAATGTAATGGTATTAGCATAAAGTATTTACTTTATCAAAGAATACAAGGGATATAATGGTTTAAAGTGTATTAAAACACAACACACGAACCTCATTCTCATGCTCCTTGATAATGACATTAAGCCTATCATCTATCAAGGACAATTGATTTTGAAAAAGATCTGGTGGCAATGCCCTGGCATGGGTATAGCCGGTGTATGAAGTGGCTGTGGCAACAATGGTGACGATGGCCGCAGAGGCTGTCGCAGTGGATGCTGAAATGGTCCTGCCCGGTATTGTTCTGTGGATTCCAAAGGCAGCTGACGAACTACTACACATTGTGAGGTTGTGCTAATGTTTTGATGTGAGCCTGAGACCACATTAATCAATTGCTGCTCAGCTTGGGAAGTTGTACCATCACAATATGGTTGCTCAGTTTGTGTCGTTACTTCAAGCAGTTGTTGCTCAGTACCTCCACGTTGATGAAAAGAGCTGGGAGTCTCATCAATCGATTCGTGCATGCTTTCAAGGGAATCATGTGCAATAGCTTCATCATGGACAATCAAAGGAGAAGCAGGAGACTGAAGTAATTGTGGCTGATCAACAGGTTCCGAGATTGACTCCGGATTTACCAACTGTTTCTCAGTGTGAGAAGCTGTACTGTCGCAATGTAGTTTCTCAGTTTCTATTGTTACATAGCCATCTGTTGATCAGTACCAGCATTTGTATGAGAAGAACCAGAAGTTCTATTAATGGGCTCACGTACACTCTCAAGAGGTTCATATTCAATTGATTCGTCGTGAGCAATCAAAGGAGATGCAAGAGATGGAGGCAGCTCTGGATGATCAATAGGTTCTGATGTAGCAACATTGCCCAAATTCTCGTTTCCAGGAACAGCCGCATCAGCTGGACCTCCTGCCGAATTCTCAATTTCACAAGAATGACAATGTCGAGAGCCTTCTAAGCCTTCACTTGCCTCTCCAGCACTTGAATTAGATACCTGAATGTATGCTATACTGATTAGAGTTTGCCTTAGAAAGAAAATAAAGCATATACTAATTTGTTTGTTTCCAAAGGTAAGAATACTAAATCTAAGCAATAAAACACAAACTTTATCAACTTCATCTGAAAATTCTATCACAGCAACCACCCTAACTTAACAAATTAACTCCACCCCCACCCTCCAACATATTCTGCAGGACATAATAGCACGTATATTAAATGATTTGTTCCCAAAGGTAAGGATACAAAATCTAAGGCAATGACCCCAAACTGTTTCAACTTCATCTAACAGAACTGATACAGCAATTTCCCTAACTTAACTAGTCAACTCCAACCACACTCACCACTCAAAATACTGATAATAATAATAACAATCAAACCATGGATTTGATTGCTATTGGAAAGAAAAAAAAAATGGAAACCAACTGATTGCTATTGGGATCAACAATCTGTTGAAACAAACCCTATGCCAATCCCATGCTGGATTTCTGGAAGCAGCCATAAGAGACACTGTTAGATTAAAACAAAGCTTGATGTATGTGTTTGAGCTTATGTTATCAATAGATGGTTCAGTTTTAAGTAGAATCAAACAATATAGCATTAAAGAACCAAAATTCAATTCCTCTAATTTTGTTGGATTATAATAACAAACATTTGTCGATGCAATCATAAATGTGTTAGGATTAAGCCACTCCAATAATGCCCACCTTATGAGACAATAGATGATTCAGGTGGCTTGGACCAGTGGACAGTTCAAAATTATTGTTGACAGTAATGGTATTGGTCCATGCAATTGAAGATAAAGATTCCACTACCTCCTCAGCCTCTTTTTGTGAAACCACCAACTTCTCAATAGCTTTTGCAGCATTCTCTGATGCCCTCGGCGAAATTCTATGACGAGAGCTCTCTCCACCCAAAGAGCCAGCTAGCACATTCGTCACATTTTCTGAGCTAAAATCATAAATGCTTCCACTCATATTCATGAGGTCTGGTCTAAATCCAGTTCTTGATATGGGAACCTTGTCAAACAATTTAGATAGTCTACCAGCCTTCGCCTCTTCCTCCCACTGCTTTCTTATCCGCTTTTCTTCATTTCTTGCATTCACTTGCATAACCACAAGTTTTCTATGGCATTCAATAGCATGCTTTTCAAGATCATCCATTTTTCTTTTTAGATTCTGATTCAGCACATGTAGCTTCTTTTCCCTAATAGAAGGATCCATAGGTGTAGTGCGAATGAGAACCGACTTTGAATCATAAGTTTCCTTTACTTTTACCTTACTTTCATCCCTAATTCTGATGACCTCTACAAGTTCACCTTGTTGCTCTACAAGAAGCTTTTTCATCCTAATGTCGCAAGCCCTTTGGATTTGTGAAAGACATTTCAACTTCAAGAACTCATCATCATGTACATGCACCTGTTCCGCCAGGACAGGCTGTTCCTCAGGACAACGACCTGGATGCCTTTCTCTGACTCTTCCTTCTTCTAATTCTTCATTACCAGAATTTAGTGATTTACATCTTTCCGTCTGAACTATGGCTTCTGCAACATCACTCCTTCCAGATACAGATGGCAAGTCCTTAACAGAATTCGACTTAGCGACATTCGGCACCGTATCTGTTTCGCATGAAAACTTGTTCAACTCTCTAAGTTTAGAATAAATTGACTCAGCTACTTCCTCACTGCATGCATAATTCAACTGCTCCTTCACTCGTGTAAGAGATTCCCTGTGATCCACTTCATAATTCAAAAAAGAAGCTGCTTCCCAACACTGAAATTATAAATAACTGGTCAGTATGAGGAAGAAGATATCTGATGCTCACAGAAAACAGTGGGCTTGATAAAAAATTTATAAAATGATGAGATGTCAAACCACAGGAAAATTTCATCAGATATTTTACAAATTGATCCCAAACTTCACAAATATTCAAAAATCCAACTCTCAAGATTTAAAAAAAAAATAGAACTGAAAAACAAATCCAGATATGGGTTCCACAAAGCGTGGCATCATAAAACATTATTTTCAAAAAAATAGTAAGAATGTTATTGGCATACAAGGTATTTCTTCATGCTTCGAGGAAGCTGAGATGAATGTTAAATTTTTTTTTTTAATGAGGCTATTTGGACAAACACAAAAATCATAATAAAGAAACATGTAAAGGAAAAATTCATGACACATTCCTACTATTATTACATTTAATGAAACTCTGTCTTTTAATCCACTAACAATAGGTAGAAAATCAATCCATGAATAACCAATTATGTTTAGATGAAAATGAATTTCCATTCACAAATTAAAATAAAAGATAAAATGCACACCACTGATATTTGAAATGCCTGCAAAATTGTGCTTTGTTCCTGAGTGACATTATAGTTGTTCATCGTGTACTCAAGCAACCTTTCCGACATACTCTTTACATTGTCCTGTATTAAAAGCATAAGAATCAAATCAAATTTACATGAAATGCAAGACCAACAAATGAGCATTACATAGCCGAAAAAGAAAAAAAAAACATAAACATGATAGTACGACACAAAAGGATTAACTAAAATGATTTTTCCCAGGCTTCTTAACCAGCTTAGTGTTACACCCACGAGGAATAAAAACTAATGGGCAATCTCCAAGGGAAACACCACAATTTAAAAAATTAAAAAAATAAATATAATTGGTGGATGTGGTTCCACTAAAAACAAGTCTGAAATAACCATTGAATTTTCTTTAGTGGATTTGATCTTTCAAATGGGTCCCGTGGTTTTTCCCATGGGGATTTCACACACAAAAAAAATTATCTGCTTCTGCTGTACATGATTTTTTTGTCAGATTTTTAAACTCTCAAACTAAGTAAATTCACACAAATTATTTTCGAAAATTTTATCAGGTCCAGATCTAGCATTCAGCCCTAGTCAGATTTTATTTCAACAAAATCTAAAATAGTAGGAAAAACTGATGCACAGCAGCAGATAAAAAAATGTGAGAAACCCAGGGGAAAAAACCACTGGATCCACTAAAGAAAAATTCAATGGTTATTACAGACTTTTTTTTAGTGAAAGGTGGTGCCTACAAATTATATTAAATTGACGGACTACTAGATACAAAAGGGAAAATAAGAGACAAGGTACAAGACATGTGAGTGGTACATAAGAAATGGGCCGCTATAAAATACCGCCCTTGGGCTATTATTTGACGATGAAGACTCCTTCAGATATTGAAATTTGATTCTCCGCCTTCAAGATATGTTTGCACAAGACCCTCAGTAGATAAATCGATGGAACCAAGTGTTCTCTACATAGCATTGTTTGTTTTGGAACAACTTATAAATGGATACAAACTTACAACCCTGATGCTATGACTCGAATATTATCTGATCACTTAATTCATAGTATCCAGAGCTCTGAACTCCACAGCCTAAAAACCACTTGAATGTCTTTCTTCATGGTAACCCTGACTGTTGGACTGCAAAACCCCATGCATCCATCTTCAATGCACCCCGAATTAAAATCACACCACAATAAATAAACAAGGGTTTTGGTAAAAATATCTAGTTCCTAAGTTTCTCAAATGGAAAATAAAAATTGACCTATGGATGGGTCTAGGACTTCAATAAAATTACTTCACTTTTTCTACCTCTCCACAGGAAAATATTTCAATGAAAAACATTAAAAATATCATTCAATTCATCGATTGACAATGAGACATTTTTAGAAGCCAGTCAAAAACAAAATTTTAATAAAGATTTCAGATTTGGAGATATCCGAAAAACCAAACAGTAGTCCGGACATTTTGAAGTTTGCCTTTTGTAACTAACAGAAACAGGGTATAGCTTTTCTTTGAAACTACAAGTGTCTCGATGAAACTCAGGCCATCCTTATGCTTTTCAATTTGGATAAACTTCTTGAAGAACCACTCAGGAAAACTGTTAATTTTCATTAAATACCAAAAGTTTCTAAAACCACTCTAATACCCATTCGTAATTTTTGTCTCACAAACCTGTCTGGACCAAACTCTCAAATACTTGTGGGTTTTTTTTCCTTTTTCGTATATCTATGTCATTAAGAAGTTTTAGAGGAGAAAAACTGCATGCATAACACAAACAAGGCCAAAAATCGCATTTACAAAAAAAAGGCCTAATAGTGGAATGAACAAAGGTACATACAGGAAGCTGCAGGATTTCACATAGCTTTGCTAACTCTGGCTTCAATGAAACAAGGAGGCATTTCTGTGCATCACGTTTTTTTCTCCCTTTTGAATCAGTTGTCCCAGTTCCTACCATATCAGACGAATCACTAGTTACAGGTGATCTACAGGGATTAGGAGATGATTTTGACAGGTTTTCAGTTCGACTTCCTGATGCTGCAGAAATCAAGAAGTTATAAGTTGATTCCTAAAGAAAAAAAAATCAGAATGAACAACTGCAATCTTATATAGAAGAAAAAAAAAAATAACAATACCTGTTTTCTTCAAATAATCAGAGCTTAGTTCGGATTTTATTGAAGAAGGTGAATTCAAATTGGATGGTGGAGAAGTGGGTTTGGTCCATTCAGCTTCCTTATCAGGGAAAACATTGCTTTTATCTGGAATCCAAGTTATGGGAGAGACTAAATTAACGATGTCATTGAATCCATTCTTCTGCTTCTTTTTCACTTCATTTCTCGCATTTGTGTCCTTTTCTAATGAGTCCATTTGATGGGCTTTTCTGCGAGTCCTCTGAGATGGCTCAGAAAGATATATCCATTTATTTGATTTTGATACATTGTCCCTGCTTGTGACGACATCGAGTAAGTCCACATTGTCCCTGCTCATTATTTTTAAAAAAAAACAACTATCAATGAAACTGGAATTTTTTCACCAAAGTTGTAAGACCACAATGCCTAACCAGAGCAATATAAATAATTGAATCCCAATCCAAATACACATGTGGCACCATATATGAAATTAAACATATAGCTTCGAATTCAATAAAATATCAGAAAATAAATTTATGATGCCAAACCCTCAATCAGAGATTGAAAAATGAATCACAGACAATACCAATCATCCTACAGCTAACCCTGTTGGGTATATTAGCCTGACAAAAACCAAACGAAAATAAAAAAGTATGCCTCACTTAAGAAAGACAGATAGTAGGACGGAAAACCAAATCCAGGAATTTTTTATGCAACCAAATAGAATGGAAGGATAATTTATCCCTATTTCAAAACCAAACAGGAGGATTTGGCATTCCTACACTTTAGAAAACCCAGAAAAGAAGATAGAGAATCAAAACTCAGAACAAGAATCCAACTTCTAGTTGATCGAATTGAGAAAAACAGATCCTGGTTCCAATTTCTACCCATCTCCAATATTAATCAATGAACCCTCGAGTAAAAGGTGAATTGGGTGAAAGCTGTTTGAACACAACTATTTTCAAACAGGATTTCATATTAGTACTAGAAGATGAAAAGACCATGGTAGGTATGACATATAACTCGTCTCAACATAGCTGGAACCAGTGGTAGTCAATGATGAATGAAACCAAGTACCTAATTGTTTCCATGCATGTCTATCCCTTAGCAACAGATTCGTAGGCATTGATAAAACCGATCACAGAAAACTCTAAGTAAATAAAATGTAGGAACCATGCAATTATACAGAAGTAATTCAGAATAAAAGGCAGAGAAACACACCGTTGCTCAAAACAAGATGTAGTTTTTTCATCGATTTCATCCTTCTTTGATGTCTCCATATCCGCCATGACAACGATGCCATCTCCCCTTCCATCGCTTTCCGCTGCCTTCCTTGCCATCTCATCTTCGCCTTCCTCCATTTCATTCGAACCATGACAACACCATTGCTCAGAACAGGATGTAGTTTTTTCATCAATTCATCCTTCTTTGATGTCTCGATATCCGCCATGACAACAATGCCATCTCCCCTTCCATCGCCCTCTGCTGCCTTCCTTGCCATCTCGTCTTCGCCTTCCTCCCTTTCATTCAAACCATGGACTTCTTCATTGGGAACACAAAGAGACGCGTCCTCCTCCTCCACATCTCCCTCACCACGACTACCCATCTCCATGGATTTCTTCATCTGCTGCCGTAAAAACAACCTATAAGCGCGTGCGTTCATTGCTTTCAAACCCCTCCGTCCTTTGTCTGTACTGCCTTCCACCAACTCAACTTTCTTCTCACACGTCCTGGACTTCTCACTCTTCTCTGGTGTTCTCAAAGGGCTGCCCTTCCTCTTCTTCCCCCCGGCCTTGTCCGGAGAAGAGGTTGCCGGGGACATCAGATTCTGAAGCCTCTCCGACCTCCGAGTGCCGGGGCTCGACGTGGAGGGTTTCGAGGGTGCTTTGACAGGCGTCAGTCGGGGTGACCTTCTCAAAACCGTGGCGGCATTGTCGGACCCCTTGAGCTTGACGAGCTTCGTCTCTTCTTCTCCTTCTGTGGTGAACTTCCGTCCCGAACGAGTGGCGGTTACCATCTCTTCAATGAATTAAAAAACAAACAATACACAATCGAAGACGGTTTCTCTATCGAATCCAAAACCCTAACGAAGAGTTAAATAATGAGAAGACGCGGAACATTAGGGGGGAAAAAAGGAAACCCTAATTGAAGGAAAACTCAAAAGAGGAATGACAACTAAAGGAAACTCCGGTGGAGAAAGAGAAAGCTCGCATAAATGGAAACAAAAAAAATAGCGGGAAAGTATAGGCGCGATGAAACCGGTCCGCGGAAATCGCAATACGAAAGATCTGTAATGACAAACGGGTTTGAATGTTAACATGAAAATTTTGGCAGGTAGAGAGAGTGCAAAGATATAAATGAAATAATAATATATTTTTTCTCCCCGATCAGTCGCCATATTAATTTCTGGACGAAACTATGAAGTTAAGAAGGATGAGCAGGATGGGTGGATAAGTTGTTCAAATTTTAGAAAATAAAAAATTTATACTTTTAATTTTTATTCATATTTTTACGGGGATGAATGTTATTTTAACTTTTAAATAAAATAAAAAGAATCTTGTTTTAAAATTAGAACAAGTGTATGTAATTTATCTAAAAAAATTTATATTAAGGGTGTGTTTGTACACAAAGTTGAAGGGAAAATAAAAGAAAGTGAGGGAATTTGGGTCAAAGGGAAAGTGATGGAAAGTAAATTTTTTTCCCTTTGACCAATTTTCAAGGTGTTTGTGCATGTGGTGGAAAAATTTTCCATCACTTTCTCTCATTTTCTCACCTATGGGGAAAGGAAAAGTTTTTCCCACTTTTTCTAATAAGACAAAATAGGAGAGGGAAAGTGATGGAAAATTTTTTCTTTTCCTTGTTTGGCACAAATGCTAGCTTTTTGAGTGGTCAAAGGGAAAATCTTCACTTTCCTTCACTTTCCTTCACTTTCCATCATGCACAAACACACCCTAAATGAAATGTGTTGTTCACCTCTCATTTTTTTTGTATTTAACGTTTTATCTCATCACTTTCACCTCCATTTTTTTTAATGTTTATGGTTTTATCTCGCCATTAAACCAGCAAAAATAATAGTCATGCCACCTAAAATTTTCATCATCCATATATCTGATCCCACCACCCAAAATTCCCACCAAGTGGAGTCATGAGGGAGGGTTAAAGATAGGGCCGGTAAACGAACCAAGCCGTTTAGGCTCGACTCGGTTTGAGCTCGTTCAATTAGACAAATGAACGAGCTTCGACAATTTTTAAAACTCAGTTAGACTCAGGACTTGAATCGAACTTCATTTTATGTTCAAACTCGGCTCGTTTGTGTTATAAAAAAACTTAATTAAAGTTTAACTAAATTTATTTGTAAAATCAGATCATTAAATCAATACAAAGTTATGCTCATTTAGACTCATGAACTTGACTATTTCGACTAAAATTTTATTTTCTACCTCTAAAAACTCTAAAATGAAGAAGAACGCTAGGCTCGTTGAGGCTCGTGAGCTCAATTCGGCTCGACTCGTTTATAAACGAGTCGAGCTTGAACATGTCAAAGCTTGACTCGTTCGGCTTGTTACTCCCTTAGTTAGAGAGGAGGGTTAGGGTTGTGAGGAGGTGTAGATTTTACTGGATCCCGTCCCATTCACATATCATTTTTGTGAGTTATTAGCTTTAGCACATATATCATCATGTGATGGTGAACATCATCCAAGATAGTACTTAGTAATGAGTTTAAAAGGTATTTTTCATTAAAAATTATTTTGATTTGAAATTAGATTTATAATAATACATATTTGTTAGATTTCTGAAATTTGTTATTATTTATAATTAGAATTTTTTTTTGAAAAATTGATACAACTTTAATCCTACAAAATATATTAATCCAAACTTATTATGCTCATTCTAGCTGCTTCAAAACTATCTAAATAAATTGAAGTGATAAAATCGGATGATTAAGATTTTATTAAGAATGACCAATTCTTTAATAAATAAACATAACTCATTCGTTATTGGAGCTACTTTAGCATGGATGATTAAGATAATTCTTTCTTAGTCCCCCTTTCTCTCTCTTTTTTCTCCATATCCCCTCATCTGCGATGTCCTCCAGTCCCCCCCCCCCCCCCCCCCCCTTGCTGCCACCCCGTCCGCCCTTCTCTCTCTCCCTCTTATTCTCTTTCTCTTCTCCCTTCCTTCTCCTAAATTCACAAGCCTATAACCTAACCGCGCCCAATTGAGGGCCCAAAGATTTAGAAGTCCTCGTAACACAGAATATCCAACCAAAATGTTCTCCTAAAACGCGTTTGTTTTTACTTGTTATCAACGCGCATGAGAGGCGAAACTGAAACCATGGAGAGCAATAGATGGACCCAATCTCCACAACCAACCGCCCAAGAAACTCACAAAGCCAAATTGATGCAACTCGCAATCTCAGTTTTGGTTCCACTGTCCGCAGTGCTCACACTTCTGCTGCTTATCAAATGCGTGCGAGCCTACCGGCGGCGACGAAACAGTCGAGACGTCGAAGCGCGGCACTTCGACGAGATCCGAAGCGCACACATGTTCTCGGTATGGGAATTCGATGGCAAGACGATCTACGAAGACATCGTGAAAGCGACCAACAACTTCGACGACTCCCACCTCATCGGGATGGGAGGCAACGGCTCCGTCTACGCGGCCGAGCTCCCGTCGGGCCAGGTCCTGGCGGTCAAGAAGTTCCACCACGTCGACGCAGCGGAGATCCAGGACGAGGCGAGCTTCAAGAGCGAGATACGCGCGCTGACGGGGATGAGGCACCGCAACATAGTGAGGCTCCACGGCTTCTGCCCCCACTCGCGGTGCATGCTTTTGATTTATGAGTACATGGAGAGGGGGAGCTTGAGAGACATCCTGCGCGACGATGTGAGGGCGGCGGAGTTGGATTGGGCGAAGAGGGCGGAGGCTGTAAAAGGCGTCGCCAACGCTTTGGCTTACATGCACCACGATTGCACGCCCAGGATCGTGCACCGCGACGTGACGAGCAACAACATCTTGTTTAATACGGAATTCAAGGTTTGTGTTTCGGACTTTGGCACTTCGAGGCTCTTGAGGTCGGGCGCCTCGAATTGGACTGCGCTTGCGGGGACCTGTGGGTACCTTGCACCAGGTAGGCATTCTGAGTGATTAATGAACATAGTTGTTGATGAAATGCTATGATTTATGTTGGTCTGAAACAGAATTGGCTTACACGATGAACGTGACGGAGAAGTGCGACATCTATAGCTTTGGAGTGGTGGCTCTGGAGATGATCATGGGGAGGCATCCGTGGGAGATAACGTTGGCGATATTCTCAGGCGAGTGCCAAAATGTAGATGCGAGGGTTTTGTTCGATGCGCGCCTCCCGTATCCTACGCGAGAGGTTGAGAAGGAACTGATATCTATCATGGTGTTGGCTCTTGCATGCCTGCGTACAGATCCAAAATCCCGTCCGCCGATGCAATACGTGTCTAAGGAATTATGTGCTGGTAGGCCATCTGTTCCTGAGGCCTTTCTGCAGGGAGTAACTTTGCCTCAACTCATGAATCTCAACATATGAGTGATTCTTATGATGTAGAATCCACTGTATGAATTTTTTTTCTGAGTATGTAGCATGGCATATTTCAACATGCAGAATAGAATAACTGTAGAATATAATCACTGGATTGGTTCCCACATTGCCTGATCTGCAGATTTTGTGACATTTATCTTACAATCACTAGTTTTAGTCTGTCCTTTTTTTTGTACAAGTTTTCACCAAGGGAGATTTGCAAATGGGCTCTGTTTATAAAACAGAGCACACTTCATGTGAATTGGTTTCTATTCCTCATAAGGGAAACTGAGACACTCAGAAGACTAGCTAGTTTAAGAAAAGATAGTGCAACATTAGCTTTTTGGGTTTGTTATGAAAAAAAAAAAAAAAAAACAGGAATGCCTTTATAGACAAAGAAAAACCAAAAAATGCAGGGGAGCCGCTTAACTTGCTAGATGAATGCATCTCCCTGATAGTCCATTTTAAATGCTAAACGAAGATTAAACTAACAGAAAATACTAAGTACACAAGGTGGAATGGGTATGAGGTTTACTTCAGTTTAATCCTATGCTGAGGTATACCTCTTCTGTTGTCCTCAAGCACACCAAGCAATTCTTATGAAATGCCATGCCAGATTGAACCTCTGTTCTGTCAGCCATTTGAACAGAGAATGCAGAGCTGATTTGAGGGGACAAAGTGCATTTCAAAGTACCAGTGATTGGTCTTCAATCGACTTGACTCCAAAATAATTCTGAGATTCACTGGTTTTATGTTTAGAAGAGTTTGACATTACTTGCACGTTGCAACATTTGTAATCCGAACCAGCTTTTTATTACATATCTTACATTTCTGTTCACCCGACACCAATGAAGAACCATGAATGCATATCAGAAACTTAAAATGTCACAAATCCAAAACCAACCCCAAAAAACAGAACAAAAAAAAAAAAAAAAAAACAACGAATGCATTGGCACATTAAACCACAGTAATTGCAACCTCTTAACAGATTGGGATCGGCGCGCCATTCCACCCCGACAGGCACTCGAGGAGCGGGTCGATGACCTTCCCTTGCGATATCGCAACGAACACCTTGTCGAACTCCTCCCCCGGCGACCTCACCTTCTCCCCCGTCAACAACCCCGTCTTCAGCTCCTCCCTCACGAACTTGTACAGCGGGTACGACCGGCACTCCTCGATCCTGTTCGGCACCGACGAATTCCCCGCCTCGTAAGCTGCCCTCGCCGCCTCCACCTCCTTCGGCAGCACCGCCTTCAACTCCTCCTCGAACAGGCTGATCTTCTGGAATATGGACGTGCTCCACTCCTTCTCCTTCTCCCCATTGTTCAGCGCGTGCTCCACGAGGACTTGCCTCAGCTTCTGCATGAGAGGGTACGTCGCGCTGCATGGCTCGTCCACGTACGCGAACACGTACTCCCTGTCGATGACCTTGATCAAGTCCTTCTCACAGAACCTCGACGGGTGGAGCTCCCCGTTCACGCCCATGGTGAGCGTCCTCTTTGCGACCTGGCTCACTGTGTTCCTCACCGTGTTCCTCATTATCTCCTCAAGGTGCCTCAGATCAATAGCCTGACAGAGCCCGACGAGGTACGTCGCCGACATGAGCTTCAGTATCTCAACAGCCTCGGCCGTCTTGCGCGACGATATCAGCCCGAGCGAGTTGACGTCCTGGTTGTGCTGTTCCGCGCTCTGCACGTGGTTGGTCACCGGATTCCCCAAGAACTGAAGCTCCGAACAATACGCCGCCATCGCGATCTCCGCCCCCTTGAACCCGTAGTCGAGGCTCGGGTTTCGCCCGCCGGAGAGGTTGAGGGGAGTCCGTTGTTGTAGAAGTCGTTGACGAGTTCGGAGAACTGCGCGAACATGAGCTTCCCGATCGCGGCGATGGCGAGGCGCGTGTTGTCCATGGAGACGCCGATGGGGGTCCCCTGGAAGTTCCCGCCGTGGAGGGCCTTGTTGCGCGAGACGTCGATGAGGGGGTTGTCGTTGACCGAGTTGATCTCGCGCTGGATGGACTGGGTCGCGGACCGGATCACCTCGATCTGCGGCCCGAGCCACTGCGGGGACGTGCGGAGCGCGTACCGGTCCTGCTTCGGCTTCTGGAGCGGGTCCTGCTCGTGCAGCTTCTGCGCGAGCTTCATGTAGGACGAGCCGTCCAGTATGTGTTCCATGATCGCCGCCGCCTCGATCTGCCCCGGGTGGTGCTTGAGCTTGTGCGTGAGGTGGTCCGTGTACTCCGGCTTCCCCTGCATCACCTCGCAGAAGACCGCGGAGAGGACCTCCGCGAGGACGGAGAGGATGTTCGCCTCGTAGAGCACCATCGATGCGAGGCCTGACCCGACTGCGGTGCCGTTCACCAATGCGAGGCCCTCCTTGGGCTGGAGCTCGAAGAACCCGGTTTGGATCCCGGAGAGGCGGAAGGCCTCGGTTGCGTCGATGGTTTGGCCGTCGGGACCGATGGCCTTGGAATTGGGGCGGCCGGTGAGCATGCCAGCGATGTAGGAGAGCGGGACGAGGTCTCCGGATGCGGTGATGGTGCCGCGGAGGGGGAGGCATGGGGTGATGCCCGTGTTTAGGAAGGCGGTGATGGATTCGAGGATCTCGAAGCGGATGCCCGAGTAGCCCTGGAGGAGGGTGTTGATGCGGACGAGCATCGCCGCACGTGTCGCGGGCGGAGGGAGCGTGTTCCCGGTGTCGTTGCTCGCGCCGAAGATGCCCGCGTTCAAGAATCTGCATCAGGAGGTAAAACATTTCAAAAAATGTCCGCGTTCAACAACGTGCGTTTCAAAAAAGTGCGTTGATAAACTCAAAACATTTTTACATAAATGATGTGATCATCTAAATTCTCGCATTCTTACATGTCAATGCGCGAGCGCGCGCACACATATATATATTGTAAAAATTATAAAAATCTACGCATTCAATTAATTTTTTATAAAAAAAATATGCATTTAATTTGACAAACATAACCATAAAATTTGACTTTTTTATTTATTTATAAAGAGTCTCTATACTAGAGCGGAATTTATATTTAAAATAACTTTACATCAAAAAGCGAGAGACTGCAACATCAAAATAACATAGAATCAGTGAAACATTTTTGTTTGAAGATGTGGTAATGGATTGGATTTTGACCAGGCTTCTGATTTGACGGTCGATCCCAAAGTCCAAAAAACTTGGACCGTTCGATGGTTTGATTTTTGGATCCGCTCAGTTAATGAAGGGACCACTGAAACGCATGGTAATGATAGGATAGCGGGTCTCCCATCAATCATTATTATCTTTTTCTTGGATGGAATCATATTCAATATTCTGATTTGATACAACCACTCATTTCAATTCAATATTAGAAAATTAAATTTAAGTGATTTTTAAATTCTTGTTTAAAACTAAAAAAAATCTTTTTTTAATTAGTTATAACCAAAACATTTGTAATTATTTTATTCATTTCTTCTAAGTTGGCTGTTTTTGGTTTGGTCACCAACCTTAGATTTTTAAACCTGTGGAAAATATTATGCCAAATATTCCAATGTCACTCAAGTCTTCGGGATTCATGGGTTAGATCCCCTCCTCCCCACCTACCCACTAAAGAAAAAAAAATAAAAAATTTGGAAACCTAGCTTTCATTCAGAAACCATAAAGTATTATTTATTCATCACTTTAAGAAAAATCCTAAAAAGGGACAATTGAAAGCAAGAACAACCACCAATTATTCATGCAACATATATGATATATGGGCCTTTATATATATTTTTTTACCATTTATGTGAGAAAGAACACCATCTGCTACCTACCCACTTGTGCAACTCAAGAGAAAATAAAAAGCTTGCAATAAAAAACCAACTGTAATGATAGTCACTTTTATCATGAAAAATGAAAACTAAACCATGTTCTGTATACATGGTATATTATATTTTTTTCTCATAAAAACATATAAATCAATTAAGCTACCATGAAAAAAAATCACAAGAAAAGCTACTATTAAACTAAAGACCGTACACGATATACATGGATCACTGTCACGCGAAGTCATTTATGACAATATCAAATATCTCAAAACCCCGTTGTTTCACAAACTTGCAAACAAAAAACAATAATCATATACTCACAAAATTCATGTACCACAAAATAATATCCAGCAAGGGATCTATATAATAAATGTACATCTGCAAATAATACAAAATTAATAAGACCGATAAAAACCAACGAAATAATTAAATTATTTGTCATATGATTTTCAATCATTAATTAGTATGAGAGATGGGCACGGAACTTATACGAAGATGGCAACAACAATCAGGGTATTAGTTTTCTTAACATGGTAAACCATTCAAATTAAATAGATATCTAGATACAAAATGTATTATATATAAATAAATATATTTACCTGATGAGTTCCTTCTGTAGGGCTCCACCCTGCTTGGTCCTCCTGTGGGAGGTGGCGCCAAAGCCCGTGGTAACTCCATAACTGTCCGTGCCTTTACTCATACTATCCATAACCCAATCACTGCTTGCCTTGACACGGGGCCTCGCCGTCTCCGAAAGCTGAACCCTGACCCCTTCAGCACCACCTGCCGCCACCGCCGCCACTTGGGAGATCTTGAGGTCGGCCCCTTCGAGGCTGACAAGAGGGTTCCTGAACTCCTCCACCATCTTCTTCACCTCCTCTAAGTGGCTCCCCATCAGTGGCTCCGCCGACTTGGCCCAGTTCAAAGGGTCAGTGGAGGCCTCCTTCTTGAGGCACAGCCCGTTTTGGTTGACTGAGCCATTGGTGAACCCGTTTAGTGAGTGTTCCATGGGAGGTGGTAGAGGAGGAGGAGGAGGAGGATGGACGGCTGTGATTGGTTGGTTGGGAAGGCAAAGCTCAAGTTTGGGTGTTAGAGTTTTTCCTGAGATTTGGTTGGGATGGGTGGAGGTTGTTTATATAGAAAAGTTGGGTGGGGATGTGTTTGTGCTCTTGGAAAAGAAAAGAAAGAAAGAGAGGGGGGTTAGTTGGAAATCGTGGATGGCCGTCGGATATGTTCATGCCATCAAACGGTCAAAAGAGTAAACACGTGGCGGCTACAACACCCTGAGGTCCAATTAAAACGCGGGAGAGAGAGAGAGAGAGAGAGAGAGAGGGATTATTTTTGGTCAGCATGTCGTCGTTGTCGCACCCCCAGCTACTTCATTTCCTTTTCTCACTGTGTTTTTTTTATCCTTTATGGGGTCTTGTTTTTTGGATTTTTGAAAATGAAAAAAACCATAAAAATCTCTCATATCTACATAACCTTTCATGGCTTTTCATGAAATCTATGTAACATTTTGAAAATATATATTTGTAAATTCAAATAGTCATCTGAGTTAAATTTTTGTTGATAGACCAGTAGTATTGTGCGAATTGAATATTCTCTTTGGTTAATCCTAGTTAAGAATACAATATACCTAAAAAAATCTTACAACGTGTTAAAATACTAAAATCATATGTAAATAATGATTTTATCTCTTTTTTATATGGTTTTATAATCTATTTAGATGGATAAATTTGTCACTTGCAGAGTGTTTTTTATATTTTTAATAAATTATAGAGCATTTTTTATACTGTTTTCAGTCAGGGTTAAACCAATAGAATACTCATAGAATATTCTTTATCTGACAATGAAAGTTTAGCTCAGGATTTTATTTGAATTTATACAGGTTCTCTCAAGGGGTTATATAGATTTTAGAAAACGCGAGGTGTTACCTGGATTCGGGCAGTTTATAGGGGTCCATGGATTTTTTTACATTCTATGTATGTTCATGATGCACGTGTTTGTTTTACGATTGTGACATTGGATTGGTGAGGAGCGAAGTTGGTTATAAAAAACATGTTTGTTTAAATGAATAAATTATATATAATTGTTATGTTTTGATGAAATATAATAAGTTTTGATAATTATGCCAGGTATAGAGTTCATTCTCACTTTTTAAGAAAAAATATTATTGTAACATGATAAAACAAACACAAAAGATAAAAAAAAATTGGAAGGCCAATTTATTCTGTTAGTTATAATAGATTAAAAATTTGGGAAAGTATGAAAGTGAACCTCATTTTAAAATGAAAATAAGGTTTGCTCATCTAAAAGATGAAATAACAATAGTCTCATTTTAGACATTTCCAAGAAAAAACCAATTCAATCTAAAACTTTATTTCCTTTTGGAAAAAAAATTACACTAATTTATGCACTTTTGTAGATCAAACATATTTTTTATTTTTTTGAATTATATACGTGTTTTCATAAAAAGTAAAACACATACTAAAATGAATGAATTAGTGCATGTATTTTAGTAATTTTTTTGTAATAGCAATACAGCAATATAATGTTCATACTCTGTTAAGATTTTATAAATAGTTTAGATGATGTGGCAATTAGAAATAAAGAGTTTGACTCGTCTATAATAGATAAGATCAAATTTCAACGAAAAAGATTTAGTCAACAAGTTTTGTATTTATCCAAATTAGTTATTTCAGTCTATAAATAAATCTCATGTATTCTCTTTATTAAAATTAATAAAACTCTTTTGTACATCTGTGTTTCTCTTCTTTGTCTTATTTGAAAAATTATACACTTAAAATGTGTTTTAATATGAGTTTGAGAATTTTTAACTTTTTAGTGTTTTGATATGAATTTAAAACTTTTTGACTTTTAAACGCAAAATCTATTCAAATTTGGGTGTTAGATTATCTATAATGGCGTCTATATTAATGTATGAGAATATCATCACTCTCTTGAAATAATTTTTAACAAATTTAAACCCATATTTTGAACACCATTAATTAATCATAAATTATGGTGAAAAGATTGTGTGTGAAAATAATAATAATTGAAAGGGCATAATTAATTTGTCTGTGAACAGTGATTCAGTCCACATTGTCAATTAATGGTGGCAGATATGTGAGTCAATTTTAAATCCAAATCCAACTGTGGACATCAATGTATTTCGGGCAAATAAAATAATGCACTGATGCCGCCTCCGGCATGCCATCTACTCACATTCAATTAATCATGTGAAAACCTAACCATTAAGCATAGAATGGCAGATTGGTTTTTTTCATTTTTATTATTTATATATATGCAACGTGGGAGTCTCACTATATATATATTATCCATATATTATTCTTTCATGAATAAATGATTCCAATTGACATAATCAACACCCTTATGACTATGCCAAAATACAAATACATATATCTTTTGTTACTTTTGGAATGGAAAATGTATTTAAAATAATTTTGTTTAAAACATATATTATTCTAAAATAACGTAATTTTCAACGCCAGTAGTGTAACGTGAAATATTATATTTGTTTTTGACTTTTTGAATTTGATAATGCCGGCCCTAAGATTGGTGTGGAGTTAGATATATGGGGCCTTAATGGATTTCAATGTATACACTAAAAAAATTCAAACGCAAACAATATTTTCTATAATATAAAAAAAAATTAAAATATAGGTTAAAAAATCAATAGAAAATAAAACAAAAATTGGAAAACTGAAAGGTACTCAAAGAGAAAAATCATTTAAAAAAAACATAAAAACCTTAAATCAAGGGATTTGTTGTTAAAAAAAATCAATAAAATTTGATAAATAAATCCTATAAAATAGGAATAAAAAGATATGCATAATATTTTATAAAATTGGAAAAAATAAAATTAAATAGATGAGTTGATGCTATATTCAAAATTTCAAATTTATTTTTATTTATCAAAATGCTTATTACATGAAGCCTTAGTCCCGCCAATGCAAGCAGCCTATACCCAGGACCGATAGAGTCGCTTGATCCCATTAGTCGGTCTTTAATCAGATACTGAAATATGTGCCTTTATATTGGGACGTGATTAGGTGCGGTCGTGCGGTTGGTGCGGCCGCGATCACGGGCCGTCGATCACGGGTCCATCGCATCGGACGGTCGGGTGCGATTCACGTCGACCGTTGGATGTGATCGGACGGCCCATGATCGCGATCGCACGACCGCACCTAATCGTTTTCGTGTATATATATATATATATATATATATATATA
Source organism: Acorus calamus (assembly GCA_030737845.1). Taxonomy (NCBI): domain Eukaryota; kingdom Viridiplantae; phylum Streptophyta; class Magnoliopsida; order Acorales; family Acoraceae; genus Acorus; species Acorus calamus. Next base: position 33,626,306 of record CM060866.1, read on the forward strand.
TATATATATATATATATATATATATATATATATATATATATATATAGACGTGATTACGTGCGGCAAACGGCGGGTGCGGCAGCGATCACGGATCCATCGCATCGGACGGTCGAGTGCGATTCACATCGACCGTCGAATGCGATGGACCCGTGATCGAACGGCCCACGTCATATATATAGGGAACCGATTATATGCGGCGAACGGCGGGTGCGGCAGCGATCACAGGCTATCGATCACGGGTCCATCGCATCGAACGGTCGGGTGCGATTCACATCGACCATTGGATGCGATGGACCCGCGATCGGACAGCCCACATCGCAGCCGCACCTGCCGTTCGTCGCACCTAATCGCGAGCGTATGCATATTCCAAACAATTCATGGTTTGGAATTAATCAAATTGTGGGTGATTTGTTATTGTTTGCATTGGACAAAGATTCCAACAAACTATTCATGGTTAAATTTTTTTAGAGGAAAACAAATCTTCTTTAAAAAGCAAATGATTTATTTGGTGGGACTTGAATTGAGTTTCCTTTGAAAATGACAAATATCTAAACCTCAATGGACAGTTTCAAACCCTCGAGAAACTGTTTTCATTGAGAGGAAAAGAAGTCCATTCAAAGTTTTGTTGATTTTTTATATATTGAAGTTGTCTAAAACCCTTTTTGATTGATTGGTGGGTTTGCACTGTGTGTGTGAAAATGTCTCTCTCAAAATTGATTTTTTAGGAGGGACCAACCAACCATATTCATTTTTTTCTTCTCTCTCAGGGTTGTTTGAGGATCATTCAGTCTCTATATGAAACTATGAATACAAGCCATCAAAATAGAAAATTGTGGATCCTTGGATCTACCTACCAAGTTTGCACCTTCATATCACAAGGGCGGAAATAGGACCCAAGGAATGATTCATGGACCACAAATTTAATGTTTTAGTGATTTCTTAGTGGGAAAAAAACCAATTAATGGAACTTGTATGTTATTATTATAGGGTGGAAGACAACTTTATTGTGCCCATCGGCTGGGTGCCAATGTTATTTTTTCCTTGGTCTATCTAGAGAAAGATGGTAACTGTCACACCCCAAAACTCATGGCATGTGAAGGAGACACGTGACAGACATGTTTGGATACAAGTGCGCTATGGCTTGTGGACATGTCAAGAAGCGGGACGCGTATGTGGCTCGGAGATGTGGGGATGGCTGGAACGGACCCCAGTCATACACGGAGGCATACCGGAGGATCCAAATGACGGCAACGGGCCAACGTGGGCTTGCCGTGCATAGACCGGGAGCTTCGGAAGCCCTGATCGGGAGTGTCAGGCAATTCATCCGGGAGCATCGGATAACTCGACCAAGAGTGTCGGGAACCTCGACCGGAAGTGTCGGATAACATGTTTGGAGTGCCGGACATCGTGTCCGGGCACACTTAGCAAATTTCGGACGGATTCGGGGAACCAATCATCGTTCAGTCGTGTTCTAAGATGTGCACCGATGAAACTCGGGGGACACATGAATCAGAAGGGATCTGGCCTTGCAAGAACGTGGGGAGATGCGTGGTGATGACACGAGCATGGAAAATACGTGGGCAAAACGAGGGCGCATGAACCAGGCGTGGGCAAGGACTGACTGCATAAACCAGACTGGGCACGTGAGGGGACGTCAGGAGTATGCGCAATGATCAGTCCAACCAAAGGGGAATCTGCCAGTACGTGGCGTACCAGTCGGAGAACCAGTGCACGGGCAGGGTGACCAGATCATAGGTGTGCACCAGGTGCAAGCACAATGGCGTGAGCACAATCAGAGGTGCGGAAGCGTGGGCGATGCGTGGTGCATGACACAACGTGGGGCCGTAGAGACGCAGTCTGAAAGTGGGCGAGTGGTTACGGATTACGGGAACGTGGGTGATGTGGAGGGCGCGACACAACGCGGGATCACCACGAACACGGGCAGTTCAAGGGATGCGAGGGTGGGTTTAGAGTGCACGGTTACGTGGTTTGCGCCACGAGGGCAGACGGTTTGCATTGGGCGTGGAAGTGGGGGAATGCGCGCGTGGGCAAAGCGTGGCACGCAATCCACACTGACCGAACCATTAGCACGCGAGCGAGAACGAGCGGAGTCTCGGGCGCGTGAAGCAGAACTGGACAACCTGGGGTATGGCACGTGTGCACGCAAAGTGGGCAAGGTGCTGTCGGTTATGTAACTGGCAGAGTCTGTCGGTTATGTAACTGCCATAACTAATCCATGTTGGGGAACAGGGTAGTTATTGGCAGTGGGGCTCCTGCGTGGGCTGAGTTTTTGTAACTAGACTGAGGCAATTTATATAAGAGTGTAATTGATCCTTCGGGCCCATCTTGAGTCATTTCCTTTGTATTTCGGGAGTTGAATAAAAAGGTTGGAAGTGGGTTTCCTGTAAATCTGTGGGTGCCTAAGGATTGTATCGGAGCTGACCGGTGGGGGTATCGGTGCCACACGGGAAAAATTTCTGGTTCAAAATTTTACCCCGTAACAATAACTGTGTGGATTTCCATGGATAGCAATGGTTCGGGTTAGAGTTAGTTTGACATAACTCAAATTTAAACTGTTTTACAATGTGACTTTATATTTGCCTCTTCTCTTATCAGATTTTTCGTAAAAAATGAACTTATAAAAAATTTACAAAAATGTTCAAACATAAATAATAAACAACTTGGCTTTACATGGGCCTTTTTGTTCTATTTTATTTGAAAACGCTTCTTAGTATACTTATTTATAAGCAAGGGCGGAGCCATGTAGGGACAAGGGGGGGCTCAAGCCCCTCCTTGTATTTTTTTTTTGTGAAAATGTTACATGTAGTCTTTTTTGCAGTCCTAAATTCAATCAAATGTTTTGAATTTTTTAAAATTAAACTAATTTAATGATGTATATGTTTTTATAAAAAATGAAGTGTGTCCTATAATGAATTGTGAACATTTTAGAAAATTAAAAAAAATTATGAAACATCTTCCTCGTTAAAGTGAGTATATGCTTTGATAATTTTCTATCGACACATATATGACTGAAAGTGGGGCTAAAATAAAAACATTGTGTATCAACATTTTTTTTTTATAATAAACAAACAAGAACAATTGAGAATCTGAATTTAATATGGATATATTTATTGAATTATAATAAAATTATTGAGAAAATAAACTCAAATATTGTTAAAAATTTTTTATTTTGTTTAAGTCTCTCAAATTTTTTAATTACAAAAACCCTTAAGTGGTGATTATATTTTTTCTAAATTCTTTAATTTTTTTATTGTTTACCCCGTGAAATACTTTTTACACACGATTATACACTCTATATATGTTATTCACTTGTATATTGTTATTCATTCTCTTTATTTTATATATCAACCCTTATTATGCATCTTATTTATATTATTAAGAGTCGGTTTGATAATTCTAGTTGAGAATAAGAATTCTTTTTTTCAAATAATCTAATTCAGGTAGATTCTGTGTTAATTGATATATTTAGGAATAAACACATGAATGAATGTTCAAATACAATTTTTTATAGTATGATAAATTTTTATGAATGTCTCTGTTTAAAATTAATTTTATATCAAAGACATATACATAAATAATGAATTTTTTTGTACTTCGTATAAAGCCCCCCTTAGAGAAAATCCTGGCTCCGCCACTGTTTATAAGCACAAACTATTTTTTCCTATTAATTAGGTGACGTGGGGCTCATGGTGTGGGAACTCACCTCATCCTCACCCTCACCCTCTTTTTCACCTAATCCATGACCTTCGGAACTTTTGATCTTTTTTTACTATCACGACCCACTATCCTCAACCCACCATCCTCAATGAATGAGACGTCACAGTAATAATAACGTTTGTTTCCTAATTTTTTCCTTTCTATTTAAATGTGCTTATTATCATTAAAATATACCATGTTAAAACAGGACTGAAAGTGCTATTTGAACCAATCAAAACATGTAGACCAACCAGTCTGCTTAGCTTAAAAACCAATTAGCCGGCCAAAACCCTGACTAATTCCACCGACTAAATCATTATATCAACTGATTTAACTAGATTTATTTATTTGTTTATTAGTCTCTTATTTATTCACCTATTAACTATTTTTTAACAGCTATCTAAAAACCATCGGATCAGCCGTTAAAAAGGTTTGTTATATGAAGGTACATTAGTTATTAACATATTTTTAAATAAAGATATATAACTTAAAGGCTAAATTAAAGTGGAGTTAAAAAATGAGATTTATTTTTAATTTGTGATAAAACTAAGTACAACGCATCAAAACTATGAATGAAGATGGGATCTAATGAATATCGAATCAATTTTATCAGTTCTAATCAATCCCAAATGTGATATTAACATTTAAAAATGCAACACGTATCAATATCTTATTAAATATATATTGACCAAAATTGATAAAATCCAATGCTTATTGTCTTCATGCATTAGTCTAATATATAGATTCAAAAACTTTGATATATCCAATAATACACTAAAAAATCAGGTACGGGTCATATATGTTATTTGGAGGCTATATACATTTTAAAAATGCATAATTTTTTTATATTAAAGCACACATGATTTTAAACAAAAAGTACATGAACACTTTTGTGTTTTTTTAATTAGAGTGATTTTTTGGATTAATTGTATCATTTTTCGTAGATTTAATGAACTGTTCCATTTTTAAAAAGTAGTTTAAAACAGCAAAAAATAAAAAAAGTAATTTTTAAGTAAGGCTTACGTAAGTGTTGTGCAATGCATACCTGCAACAACAATACTCTGTCTAAGAAAAAAAAATCTGAATGCAAAAGAAAACAAAAAAAATGATGGAGGGACCACTTGGACTCATATAGATATATATATAATGAGTGACAGTTGTCAAAACAAATTTATAGTGGAATGCACTTTAATTTATAGAAGAAAAAAAAACAACAATAAATTTAATTTATTTGGTTGTGAATATTATTAATCCCTAGGGAGTGGAAGGCCGACCAACCCCAATCCATATTTGTAGTGTTGATTGATGTTGCTCTATTGGAGGCCTCACACATCATAACCTCTACTTCTTTTGCCAATTCTACCAAACCTTTTTCCACAATGCCTTTCCACCTCATAATTCCCTCTTTTAATTTCTCCAATCTCCATTAGAAAGCATGCATGAACATAATATGAATGGTTTTGGTAATTTCCCCTCCTTTAGATTCAATGGACGACCTCACCAAACACCAAGCGTCACTATAAATTATTATAAAATTAATGTTCAGGACAGATTAAAAACATGATTAGTTCCTCATTTAGAAGACCCACTCCACCAACAAAGTGATCATTTGTACTTTTAAGTCTATCTGCTCCGATCCCTTTCATGATCTCATTTTTTAACCTATTTGTTTTGGTTTCTTGCAAAAGAATCACACAAGTGCTGTTATTTTTAATGAAGATATGTTGCTCTGATACATATAATTGCGAATATTTGCTTAGGTACCAACGCAAAATTGTAGTGTGTATATATATATCCAAATACAAGATGCATAATGCATGCATGTCTGTAATTAATTAGTTTCATATTTGTTCGGTTTGTTTCAATTATGAGCTCATCATTTTCTGTTGGAAAGTCATACATGCATGTCGAAATATTCTGACCAAAATCAATGCATTCTCCAGGCTGATTAATTTGCATTATATTGTATAGGTTGATTGCATACATATATTATGATATACATGGTTATTCTTATTTAGTTTTTTGTAACCAGAATTTTTTGAAAAATTAAGTAGATGTTTTTTTGACCAAGTAGGCAAGAAAGTTGGTGGAAGAAAGGCTCCAAGACCAAAGCAACCCATGTTTGAATTTTGAATATAAAATAGTGGATGAAGAAATAATAATAAAAAAAGGTGATTTGTTGTTGTGCTAACATGACTCGTATTCTCAACATCCTCACCAACCCTTTCCCCTTCAAAGGTTGGTGAGGAAGACTTGAAAATTTTCCACTTAAGGGATCCATTATATTTTGCATGATTGAATTTTAATTATAATTAGTAATGGTAATATAATAAAAATGTAATAATAAATTAAAACAATAGTTGTCTACATTGTTGGTACACGGTTTTATATGCCATTTTTTTATGCCCACCATTATATTATATCTTAATCATCATAGGATAGATAACACAACAGGGGAAGTATAAAAGAATACCAATTTGATTGATTATTTTTATTACTTTCATTTGACAAATAAAAAAATGTATAAGTTGTAGAGAAGAACGGATAAATTTTTACACTCTTAAATGATAATCCTACTATTTTAATACTATTTTTGTATGTAGTATATGTGTTACATCAAAATCATCTGTCATATATGTGTTTTAATGATCACATAAATCTTTTCATTGAGCGGTCATTTGATTAAACAAATATTGCTCTAATTTTTTTTAAATTTTCTATCATTACTATTGAACATAAATTAGAATATAATTTGTGTGTTATAAAATCTAATTATAAATATAATAATACAAAGTCTCAGAGTTAATTAGTATTTCATTCTCCCTGCTGCTGGAACACCTAGAAAAACTAGGTTTCGAATAATCAATTCATGTATAATCATTCTTAAATATCTCAGACAACATTTATTCTTTCACAAAATCTATCCGAATTGGATCATGTGAAGAATTAATTCTCTTTTTAGATTAGAGTTACCATATTGATATACTTATACCCCATATCTTGCCGGCCAAACAGAGTTAATAAGTATGTAGTTCAAGGTATCTGTCGCAATGAATTTATGGAATTAATCATCATTAGTTCATAATGACTCAGTCTGACTTAGACGAAAACAAAGTGATTTATATATTCTAAACATTTTCTTTCCTCAAAACCAGCTAAACTTAGAATCCTGTGAATTGGTTCAACATATTAAAATAACCCATTGAAAATGTCATGTATCAGGTGAACAACTAACAATTTCAATAATCAAGGTATCATCTTCAATTCTTACCACCATTTGGTTATGTTTCAAAATCCCAATTTATAATTTAGTTCTCCTTATAGCATTATGATATTAATACAGCTACCTAGTCGGTGGATAGCTTACCTCAAATGATATTCAACCTCAGTACAGTTATGGACTTATGGTAACGTGTAGATTTTTATTCTGGACTTATCTAGAGTTGAACCGGCCAGAATAGAAGAATGCGCGACCTATTCCTACATAAATAATTTATGATGAAATACGAGAAACAGAGAGATTATTCATAAAAGTATGTACATGAAATTTATCCAGGGTAAGTCCGTAAGTGGAAAATAAAGAGGTTCAGAGACCATGTTACCCCCCACATATCAATGCTTAAGTTGTGGGGAAATGTTACACTCAGATGTACTTTCATTTTAATTACTATAAATGCAAATGTCACTTAACTAAATCAACTATATATATATATATATTCAATTATTTCAGTACATATTTTATTATAAAAAATATATGTATTCAATTTATTAAAATATGTATTTTATTTTGTTATAAATATATACGCTTCAAAAAACCATTGGTGTTACACAAAAGTGACTGCAAAATTATTCTTCATATATGTCTCTTTTGTTACAGACCTGGATTCCCATCTCATTCAAAAGGGTAGTAGGTGGAACCAGACATCTCCTTCAAGTCAGCGCCCCATCTAACCGCGTTTGGTGAATCATCTTCTCCAACAACCCACCAGTTTTATAAATAACACAAAAACCAAGCACAAAACCAACAACGACACAATCTATGTATATCCTATCCAACCTTCCATTCTTTATAAATATATAACACATTTGTTAATTAATTTATTAATCCACATCGTTCATTAATTCATTGAAAAACTTTGGTTTGTGAAGACAAAGTAGGACGCGTTTGTCCGACGTGTATTTTTCTTCTTGTTGTTGTTTCGTTTCTTACATGGGCATGGAAGTAGCTTTGATGAATGATCATGGAGGTGCCACGTGGATCCAAGGGCCAACCAAAACCTACTTCCAGTCTGGACGAGAAGAAGCACTTGTTCTGACTGGCTTTACTTGGAACACGTATTCAACAATATTGCATGGATACAATCCGTCCCCAGTGGTCATAGCACAACGGTTCAGGGTTTGTCTGGTTAAAGGGGAGGTCTTAGGTTCGAGTCTTGACGCTGACTTACCCACCTGTTTGTTGGTGATTATTCGAAAGAATTTTCCGTGGGACTGGGACAAACAGGTGGAGGTAGCTTTCCCAGCTCAACCGTAAGGTCAGCCACGGAGAGGTATACCATGGTTAATTAAGATTCACACGTGGCCTATTGTTTTAGTTTTACACCATGGTTAAACATCTAGCTAGGCAAAATGAGGTTCGCCGACCCCCAACCGACAAAGTGTTAATGTCGTTTGGTATTTGCAATCTATACTATATATATATACATGAAATAATGTCACAGGTGGTGTCTTTTTGCATCAGTTTGTCTTTGTCGGCATGTGAGTGATGAAAATCACTACAATATAATTTTGAGATTAAATTTTACTTGTCATGAGTGAGTTGTCATCCTAATTTTTAATCTAAATACATTTAAAAAATGACAAAAAAAAACAAAGATGTTTTTAATTTATAAAAAAATATATTAAAATTTTAATTAAAATATATGATATCCATCTAAGGTTTCGTTTAAGTTCATGTTTGGACAGATTCAGTGGCAAAACCGTTAAATACAGATTCAAACATTTTTTTCAAACACCGCGTTCAATAAGCTTTCAGTGTTCATCATATATTATTATATCTTGTATTTGAGAATATATCAAAACAATGTTCTTTCAAAAGTCAGTCAATTTTTCAAAATCATCTCTCCCTGCCCAACATACTTCTAAATGGTGATTAAAAGAAACTATCAAAGATAATATAATTTTTTGCTTGTAAAAAAATATATGAGAAAATAGAGATAATTAAATATGGAGGATTATGGTAGTTACTACCATGTATTTTTAATCTAGAATGAGAGTTTTAATTTTAATTTAGAGAAAAGAGCTTTAAAGCTTTCAAGTATATGCTCAAAAAGATCGATAAAGAAATGGAAAAAAAAATTGAAATGGATATATGCTATTATGCTAGTAATCAAGTAATCGGCGTAGTAGTTGAAGCAACTTTAATTTTGTCAACTAATTACGAAAACTAATGCCATGCATCTTGGGTTATAATCAAAGGTGGGTGGGTATGTGTTTTGAATGGTAAGTCCTCAATCATATATGCATGCGCGCGCTCAGACGACCGGCCATTAACCTCGTGATTCGTGCACGCCAACCCTCTTTAATTTGATCGTCGTGGTGATAATCCTACACAGGTCCATGTCAACGTCGTGTCCCCCACTAGTCCAAGCAGGAGCACACAACAACTACACAATATAATCATTTATATAATATATATAATATGACATATATGACATATATATGCATTAATTGCCCATTTGCCCAGCTGAACCACTCATGCATAGTCGTCATACCAGATGGTGAGGTCTTGTGTATTGGGGGACACAAATATACAGACTAGCCACGTGGAGCAATCCTCTACTTACGTGCATGCACACTGTACAAGCCCCAGTTATGTAGTGACTGCTATGAATTAATGAAGCTTCTGTTCAGTGTTAGTTGATCAGCAGTCCTGGTTGTGGCAGACAATGTTCACAGTCGGAGTGTGTTTGTATTTCAAGTTTAATTAATTAATTTTCAAAACATGCTTTCAGAGTCAATACTCTGACTTGCTTGATGATCAATTATTTTCCATTTATGCATGCATTCAATTTCCACGAATGAGCTTTGGTTAAGTTTCCCACTTCTATAGGTCAATAGATCAAATTTTTAGAGCACCATTTCTTAAAACAAAAAAAAACAATTATTAAATTATTGATAAAAATCTCATTTATATATTTTATGGACACAGTGTCCTTCATTCAGAGATGCAAATCTCATCAACACATAATGAAGTTCATGATCTCGGTACATACAAATTGATATACCTAATTTTCAGTTAGGAAGCTATTATGTTTCATTTTCATTGTTATTTTCAAAATTTTGATATCTCTACTTGGGGATGATTATGCATCCATCCATGCATTTTGGATGGATATAGGGTAATGCATCCATGCATTGACTTGTAGCTCCATGTATCCATGTATGTTAATTGTTTATTAAAATCCTGAGACTTTAATTTAAGGACACCCGGATCGGTTAAGAGTGGACTGGATGCGATATTATATGACATGCGGGGGAGAAAAAAACCTGCTTGGTGTCATATTATATTATACATATATATATATATCATCAGTTATAGATGTATATATCGTACCAATTTTTCTTGTGTTTGATGTATAGTATATGTATCCTTTGAGGAGAATTATTTGTGGATTAAAAGATGATGCAATTGATGCAAGTACAAATAGTCTAAAGAATCAGCTTCCATGTATGAGTTCGGTGGAGTTGAACTTTTATAATGCTCGTCTAGTATTCTATATAGAGTACAGATACCCTCTGGTAAACCCACATAAAAAGTAAGTGGCAGCTCATAATTTTTTTTAAAAATAAATTCTTACAATAATAATTTTCAAAAACTATATAAATAATTATGTTCACTTTTTTTATATACTTACCGTCTACGTGGCATCTACTTACAAAATGAATAAATATAATACATAGATAATTTGATTTTCCACAAGGACTAATTTATCTTTATAATATTTACAGAATTACATGATGATGAAATATTGTGGAAATATTATATCAAATTTAAATAAAAATTTAACTCATAAATGATAATTAGATTTTTGTGAATTTTTAAGAACCATTTATTTGTCTTGCCTCAACTTTTGTGAGGTAATAACTACTGTTGAAAAAAAAATTCTCTTGAAACAACATTACTATAGTGACTGACTGACTGACTGGGCTTAAGGACCTTAGGTTGTGGATAGGGGACCCAAATTACTTCAGCAGGCTTTAGGGCTTACTTTCAGCCCATCTATTGATCGGATGACAAGCAACGTCACGAGTCTCCCTGCTTTTAAAAAAAATAATCAGTGGTTGGATACCTCCTAAAACACGTTTTTAATTTTCTTTTTTGAATGTACATATTCATCTATTTAGGTAGCGTATGATAACGTGATTATAAAACTGATTTTCTATAATCGCTGGGTTTAAAATTAATTATGCATAAAACTGCATCCCCCCAGCTTTCTCAAATCGTAGTTTTTTAACACTATTTGCATGAAATCTGTTTGCAAGAAACTGCGATTGTAAAATTATTTTGTCCACGATTGCAGAACCAGCTTCCTACAACAGCTGTACAATCACGTAACCAAACGTTGCCTTAGTGAAACATGGATGTAAGAAATTATTGACTTCCAATCCTGATTCATATTAATTGGCTCACTTTTATCTCATGGACTCCAATCTCATGCGCCCAATTGCTAGATCCAACCTAACCCAACCTGACCTATAACCAAGGGAGCAAAGAGCAGATAATCTTTCTCTCTGTGTGAGTGCTCATACACTTGGTCATTCCTATAATCTTTACTTCCCCATGTTAAACTCATATATACTAAATAAAAAAATTTATAAAAAAAATATACATTTAATTCATTTTTTAACTTTTTTTGTAAATATGTGTATTTCATATAACAAAGGATATATATTATATATTTTTTAAAAAAATAAAAATATGACACGAATTTGTCAGGCACCGATATCCGCACCCCGATATTAATTGGAACATGTATTTTGTTGTGTGGTCGCATGAATGGTTGGTAATGGAATGCGAACGTCATATTTTGATGTGTTTTAAATGCTACTATGGCTGTCTGTTATATGTGTTTAAATGTAAAATTTGTCTATTTGGTTTGAAACATGTAAAAATGTGAATTTATTCTCTCTTATTTTAGCTCACCGAGTCTTCGGATGACCACGCTTCAATACCGTCACCAGAGGGAATGCCAACCTGAGTTGGTACACTCGGCGGAACATCTGACGACCATCATTCACCACCGTCGCCAAAGGGAATGTCGACCCCATGATGGGTTTCTATTTACCGCTACATTACATAATTTATTTATTTATTTTTAAAAAAAGAGTAGGTTTCTTGTAACTCGGGGTGCGGATATCAACGCCCGAATCTGGCACTATGGTATGAGTTCTTTTAGGCAAGGCCCAATACCGGGCCGTTCACTCGAGGTCCATTCAAAATTCGTGGGTCAGAGAGTTGGTCTGATGGCCTTTAGGATTCATGTTGGGCCAAACGCGCACGAGGCTGATGCTGGAGCCCACCCAATTCATAGGGGAATGGTTTGTATAAGGGGACGTTTAGTGTGTGATTTGGGTTATCTGTTTTCTTTTTTATGCTTGTATTTTATTTGATTTTTATTATGAGATTGTCATATTATTATAATTGAAAATCAAATATTTATAAATATATGATATCATGAATAAAGTTCATGTGTGATGGATGGATCCATTTCATATGATGAATTTAATGAAGTTTGATTGATCGAAACACAAAACAAACATAAAAAATAAAACGGAGGATCTATTCCCATGCCTTTGATGATGAAAAGTGAAAGAAAGTGATGAAAAACTAAAATTTTCATTTCACTCATTCAAAAATCCAAATTTATGTCAAATAAGGAAAAAAATCATGGAAATTTCTTCTTTAAAAAATAATATATGGGGACCATAGGTGGAGTGGGGTGTTTTCCAAAATTAAAATAATATAGGCCCTAGAAATTAAGCTCCATTTGTGAGCCCCAATAGGTGGCACTTTCCTATTGGTTCCTTATTTGACTTTATCTAACTACCAAAATGACAATGACAAGAATACCCTTCTTATAATTTTAAAAATAAATTCTAACTAACTAATATTCAAATTAAATCTCATAACTGAATCCCACAAAACGTGGCACCATTAAATCCTCTCCCTGACCTAACATATTTTTAAAAACTTTGAATTTTAGGGTTTTGATTTGGGTGAAACCATATGAACGAAAAATGATAGATTTCTTCCCATAAAAATAGAATTAGAATTCAAATTTAAATACTGGTGTATCTAGATTTTAATTAACAAATACCTTAAAAAATGGACTGGAATTCAAATTCAAATACAGATGTATCTGAAGGTATTTTGAAGGTATTTGTTCATTCAAATCCAGATGTAATCACCCATTTATATATATATATATAAATATATATATATATAAAGAACTACACATCCAAAACAAGTCCAAAGATAGAAAGATTTCTACATGAAAAAAAAAGACAAATCAAAATAAATTAAAAACCAATATAATCCATTTTTACTTTACTTGAATTTTAATTCCGATGCCAATACAATGAACGTGCTAATCTCTTATACATGGTCACACCCTTTGGAAAACTGGTGAAAGTTAACCAACACATCGCATGAGAAAGACTTTATAAATTTTAAATTTTTCTTGATTAATTCTTCTCTTTTTTTGTTGAATTTTTGTAAGTAAATGTTGAACATATATTGAGTTCATTATTTTTCATTTTATTGGTAAAACACCAGGTGTGATAACATGTACTTTGATTTGTTTCTGGTGATTCAAAAATGTAAAATCTCTCCCATCAACAACATATATAATGGGTTCATTTCACCGTGTCATATATCTTGTTATAAATTTTTGTATATATTCTAAATATTAATTCATACAATTGGTTGAAGTAAATAATTCATGTTTTATAAAAAAATATATATCTCGCTATGTGGGTTTATTATTTTCAAAAAATAAAAAAAGATGGAAACTTTATATGAGGCTAAAAAAAAAAACTATATCTAACCAAATTCAGAGGGGCAGCCAAGGATGAAACCACACTATAAAACAACACACGAACCTGACATAAATTGAGTGCTTGTGTGTATACTTGTCTCTTTACATATAAAAAAATTATCCCTTTTAAAAGTAATAAAGACTAACTCTCTTCTTTGATGGAATAGATAATATACCCTTCCACACAAGAGAACATAGACAAGGAACCAAAGACAATGACTCCTTTTTGAGAGCACATATGCTCACAACTTCATGTTGCAAGAAATAGAAATAAAAAATGTTAGGGATATTATATAGTTCCAGATTCTTATTAATATGTAGAGTGTTGTTACACAGTTTTCTTTTCTATATGTTTTGGAAATTTATAAAAGACGCATTTTGACAAAAACAAAATTATCGATTCAAATGAATCAAATTTATACATTTTTAGCATAATATACCTAGGTTAATATATAATTTAACTAGGTTGATAATTTGATATATATAATTTGATGGAGACTACAGAAAAGACTATAGGAATAACTGAGAGAGGTTTATTAGCATTGGATGGCTAGAGAAAAAAACCATTAGCCACAGAGGAATCTTGGGTGGGGACTGAGGCCTCCTTTCTTAGGCCTCACTTTGGACAGGCTTTCCTAGGCAAGTCAACAGAAAAGGCACCAAGTGATCAGGCTTTTGAAAAGCCTTAAAAGAAAGTGAGGGACACCCCCCACCCCCTCTTTTTCTATTTCATGGGGAGGCCCCACTTTGGAGATTATGGGATTGAATTATTGTATGGTGTTGATGTTTCACTTTCAGGCTTCAGCCACTTAGACAATCTTAAGATTCCATTAAGGCAAACTATGACTTGTACATGTTTGCAAAGGCATGAAATGATGGAAAACATCACCAATAGTCCTCCTGGTCAATTAAAATGAATCGGATTCGATGAGCCAGAGGGATGATAGTGGGAATTGATTTTTCGTTTTTATATCAAGAAGAACATATATAAAAAAAATGAGGAGATTATGTGCTCATGCACTTATTAGTTATGCATGTTATGTGTTTGTGTCTTATATAAATCAAAGCAAGAGAATTGGAATAACAGGCTCCATTACTCAGAATCTTATACCTATTGAGATGTATATCGATCGTTCACTTTTATAATTATTCTAACATGCAATCCATAGAGAACAAAGCAAACACATACAATTAATTGTTCTTATATCACCCACAATAGGAGATGAAATGTACTAATCAGCCCTCAGAATAAATTTATTCTAACCTTATCCATTACGATAAAAGTTGATGTGGTTCGTGGATATCTCACGTTTAATTTATTGATTGTAATAAAAAAAAAACTTTAATTTGATGGGCGTGCATGGAAGCTCCAATTGATATTATCAAATGATGATACAAATTAGTGTTTGTCATGCTTATTAAGTTGGGAAATTTTCTAAATTAACCTTAATTTAATAATTATTTTTAAAAATGATCATCTCCAATAATTATTTACAAAAATAACCTTCAACATTGTTTTAACTGGTTTAACAATTACACTTCAGCATCACCACATGGTACTATAAAAAGACAAGTTGTTTACACACCATTAAGGTGTGTTTTTATATTTTATATATTTTTGTTATTTTTTTAATTTTTTAATACATGTAAATAATGTAACTTTTATTACAAAAATCATTTTTTACAAAATTAATACCATTTGGAATATCAATGCAAAGTTTAAAATAAGATCAATATTGAATATGTTTAATTTATATTTAAAATTAAAATGATAAATTTAATGTAATTAATTAGCATCTGTATATTTTTACTAATATTTACATAAAAACATCATATTTGATTACATAAATGCATCATAAAGAAAATTTACTAAATGCTAATGTTTCATCACTTTTGCACTCGAGTACATGTTTTTATATTTTATCAAATTATATTTTTAACTGATTAAAAAGCATTCTTGCATAAAAAATGAATTGCACTCGTATGAATTAAATTTACATATTTTTATGTTTTTCATAATATAATATATATATTACATTCTATGATTTCATTACTATTTCAGTATAACATTAAAAAAAACACATGTTAATTACTAAAAAAAAGCACATGTTAATTTACCAAAAATGTATAAATATTAATTAATTATCTTAATTAAGTTCATACGAATTCTGACTCAGACTATATCATATCCACATCGAGTTGATAGAATAAACGGATATGTAGGGCAATCAGGTTATAGTACACTGATTAAGGTTGTGTTTGGTTGCACGATTGCAAAAATGATTTTAAGTAAAAAAATGAGTTTAAAATTGATTTTACAGAAAACTATCTCTTCACAGTTTTTGAAAAACTCGATTTTGATATTTTTTTTACGAAAATCTGCTTGCAGCTTTTAGCCTCAGTTTTTTAATTTAAAAACAGGTTTGAAAAAAATAGCGGCATGCAGAACAAATGCTGCCCAAACCCATTTTCTAAACTGGACTTAAGTTGGTGAATTCAGTGTGTATGAATAAATAAGTTGGTATCTTCTTCTAATAAGTAACATCAAATTGTCCCATATAAAATAATGAATATCATGACAAGTGTCACTCAATGTTGATCTTGTAACAGTAACTAAATTGGTATTGCTTTATAGATGTGTCCATATCTATTTTGGGTTTAGGTGGGTTGACATAAAGGTCGCATATCTTGGAATATAAAAGGTTGAGGTGGTGTTTAATTTGTTATGGATGCAACCATATGAAAATGTGTGTATAGTACAAAAAATAAAAAATGTGGAGGCCAGTTCTTGTGCCCACTTGTAAGAGAACATTGAGAGATTTCATGAAGTGGATGAGCTGGGAATCTGAGCCCACTTTGGGTCGTCCCAAATTGTTCACTCTCTTCGAGTCTCAAATGGCATTGTATATATAGGTGATCAGTCAAACAGCATGTATTCTTTGTTTCCCACCCACTTCATCATAGAATGATGCACAGATGCTTTGAAAGAAATCCATTATAAAGTTTGAGGTAGTGACAAAAAAGGGAGTGTTACATCGCATATAGGCAACCATTTCATGTGGTGGGCACTTTAGTTTACTAGCTCGTGTTCTAGAAATTTTGGTTTGGATTATAAGTAAAATATACAAGTCTTAATTACATGCATTCAGGATTTTTGGGTTGACAGTGGGTTTCTGAGATTTGTGAGTGATCCTTGAATGAAGATGGAGTTTTAAAAAAATAATATTAATTAATTAATTTGGGATATAGTTCTGTCCTAAAACCAATAAAAATGTTTTTAGTTATAAAAAAACTTAAAGTTTGGCTTTTAAAAAAAGTCCTAAAAAACATCAAAACTTTATTCAAAACTGCTTTTTAGTTTAATCATTTTTTTCATACATCTTTCGGTACGGCCGAGATTAAAAAAAAATATTGGTGGAATATTTTCTTATACAAGAAGCACCCAAATTCCATCACTGAGTAAAGATGATATTACTTTGGTGTGATGTTTTGGACTTGGATGTGCCTTTTTTTTTTTTTTTTAATGTTATACTGAAATAGTAATGAAATCACATAATGTAATATATATATTATATTGTGAAAAACATAAAAATATGTAAATTTAATTCATATTAGTGCAATTCATTTTTTTTATACAAGAATGTTTTTTAATCAGTTAAAGTATAATTTGATAAAATATAAATACATGTACTCAAGTGCAAAAGTGACTGGGTGTGGTTAACTGCGTGATTGCGTAATTTCTGTGTTTGCAGGAATTTATTTATGTAATCATGCAGCCAAGCGTTTTAAAACTCAAATTCTTTTGAATCAGTTATGCAATCGCGCAACCAATAAGCGTGATAATTTTTTTTCTTCCAGAGAGTTTGAATGACTCTAACCAAATAGTTCTGGGTTGAATATTGTTGAAGTTATTGGCTTCTGATTTGTTCGTATGTATAAGATCAAAGTTTGGACAGTTTGACAATAAATAAGGGCTGAACATAAATATCTGTCTATATCATTTGAGGAGACAAAGTTCAAGTGATGTGATCAAAAGGAGATTTTTTCGTTGGACAAAGTTATTTAATGTGGCACGTTGGACGAATGAGGAGACAGATTAACAAACTAATTGCAAGATCGAATTCGTCAAAGGCACAAAAGATTAGGCCATGCATTTTCATGGTTTTTTTTTTTTTTTTTTGGTGGGTAAAGGCGGGTTCGACCCGCGACCTCTCCTTTGGAGAGGGTGCGTTTCAACCACCCCCTAAGGAAGTGCCGCATGCATTTTCAAGGTTGACTTCATTAATTTTTCACTTGAAAAGCTCATTAAACAAATTTAAAAAAATAAATAAAATTTGAGATACTGTTAGCTTGGAACGATAGAAAGGTGTGTGCATATTGAAATTGAAAACACTACAAAATGAATCAGGAAATCAAACAATCTCATGAAATTTAGATTCTTGATAAAATATAGTCTCAATCTATACAAAATAAAAGAGAATTCCCTTTTCCAACTAACACATCACACCACCCTTCCTAAAAGAGTAACTCCAATCTCATTACATATCTCTAAATTTGAAGAGTGGTGTGCTCCAACCATACTTTATATCTATCTCTAAATTTAGAGATTTGAATTTGACCGTCCAAATTACTTTTTTTTACTTTTTACTTTATACACTAATTAATTTAACTTAATATATATATTTAGATCTGTTAATTTATTTATAATAAAAGTATTATAATTAGAAAGATTTCATCGAGACTTCTAAAATGAGATTAATATTAAATTACTTTAGATTTATTTTTAAATAAATCCTCATATACATTTGATTATTTAAGAAGTATTTTATTTATTTTATTAAAAAATTATTAATTTAAAAATAACTCCAAAACCATTTAATATTAGACTTATTTTAAATATCTTAATGAAATATTTTCAAATGTATAATTTTTATATAAATAAATCAATAATAATAATATTTATTAATGAGTTTTTATATAACATTACATAATTTAAAAATAATAAGAAAAAAATGGAAAGTGATGGTTATAGTGCAACATCCTCAAAAAATGAATTTCTTCAAAATATGGAAAGTTAACCTTCTATATTTAAAGACTTAGATTCGAGATGCTCTAAGGGTGCGTTTAGATGTGAGGTTGAAATTGTGAGATTTTTAAAATTTTATGTTTCAAACTCAACTTTTGAAAAGCTATATTTTATTAGATTTTTAACCGCAAATTTTTTTGCTCAAAAAAAAAATTATAGTTTGAAAAACTAAACGTTGAAATGTGTTTAGATATGAGTTTCAAAAATTTTAACTTTTCAAGCGCAAAATTTATCTAGTATCAAACAGACCACCCTAATAAGTCTACAACTGGATTCATTGAATCATATATATTTGAATTTAAGTGAATATTGACAAAAATTTTGATTTGAAAGCGTCACACAAAAGCTAAACCCATTGGTCCCTTTTGGTTAGAGGAATAGGGGTGGAATAGAGGAGGAATTGAGAAGAATAAGGCAAAAGGGGTGTTTAGGTAAAGGGAATAAGGGGGTATAGTTATGCGGAATTATGAGATAATAAGCTGATATTTGTATTCTAAGTTCACCCATGGAATTGTATTATTCCTCCACTGAAATAAGGGGACCCACACATCAAATCATATATCATCACATCAAATTACATGTCATCACATCTTATACATCAATGGGGCCTATATGTCAAATCAACTTTTTCCACCTTATTTCTATCTTATTCTTCATCAATCAAACACTCCAACCTTTATTATTAAGTTTCTTAATAAAAAAACTGAAAACACAACTAAACACAAAATTTTTTATTCCATTGATAAAGTCAACAAAACCTGGAATATGTATAAATTCCAGAATAGTTTATGCATCTATCCAAATGGACCCATTAAGTGCGATCAGGTGATCTACCCATATCAACATCTCTCAGATCGTGGGCCCGGTCGGCATGAGTGCATGTGTGGTTAAATTCATCATGGTACACGAGGCATACATGATATATGTGCTCCGAATTTTTTAAATATTTGAATAGTTTTATTTCGTATTTCATATATTAAAAAGCTAATATGAATCGGCGGTGCATCATTCACACCACATAAAGTGTATTTTAAATAGTAATGACATAATATATTTAAAATTAAATAGTTTAAATCTAGTTCTTATTTTTATCGATTATAATTTAATGTATTGAACAGAACAACAATTGATGAATGTATGTAACATACAAACTTTAATGTATTGAACAGAACAACAATTGATGAATGTATGTAACATACAAACTTTAAGCTTTATAATTATGACTAAACCTCAGACGATCATACCCCTCAAAAAGTCATGGGAAAGCATGGGGCATCTGCATCATATCAAGTTCTCTAATTTTATAAGCAATTGATGTGTAATGATAAGATAGAATTCATCGAAAGCCAACATGCATGACATCTTCAATTCATTTCTGCCATACCAGCTTTTATAACATTTTCTTACAGGGGCCCCAGACGAAACAATGTGCCATTACGGATATGCATGAACCATGAACCCCCACTTCTTTTTCTTTTTAATCTAGTAATGAGTATGATTGTTTGTATTAAATACATTGATACCCTTATTCTTACTAAATTATAATATTTAAATTCAAATTTTAATAATCAATGCTTAACAACCTCTAGTCTAATTTTCAGGGGCTCGGATTAGCTGTTTCTGGATGAAACAGGAAACAGGAATAGTGTCCAATCACCCAAGGCCACGTAGCATCAAACGGCGCATATAAACGGCGTCTCAAAAAAGCTCACGTTTATGTATTAAATGCGACTCCAAAGTCCAAACCACGTCAATAAGAAACGTAACAATTGTATTAATGTCATTGTAAAATAAAATAATTACAAATTAGTCCCTTTAATTGAATCAAACGGCATCAGAGAATTTCATGGAAGAGATTATTATTTTATCTTTTGGGACTTCAGATACTCATGAGATTATTTCATCAATTTCTTGTTATTGGTTTAAAATTTAATTATTAAGTATAAATTCATTTTCATTTTTTTTATATCAACTTTGTTTTAATTTTATCTTTGCACGAAGGATAAAACCTAGAAAATCTATATTTAATAAAATTTATGGAAAAAGTGCTTTAACAAAAGGGAAAAAAGTGTTGTGAAGGAAAGATGAAAAAGCATTTTATTTCATCATGGAGACTAATGTTCTAATATCTTTGATTGGTTTGAAATCTTTATTAACTTAATTTAAAATTGCCTATATAAATAAAAAATATATAAATTTTTAAAATTATGGTACCTTTTTTCATTTTATAAATCCACTAATTTTTTTATACCAAACTGAACCCTACTATATATATCTTTTATGCAAAAAATTCTTGTTTTATGTATTTTTAAAGCATTTTTAAGATAAATTTGACTAATAGGGGAACATGGAAAAGGAATGAGAGTTGAATGATTATCTAAATGGTTAGAGCAATGAATTAGAATTAAATAGTCTTGTGAACAATTATAGTGAAGAAATGAAGTTGAATCATTTTATTAATACTTTGATCAAAGAAGTGAAATTAAATGTTTCCAATGACGATATGGAAGATGCTTGAGGGGTGCCAAAAATTGATATGGAATTTGATAATGAAGATATGAAATTTGATAAGTATTTTCAACTTCAAAAATGTTTTTTAAGCTCATATTGATTTTTATTTAGTTCTTACAAAAACTATTTTTTATTCAATAAATGATGTGATTGATAGAGTGCATTCCCAATAGTAAAAGTAAAATCTTACATTCAATTTATTTTACTATCCTACATGCATTTTGCCCATATTTTTAATTTTTTTATATACCTCATCTATTTACACACACACATGTGACTATATTATTTTGGATTAAAAAATTAAGCATAACAACCCTTGTAATGAAAAAAATTTGCTTGGTAAAAATTTGTTTTTAATAATTTACATGGACTTTAAAGCAATTTCTACATTTTATTGAGACACCATTTAATGTCTCGTTTGATTCAATTGAAGGATTGATTTGTAATTTTTTTATTTCATAATTACTTTAATGCAATTGTTGCTTTTCTTACAGCCGCAGTTAATGCATAAACGTGAGTTTTTTTAAGACGCCGTTTATATGCGCCGTTTGATGTTACGTGGCATTGGGTGATTGAACACTATTCCTGTTCCATCCGGAAACAGCTAATCCGAGCCCAATTTACAGATATAATATAAGTAAAATGATTCACAAAACCCATTACATAGACCCCATGTAAGCTCCACGAGGTAACATTGATGATACTACCGATAATACCATTGATTTCAATTTGGTTAACCACTTGTATTAATGAGACAAATAGGCAAATGTAAAATTCCTTTTATACCCTCCTAAGTCATTCATCACTTTAAAAAATCATTCCGGCCTACCTGTTCATCATTTGCGACCAACTTCACCACCTCTAGATTCCTTTCGTCGCCCTCTATCATATGAGATGTGCTTTGACTACCTTTTAAGCCTTCCTCTGACCTCCACTTCCTCCAACCTCCATCTTCACTGTTTTTTTTTAAATTTAGATACATTTCAAATGTATCTGACAAAGTAATTGCATTGGTTTATGTGATATTTTTCGCATGTTTTAGTGATCTGGTGTTTTGATGTTGAAATTTGAATGTAGAATGTTATTGTTTAATATTTAAAGTCAGTTACATATTCATATTTTTATTGAACTTATATGCATTAATTTTCATAAGATAATTACATTCCAAACTAATCTGTATATTCATACACTTTTTTTTATACGTTAGTTACATTTAGGAATGTAACTGATTTGTTATATGAATATATTGTACAATTTAATTATATTTATAAATGTAACTAACTTTTTTGTGCAATAGATCGATTTGGCTATCATTTTTCAATGTTTGCCGATTGAGGTATCACATTTCTTATTGTTTGTTTTTGCATATATTACAATTTGTTTCTTGAATTTGGTGTTTGATATTAAATATGACAGCTTTTGATCTGGCTTTTAGTTACATTTTTTCTTTTGAATATGGTGTTTGGTGTTAAATATGTTTCCCAGAGACTAAAAAAGGAATATACCCTTTAAATCTGGAGACTAAAACCAAAATACGAAGGAGTGAATGATCGATCACTAAATCATATGGTTTATGAGGACTTAAAAAAAATTAATAATAAAAGCAGTTAACTAAACTATTTGTGCAATATATTTTGAAACTAAGTTATATGCACGAAATGTAATAGACTTTTTTATATGATCTTAATATTTCGTAAAATTCAGTTACATTCATAAAAAATGGATATGGAAGTTACAAAATATGGAATCCGAATGATGACTGAAAAGGTAATCGAACTACCTTTCATATGATAGAGAGCGATGAAAGGAATCCAGGGGTGGTGACGCCGTTCGTCAAAGATGAGTAGGTCGGTCGGAGTGATTTTTTTAAGTGATGGATATGTATTAGTAAAAACAGTTAGAAAGAGGGGTAATATTGTATTTTTCTTTTTTGTCCTTTTGTAAATAACAATTAAACAGCCAATAAAAATTTGACACATCATGGGACCTATGAATGAGGCTTATATAATGAGGTATGTGTAGCAAAGCTCATAATAAATAGTTATACACACACATAATAATTTTGCAAATATATGTGAGATCTGTAAATTTTAGAACAGCTACATTGACAAATATATCTTAACAAATTCAAATATCTTATACAAATATTTATTATACTATATACGTAAGCAATAGCGTGAATTTAAAGGTTTGAAAGCGCTCTTTAGGTCAACTAAGGTTAATGAATCATCCCGGGACAGCGAGTATACTTCGAAAATATTTGGGATCTTGCACTCGGCCTAATTCAAGATTGGGGGCGACACCTAGTGGGACTAAAGGGTGTGAGTTACGTGGGGGGAAGACTCAGATGCGAGTAGTTTACTCAGGCCGTCCCTCTTTGCAACCGGGCGCCCTTCTCATGGCGGCACTCCTCGTGTAGCCGCGGTGGGGATCGCTCAGTGTTTTCCATTCTATTCTAACACCGACCGAGCTTCCCACTTGGGTCTCAGTTGAGTTTGTTATCCATTTCCCCACTTCTCATCTAAGCATATTCAACCAATTCTGTAACACTTTCAGTGGAATAAAATTGGCCTACCTTCTTTAAAAAAAAAAAAAGGTTGATGAATCATGTGGTAATCTAAAAAGTCATGCATAGGTTTGAATAATAATGCATGCAATTGAACATTCACCAATCATCATTCAGTGTATTGATTCAGCTTATGGTTTTGGGAGACCAGTAGTACGTATAAATAGGTGGGCGCTACTGAAGGATCTGCACCGTTGAGATCATCTTTTACGGGTACGACGAATCTGAAGCATCGTCCTCTGCATGCTGTCGACCTATTCACCAATAATAATAATTAGGAAAAAATCCATATAACCCCATGTAAACTGATTAAAATCCATATAACCCTCTGATATTTCTTAAAATTTATATAACCCCCTGAAAACACCTAGTAAATTCAAATAACCCCTTGAAAAAAATTTACATTTACAGATTATGAATATTTTAATAAAATTATGTTTAGTTAATCCTGATAAAAAACACAGTATACCAAAAAAACTTACAATGTATTAAAAATGTGAAAAAACTTCTATAAATGATGATTTTATTTCTCCGTATAGAATTTTATAACAAATGAAGAGGATAAAATCATCATTTTCATATGATTTTTTACTTTTTTAACCCATTATAATGATTTTTTAGTATATCATGTTCTCATTTAGGGTTAACTAAATAAAATATGCGTAAAACATTCATCATTTATTAACAAAAAGTTTATTCAGGAGGTTATTTGGATGTACTATGTTTTTAGGGGGTTATATGGATTTTAAGAAAATTCAGGGGGTTATTGGAATTTCAGTAAGATTTTAGGGGGTTGTATAGATTTTTTCCTAATAATTAATAAAGCCATTACATGGGAAATCGACAACTTCGTGTAGCCGGTAAAATAGGGCAACGTAGGTGTACTAATAAAATACCGTGCGTGGCAATAAAAATCAACCGTTCCCCTAAAATTATATGGATAAATTAATCCAAATATTTTCTTTTCTTAGTTTTTGAATTCATGTCCATTAGTGCGCGGAGACATGATTTTTATAAAGGGGCATAATGTGATTTATATAAATTTTTTAAAATTATATCATTATGTTTTTTATTTCAATATTATAAAATGAAATACAACACTCATATAAAACATATCATTAAATAATTATAAAAAATAATCACATTTCAAAACGATATGTCATATTTCACATTGATAATTCATAAAAAAAAAGTCAAAACATAAATATAACAAACAATACATATATTTAAATTTGATTTCGATGAAGTTTCATATTCAGAAAATGTTGAATGATTTGATTATTTTATATATTTACACAAATATTTTAAATTTTAAATAAATTAGTAACAATGATAATAAGGTAAAAAGAAAAAATTATATATATTCAAAGTATTGATGGAATAGATGAGAGGATTATAGATTGTAGATTTTCAATTGTGAGACATTTAATGGAACAAAAAGTAAAAATTATTTAGAGATAAATATTGATATTAAGAACAGTTGAGATATAAAAGAAAAAAGAGATTCAAATTTTTTTTTTCAAGATACCTAGGTGAAGACGCTAAAAAGTGGAATTCATGCTTCTATATCTGTTTGTGGGATATGGATAGAAGGATGTTTGGGGGTAAATGAAAAAGAAGAGTTAAAAATGACTTTTGTGTTATGTGGAGGGGGATCATTAATTAAAAGAAGGGGTGAGTGCACACACATAGAGATCCAGATGGATAATAGATGGTTGTTTTAATTTAATTTTATTTAGTTGTGAGTGATTGCTGTTTAGTGAAATTCATATGTAGGAGGTCTACGATCTATAAACCCTAATTAAAATTAACTTAAAAAAAATTAAAAGAACCTAGAAAAAATTAAAAGAATATATAAATAAATTTAAAAAATCCAGGGGGGCACATGCCCCCCCGGTCCTATGGTGGCTCCGCCAATGGTCACCATGAGTTATTTTTTGGTGTCCGATAATTTTTTAAGATTTTTTCATCTATGAGACGGTGAAAATTTATTTTCAGATCCCTACAACAAGATGTTGTTATTGTTTGTTTTGTAGAAAATATAAAAAATGCCCCCCGAATCATTTTTTCAGTATATTATTCACAATCCAAATGTTAATAGGTGAGAGACGTTTCATGTATTTTTGATGGACACAAAAATATGATAATATTCTTTTGATTATAAAAATGTATACATTTAACCTCAATTTTGATAATAAATTAAGTTATTATGATATTCTAGTACAAAATAAGGATAAATTAAATTTTTTTATTTTTTTGTGTTTTGAATTATTCTCGTTATGAAATATAATAATCAAACTTTTGCTGTTTAGATAAAATGTGAATGTGAATATGGTGTAGATAGTAATTTATAAAATGTTTTAAAAAAGTGATGGCTGATTTATAAGAGGTGATGACAGTTGATTTGATAGTGAATCTACATATTTTTTGGGTTGAATAATCTGGAATAACTTAATTCCATAGATTGGTTGAAATCTATATAACAATTTATATCAGTTAATTTTGACATATAATTTCTAATTTATTCCAGACATCTATCAATTCTCACTTTATTTTTAGCCCCGTTTGGATACAGAATAGAACTTATTTTTTGATATACAGTTATTCTGAGATAAGTAAGTATAAATAAAGATAAATTGATTTTGTTTTGGTTATGTTTTGAATTACTCTCGTTGGTAAACGTAAAAATAAATGTTTTGTTGTTTGGATAAAATATGAATAAAGTATGGATAAAAATTTATAAAAAGTAAAAAATAATGATAGTTGATTTGAAAGATGAATAATAAGAGGTGATGACAGTTGATTTGACAGTGAGTCCACTGCCCAAATATTCTTTGGGTAGAATAACTTATGATAACTTTAATTACAAAGATTGGTTGGAATCCATATACCACTTTATACCAATTTATTCTAACATATTTTATTCTTAGATATACTGTGTTGCCAAATAACATTATAAGCTTATTTTGATTTATTTCACTCTAAGGCTCCGTTTGAAAACATAGATTGAAAAATAGATTTTGGAATAAAACTGATTTTTAAGATGATTTTAACATTGACTTTTTTGGGATGCTTTTTTTTAATTCATGAATCAATATTTGGAAGGAGTTTAATGTTTGGTAGAAAAAGTTGTTTTTCAATTCAAAAAATTGATTCCGACCGAAAATCACAGTTTCTGAGCTTTTTAAAACACAGATTTCAAGAGAGAAATTAAAATGAATTCAACTTTTGATTCTGTCAAAGGCTGCTCCGTTTGGTTACGCGTTTGGGGATTTTTCATTTTTCAAAAAACAGAATCGCCTCAAACTCACAACCAAACGGAACAGCTTTTGACGGAATCAAAAGTTGGATTCTTTTTAATTTCTCTCTTGACATCTGTGTTTTAAAAAGCTCAAAAACTCTGATTTTCGGTCGGAATCGAATGGCTAGAACCAACGATCTCTTTTATTCTCGATTGGTTAACTTAGAACTACGACTGTGATTTTGTGTGTAACTAAAAACTGTATTTTAATGATTACATCCCCACCAAAAATGTTGCCATGTTGGCCAAAGCCGGCACGTATCACGTGAATGCGTTGACCGTTGAGGTTCTCCGACCCACGATGCCCCGTTGAAATTTTTTTTTATAAAAAGTTTCAATCCTTATTTTATTCTTATATCGTTACCCCATTTGATCATATCTCACTCCCTTCACCTATTCATTCCCGGGGTGGTAATAAAGAGCCGCTCCGAGCCCCTAAAAGAAGATATTTATTTCGTTCGGGGAAAACGACAAATGACGAAGTTGACCCTTAAACAAGTGCGACTGGATAGTTTTTGACAGCGAGACTGTAAAACTTGATTGATTTAAAATTGATTATATATAAAATTATGTTAATTAATTTTTTTCAATTTAATATTATTTATTTAAAATTTATTTATCAGCATTATAGAAATGTTTGATTACACTACTATAAAACTAGTTGTAAACATAAAACTTATTCAATCGTTGCGTGAGACAAGATAAGCACAGGATAATGACGTCTTACATAATTAATGGAGTCCGATCGAGGTGGGGTCCACGAAAGAAACGCAGGCCTCCGATTTCAAATTCGTATTTATTGAGGTTTTTAATATTTGATACCACGGATTTCTCTAAATTACAATATTAACCCCCCTAAACTTTAAAATGACTCAAATGCCCCTCACCCATGCCTCCTTGGGAAGGGCGATAGTCAAAGTCGAGGGCACAGTTGTAAATTTCTCGGAATCCGAGGTCTCATCGTTGTCCGCTCTGTACAATGACAGGTTCGGGAGGGGGCCGTGTATTCACGAGCGCCACTCGTAGTCCAGCTCACTGTGTAATTACGGTTAATACGGAGGGGTAATTTCGGTATTCAGTTGTTATAAAGAGCCCTCTCTCTCAGTCCCCCCCAAAAAAGAAGCCCTTCGTCACTCTCTCTCCCTCGCAAATGTCAAAACCACAGCTCTAATGGCGGCTCGTAAAAGAGAGAAAGAGAGAAGAAATCCATAGATTTGTCTGAAAGGGCGATCGATCGAGACTAGCTGTTTCACCTCGCTAGGGTTTACTTGAAGGAAAGTAAAAAAAGCACTTCAAAAATGGGGAGCCGATGGAGGAAAGCAAAACACGCTGTGACTTTGAGGCTGAATCTCTGCGTCCACGTCCCTCGGACTCTTGACGACGCTTCGCCGTCCGATGACGCTCTGGTGAGGTACTCCGACGCGTCACTGACCTCTCCGGCGGAGAGTTCGGATTTCCGTCCGACGATGCCGTCCACTCCGACGCCGACGTCTTCCGGGCTCCGATTGTCCAAGACCGGCAGCAGATCCTCCAAGGTTTGATTTCCTTTCGTTTTTTAGCTACGGTCGCATCAGATTCGATTTTTAATGTTATTTTGTTTAGATGCGTTAGAACTTCTGAACGATTGTTTAACATCAGTTGCTTTCGTCTTCCCCTTTCTTTGATTTCTCAAAGCGATTTGTTATTTGGGGAAGTGATATAGTCACCCCTCTTTGCCATAACCTATTCCTTTGTCGGTTGGAAGTGTTGTACATATGAGGGCACGTAAAAGCCGTGGACTCACGGTAGTGGTGTGGGAATATCAATATTAGCGATTGCCCTCATTTGTCGTTATTGATGCTTGTGTTGGAAGAATATCGGTTTTACGGATGTAAAAGAGAATGATTTGTTTTAATGAATTCTTTAACAAAAATGGACCTTCTGTTCATTTCTTGCAAATTGAAATGATGGGATTGATTTGGCTGTCTTTCAAGTTTCAACTGTTTTTGTTGGTTCTCTCTCTCTCTCTCTCTCTCTCGGGCGGAAAAAAAAGTGGACCTGTCACTTTAGAACTCAAATCACGTATGGGTTATTAGAAATGGAGACTCACCATATGAACTTTTGAAGTTTTCTCTATTTTTAAAAGTGGCTCGAGTGAGTGCAAACTTGACTGCTTTATATGCCAATTGTTGATAAGGATTCTGCAGACCATTGATTTGGAAGAAACTTTCTAACCAAAAATATGCAAATGATATCCAGCTGTTGATTTTACCTTGGTTTATGTGTTATCTGTTGGGATTTCCATGTTACACTCTTCTTGACCATACCACTATATTTATATTATTCAAATATATATCTACATAAAGCATGTTAAAATAAATGTCTGTAAGGGCTGGTTTTTTTTTAACTCGCATCAAGAGTGTATGGGTTTTTCCCAAATTCCTCAGGTCCTCAATTGAAAAAAAGTCTCCTTGCCCTCTCATTGACCATACCAAAATAAGCTATCTTATTCATCTTACTCTCTCCTTGATCATACCAAAATAAACTATCTGATTGAAATATATTTACATAAAGCACGTTAAAGTGAATGATTTTACTTGCACGAGTTTATGGGCGTTACCCAAAATTTCTCAGGTCCTCAATCACAAAATTTTTTTGTTAATTAAATTCGTTCTATTGTATCTCTATAAATTTCTTATTTGGCATATCTGTGTTGCTTTTGTAGAGCATCTGTTTCCATTGATAAGTTATTTATTTGTTGCTTTTGGTTTTCAGATGCACATGTCTCTTGTCGTATTTTGTGGTTGTATTGTTTATTAATAAAAAAAATTTACAACAAATATACAAACCTGAGGGAGTGGTTTGTTGAAATATTACGAAATGTCACTGGCTTTCTTTGGAAGGCAAGTAACCTATGTATATAATTTTGCTATGTTTTGCTCTTTTATATTCATTATTTATTGATGTACTCAGTGTTCTAAAAATTCCTTCTAGGCCCCGATTAATCCCTCGCCTAGGCCTAGGCGGTCCTAACCTGCAACGCTTAGATCCCGTTTGGATCGATGAATAAGCAATTCTAGAGTTTATATCTATTACAGGAACAAATAGCTTTATCAATGGAATAAGTGGTTTTTTGTTTGGTTGTCTTTTTTTATTCTCATTGGAAAACGTAATAATAAAGACTGAGTTGTTTGATTGATAAAGAATAAAATGTGAATAAGGTGTAAAAAGTTGATTTGACATTTGTGTCTTATTGATGTATAAAAGATGATGATAGATGATTTGATGTGATGAGATGCAATTTTTTTTATGTAATGGTGGGCCCCACCTTCAATGAGAATAGATAAGATGGGTATAAGCCTGTCCCACGGATTACTTAGAATTGTTATACTCTTTTATACTCATTTAAACTGGTTTAGTAATACCAAATTATACTCGAGAAACAAACAGCCATGTTCCCTATCCATTCTTATACCACCCTTATACCCCCTTAACCCTTGATGCAAACGGGGGCTTAGTGTCTAGCCGCTTTTCTGATTAATCCGTAGTTGACTAATATAAACTATTAAGTTATCTTATACATTTTATACCTATTAATTAAGTTTTTTATGCTATTTTGATGATGCTTATATTATTAATTTTATTTTGATGTTACCTTGTTATTATTTTGTAGTTTAAAATGATTATATATATAATATTTATATGTATATGTATAATATTTATTATTATAAAAAATGAATGATTAATCCCTAATTAATCCCTAGTCCATTCACAACCGCCCGATCAGCGCCTAGCACTTTTTACAATATTGGATGTACTAGAAGAAACCTTCATTCAACATGTGATATTATATACTTTTCACCAAAAAAAAGAAGTGATATTACATACTATCTTGTTGCAGTTAATTTGTGTATGAGGGATTGCTTTCTTTTTATTCATGATCATGTTTTCAAGTTAGTCTGCCGGATGGTATCGTATGCTTTTCTAATTTGCAAACCTTTGAATGCTATTTCTCAACCACTTTTAATTTGTGAACATGTTCTGAATTTCCATAT
Source organism: Acorus calamus (assembly GCA_030737845.1). Classification (NCBI taxonomy): domain Eukaryota; kingdom Viridiplantae; phylum Streptophyta; class Magnoliopsida; order Acorales; family Acoraceae; genus Acorus; species Acorus calamus. Next base: position 33,657,621 of record CM060866.1, read on the forward strand.
TGCAAGCACACATATTTATCAAAATATTAAAAAAGTTTCATGTAAAGAGAAATCTGAATTCATTTGATTTTACATGTTTGTTGAGGTCAACTGCACTAATCCTTCTTTATCTGTCAAAAACATATTTATATTTTCCTTTTATGTGTTTCATCTGAAAATTTGTTTAATGTCCTTTTATCAATGCCATTTTAATATTCACATTGCATCATGCTTTTCATCCCTTGTATTCAACTGGGTTTTTGCTTTTCCACTTTCAGAAAACCTGTGCCATATGCCTGGGACATATGAAGCCAGGCAATGGACATGCTATCTTCACAGCGGAGTGCTCTCATGCCTTCCATTTCCACTGCATCGCCTCAAATGTAAAACATGGGAATCAGATTTGCCCAGTCTGCCGGGCAAAGTGGAAGGAGATCCCTTTCCAGGGACCTCCATCATCATCTGATCCACTGCATAGGCGGTCGAGAATCAACCCTCTGATCTTGTCCCCTCAAGATGATGGCTGGATGACAGTCTTACGACGCCTTCCAACCCGTTTGGATTCCTCAAATCGACACAGTGCCCCATCTTTGCGTCAACCCACAGAGCCTAGTGCATATGACGATGACGAACAGTTGTTGGACTTGCAAGATGATTTGGTTGACAAGAGTTGCTCTCCCGTGCAGGATGCTAGCCATTCTAAAACCTTGGAGATCAAAACCTATCCGGAGTTCTCAGCCATACAGCGTTCATCATCCCAGGGGAGCTTCTCCATCCTTGTCCATCTGAAGGCCCCGGTTGCAAGTTCAAGAGAGCGCTATTTACAGAACCCAAGTAATTCGTCTGCTTCTCAGGCATCCCGTGCCCCTGTGGATCTGGTAACAGTGCTTGATGTCAGTGGGAGCATGGCAGGGACCAAGCTCGCATTGCTGAAGAGAGCGATGGGATTTGTGATCCAGAACCTTGGGCCATCGGATCGGTTATCTGTCGTGGCATTCTCCTCTGCAGCTCGTCGACTGTTCCCCCTCCGTCGGATGTCAGATTGTGGGCGTCAGCAGGCCTTACAAGCTGTCAATTCGCTGACGTCGGGTGGTGGAACCAATATAGCAGAAGGACTGCGAAAGGGGGCAAAGGTGATTGAGGATCGACAGCATAAGAATCCTGTGTGCAGCATCATACTCCTATCGGACGGGCAGGATACATACACAGTCTCCAGCACTGAGGCAGCAAATGGAGCTGGACAGAATCGGAGGCCAGACTACCAGTCACTTCTCCCATTCTCCTCCATCCGGGGGGACAGGGGGAGTGGTCAGATTCCGGTCCACGCATTCGGCTTCGGTGGGGATCATGATGCAGCATCAATGCACTCGATATCAGAGTCTTCCGGTGGAACCTTCTCTTTCATTGAGGCTGAAAGTGTAATCCAGGATGCCTTTGCCCAGTGCATTGGAGGGCTTCTGAGCGTGGTCGTGCAGGAGGTGCGTGTGCATTTGGCGTGTGCCCACTCCAGCATACTCCTTGGTCCGATCAAATCAGGCAGCTACCCCAGCCATGCATCGGGTGATCGACGGACAGGATACATTGATGCGGGAGACTTGTATGCTGATGAAGAGAGGGACTTCCTGGTGTCTGTGAATATCCCGCCAGGGGATGCCACTGGTGACATGACACTGTTGAAGGTAGGGTGTGTCTACAAGGACCCAGTATCCAAGGAGATAGTGAACCTAGAAGGTGATGTGGTCCAGATCAAACGTCCAGAGATGGTGATATCATCCCATCCTTCCATCAGAGTGGACCGTCAGAGGAACCGCCTCCAGGTGGCGGAGGCAATGGCAGAGGCACGATCAGCGGCTGAGCGTGGTGATCTCTCCAGGGCTGTTTCAATCCTTGAGGTGAGGCGGAATTCCCTCGTGGAGTCTGTGGCTGGTAAAGCTGGGGACAGGCTATGCATGGCCCTTGATGCGGAGCTGAAGGAGATGCAGGAGAGGATGGCGAGCTGGCAGAGGTATGAAGCATCAGGGAGGGCATATGTGCTGTCTGGGCTGAGCTCACACTCATGGCAGCGGGCCACGGCCAGGGGAGACTCCACTGACAGCACCAGTCTTGTTCAGTCATACCAAACGCCATCCATGGTGAACATGCTTGCGAGGTCTCAGACACTGAGCCCCACATCAGCTCAGCGGAGGGTGCACCCGCCTGTTCGGCCAGCACGATCGTTCCAGGCCCAGCCTCAGCCAAGGTAACCAACCCACATTGGATAAGGAAAATCTATTGAATTGTCCTTAAGTTTGAAGTCCCAATTTAGTAGGTTGTTGGATGCCTCCCAAGATTTCTTTTTCTCTTTCTTATTGGGATGGGGTGTTGGAGGGAGAAGTTGAGGAGGGGATACATAAAAGAAAACAAAATGGGGGTGAGGGGTGGGGTTTAAATGTGGTACATTGGCGGGGTATACTCCTTGTCTTGTAAATGAATAAAGACTGGGAAAAAGGTTGGAGGGGGGGGGGGGGGGGGGGGGGTTGGTTTTATATCATGAGGGGCAAAAGGGGTCATGTCTTGTAGCTTTTTTTTTTTTTTGCTTCTTTTGAGTAGGGGCCACTGTCTGTCCTGCTCTGCCCTTTTTTTTCCTCTGATTTTGGTGATGTACATAAAGAGAGGTGGTTCTCTTTGGAGGGTGAGGGGTATAAAAATTGTAATTTGTGGGTGACACTTTTGTTGGGGTGCATTCAAGTTTGGCTGGGGCAAATTATATATATAAACTACTATTCATTCTTTTTTTTTAGTATTTCTCTGTATGTTTCTTTTGCATTCTCTCTGTATGATTCTTGTGCATTCTTTTGGACTCAGTGACTTTGTCAGTCTTTAATGGAGATGGTGGATGCAGTGCAGTGCCATTTTTTGGACTCATTGTGGCAGGTCCCCAGTGACAATGAAATTATAGGTAATAAAACATGAAGGATTAATCTCATTAAATATTGAGTTGAAATTCAACCCATTTAGTTGGGCTGGCTTGGCTTGCTCGCCCTTTGAAAATGGTGATATATTTTGTACAGCACGAAATGTAAGGAACTGTGTGTTTTTTTCAACCCAGCCTCATTCAATTGTGATGTTTGCACGCCATTGTTTTGCGTTTAATCTTTTCGTACACGGACGATGATGTGCTGCTGAATTTCTTGCTTGCCCTTCGAAAATGGCGATACGTTCTGTGCATCATGAAATGTGCTGTCCAACTATGTTTTTGTAGGTCACACTCGTGTTAAAAAAATCAGCTTTTGATGTTTTATGTTGATGATGATTGTTTTATGAAATACAGATTTTAAGACACATTTTAAAAATAAAATCTAGTAATGATGATGTATTTAAGTTGACATGGTAATAATTTTTAACTTTAACTTATAAAAAAATTAAAAATTGTTTTTTAGAGTGTTGTCAAACTAAGGCCTTAGATTGCTTGAGATCATATAACAGCTATACTCATTCAGCGATTAAAAAAAATATAATATATTTATTTATATAGATGAATATGACCTAAAAAAATATCCAATATATACCCAAAATGGTTCAACCAATAATTCTTGACAAAATTCTAACATTTGTAGGTCACACATGTTTTGATATATTTTTGTTCATATAAATTAAAGAATTATGTAATAAGTGATGGTTTGCAGAGCAATTCCACGGATAGTCTACATACATTTTAATTTTTAAAAAATCATAAATCTTGTTTTATGAGGTTTTATAAATAATGTACATGCTTTCATGATGTATTATAAATATATTGTATGAACCCATTATATAAAAAACATAAAAATATGTTACCTGGCCTACTTTATTTAAGAAAGTATATACCTTGCTGCATAACCATCCAGTTATATGGACTGTCTGCATGACTGTTCCCACTTATTGTGTATACCACACTCTAAATTAAATACATATATTTTTATATTTTTTTTATAATAGAATATATAATTACATAATACAATATATATATTAGCTTGTGATTTAGTACATTAGGCCCCGTTTGGATTGAGGAATTGAGTTATTCTGGATAGATAACTATGTCAGTATAGATAACAACTCTACATGAATAATAGATTTTCTGTTTGGTTTGTTCTTTTTTTATTCTCATTGGAAAACGTAAGAATACATGTTGAGTTATTTTGATTGATAAAGAATAAAATATAAATAAAGTGTAAAAATATTGATTTGACATGTGGGACTCTTTGATGTATAAAGAGATGTTGATAGGTGATTTGATGTGATAGGGTATAAAAAGTTGATTTGACATGTGGACTCATGAGAATAGATAAACTAGTATAACTTATCCTATGGTTACTTAGAATTGTTATACTCTCTTATACTCGTTTAAACTGGCTTAGTAATACCAAACTATACTCTGCAAACAAACAACTATTTTTCCTATCCATTCTTATACCACCCTTATTCTCATTTAACCCGCTACCCAAACGGGGGCCTAGTGTATCCTTATTCACACGGTCACACCCGAATATGGGCCCAGATGATAAGGACGGTCCGCTCCTTATTATGGGCTGAAATGAGACAATCAGATGACAGTTCAAAAAAACAAAAAACAAATGTGAGAGAGAGAATGACACGACAAGGACGCCGTCGATGCTCCGGCGATCGATATTACCGTTTCGCCCTTGGAAATTCAAAATTCCCGCCCGTTTCCCTCCCACTCCACCGTCGACCCGCTCCTCCCAGGGGCGGCGCTATGTTTTGTGTAGTGGGGTCAATTGACCCCACTGCACAAAAAAAAAAGTTTAATTAACCCATCCCAGTCCAATGTAAATCGTATTATTGACCCCACTAAAAGCCAATCCCCACATTGAAAAAGTTAAAAAATTGTGGACCCCAAAACTCTAATATACCCAACTTAACAAAAATAATAATAATAATAAGAATAATGTTATGTATAATTTCAGTTTCAGTCTTAATTCTAGTTTAAATATATTTTGAGTTTTTATAAAAATTGAAGAACATGCTTTTATAAAAAATAAAGCATATACTCCAATAAATTACATAAATACATTTATAAAAAAATGTAAAAAAATTTCTATTGAAATATATACATCGTTAATGTGAGTATACATTCATTGTTATTGTATTTTAATATAAATCTCTCTCATCACTGCATAATCGTGTATGAATAATGAACAAAACCATTTAACATACACCCTGTTTTCCTTTACTTATTTGTGTATCAAAAGCCCCTTTTTATGTATTTATGTTTATAAAAACTTTTTTTACCGATTGTGTCATTTGTTCAATAGATAAATTTTATTTTATAGACATATTCAATAATGTCAATAATGAAATTATCATGCAATGATTTCAAAATATGAAATCTCGTCGACGACTATTGTACAAGTTTATATATTAATAATAATTGATCTCATTTCTTTGATGGTTTATTTGTTATTAATTTAAATTGTTCTATTTTCAAAAGAAAATTTATGTTTTGATAAATATATAATAATAGTAGATTTTAAAAAAATTTGAAAAATTTATTTCTTTTAATGACCCCATTTATAAATATTCCTAGAGCCGCCTCTGCCTCCGCCGCTGCATCTGCGGCAGCGACGGCGGAGGAGGAGGTCGATCTTTCCGTCCCGAGCTCCAGAAGCCCTGACAGAGAAGAAACCACGAAAGTCCGGCTCAGGAACCCTAGGCGGTTCCTCTGGGACCCTAGGGTTTCCAGACTCGTCTTCTGTCACAATTTGGCGGGAAGGGGGATGATCGAGGATCTGCGAGAACTCCTAAAGCAGATGATCGTCGATGAAGGTCATAAAAATCAAATCTTTTCTTGATTTATACAAGTTATTTGTAGTTCAGATTCGTATATCGAGCGTTCTTTATCGACGCCGACTTCGTGCAGGTTCCAATTCGTCTCCAACCCTGTGTGGCATTCTATCAGACAACTTCAAAGGATGGGATTGTAATGGTTTGATTTGGGACAATTTGGCGACGTTTATGCTGAAACCGAAATGGTTCATGACGCGTTGTTCGTCTTAGGTAAGATGATTGATCTGAATATCCAAGCCTCGATTTTGACATTCGACAGTTTGATGTACAGCCTGAGGTGCACGGGCTTGCTCCGTGCGCCGGTTGAGGTTGCTCGGAGTGAGAACACCTATAACACACTCATTGATAGTCTTTGCAAGCAATTTAGATTGAATGAAGTGATCCGGCTCTTCCAAGAGAAGAGAGGGTGTGAATTCAGGCCTTGCACTGTCACATTCAATAATCTCATCTGCTGTTCTTGCAATATGGATTACGTTGGCCTCGCCAATTCGTTCTTCTCTATGATGATTAAACACGGGTTTCTCCCCGATAAGTACAGCTACAACACAATTTTGCATGGGCTCTGTGTAGCAGGTCTCATGGAGGAGGCTCTTCGGTATTCCGAAGACATGGAGAGGTATGGAGTGGAGCCTGATGTGGTGACGTACAATGTTCTTATCTATGGTTATCATCTCCTTGGGATGATGAGCGAGGCTCAGAAGCTTATTCAGCGGATGGTTGTGAAAGGGTTGGAACTGGATATTGTTACGTACACGATATTGATATGTGGGCATTGTCGGGGAGGAGATGTTGAAGAGGGTTTGGTTATGCGGCAGGAGTTGCTCTCAAGGGGTTTCGAGCTGAATATCATCACTTAATAGTGTTTTTTTGGACTGTCTGTTCAAAAGGGGACGGGTTGATGAAGTTGATTGGCTGGTTGAAGAAATCAGGGCTGTTGGTTTGGATCTAGATCACATTGCATATTCCATCCTCATAAATGGATACTGCAGGGCTGGAGATATAGATAGAGCAATTCAGCTTTGTCGGATTATGTATATAAATAAAATCCCACCCAACTCATATGTACATGGGGCGGTTCTTTCGTATTTATGCAAAAGAGAGATGCTGTCTGATGCGAGATGGATTTTGGACAAGCTCATTGAAAGTGGTCAGTTGTTGGATGTTGTCCTATGTAATATAGTCATCGATGGATATGCTAAAGCTGGTGACATGGATGATGCGGTTGGCTTGTATGAACAGATCTTTTATTCTGGTTTGACTCCAACTGTTGTTACTTTCAATTCCCTTATTCATGGGTTCTGCAAAAGTGGGATGTTAAATAAAGCTAGAGTCCTGCTTCACAGCCTCAGCCTTCATGGGTTGTCTCCAAATGCAGTGACTTATACTACACTCATGGACGCATATCGTGGGGAAGGAAACATTAACGTGATGGTGGAGTTGCTTGATGAGATGGTTGCAAAAGGTGTTGCACCAAATGTGTCACTTACAGTGTAATAATGAAAGGATTCTGTGAGCAAGGACAGATGTGGGTGTCACGCAAAATCCTCAAGGACATGTATGATAAGGGTATCAGCCCCGACCAGATTGCGTACAACACTCTCATCCAGGGGTTCTGTGAAGCTTGAAATGTTGAAATGAGTTTCTTTTTGCATGATGAGATGCTTCAGAAAGGTCTTGAGCCTAGTCCTGTCACTTATAACTTGCTCTTCAATGTACTTTGCCTCCATGATGACCTGAAGAATGCAGATAGATTATTAGATATGCTTGTGGAGAAGGGTGTTAGGTTGAGAAAATTTGCATACAGCACGGTAATTCAAGCACACTGCATAAAGGGCAATGCATACAAAGCAGTTTTATATTTTGATAAGATGGTGAAGGCAGGTTTCAAAATTTCAATAAAAGATTATAGCGGGGGTGATCAATCGATTGTGTAAAAGAAATTTATTGAATGATGCAAAGGTCTTCTTAAAAATGATGCTTAGGGATGGCATTCCTCTGGACCTCGAGTTGTGTGTTGTGATGCTTAATGCAAGTCGCCGTCAAGGTGATCATAGATTTGAGATTGAATTGCAAGCTATCATCATTACAAGTGGTTTATTATGTGAGTAGGCAGCTATGATACATGAATATTATCCTACACAAATGTTCACTTTGGAAATACACCCAAAGCTCTAGCCGTGAAGGATCCTACTATTGCTCTAGACTCTAGAAAAGTGTATCTTGAATTCTACAGGGGGGAACATTGGAAATATATCAGGGTACTGGTCTTCATGTCTTCCTTCAGGTAAATATTTTTATATATATGGAAAATGCGTGTGGCATGTGCCATTTATTCTAACATGCACTTATATCACTGTGAGCAATCTCAGGAAAAGATGATTTTTTTGAATGGGTGGTTGAGTTTGATTTACAAGCCTTTTGAGTTTAGATGATGAGAGTTTCAAAGTTCGATTTTTTTTTTGTCAATTTAGCTTCCCATGTTAGAAAGTTTCAAAAACTGAATCATCAAAATCAAGGGTTAGAAGTTACAAAATTGAAAGGTTTTGGTAGCCTTTTGTATTTAATTTGGAAGTTGAGGTTTTTTTTTTTGAGTTTCCAAATTTTTTTGGAGTTTCTTAATATGGTAGGGTTGTTATATAGTTTTTAACTAATGCAAGTCACTGAGTTCCATGCATGCTAGCCTATATAAAGATATTATTTTTTTGAACCAATGGAGCATATTTAACAGAAGAGTTCATTTAGAGAGATGGGGCTTTTTTTGTCTTAGGGTGTTTGTAAATGATACCAGCATCCCATGTCAAGTTGGGCATTTGAACATCTATTTTGAATGCCATTGCATATATAAGTTACTGATATAATATATTTGAACATCTATTTTGATATTTGGTATAATTTAAAGGAACATGAAAATATACCCTATCTTATAAGTAATTAGTTTTTTCAATGTACATGTTTTGATGTTCATATATATTGACAAACAGTTTATTAACATGCACGAATGTGCGTACATTTGCACTAGTATTCCTATATTTATTTATAAGTTTGAAACCAAATTTGGTAGATTTCCTATTGGCCAAGTTTTGACTTTCTGTCTAGATGATCACACATTCATTTTTCAATTTAATTTTGCATGAATTGCTTTAGGGCATGAATGATCTTTATATCATGCAGGCATTAAAATGTCACTTTGTGACCATATTGGACAAAGTGTTGAGAAGAGAGTGACATTCTTATGGGGGCAATCTTCGTCCTAGTTGATTGAAAGCTGCTCCATATATCTTGTAAGCACCAACGTATTGCAAAATTATAATTTACTTTTGCTGATGAAGTTGATCTGGGTTAGCTATGTATAGTGTAGACTAACAAAATTGGTAATCGAGTTTTAAGTTGTGGAATATCAAATAGAATTCATCTTGCATGAGGGTGATCGGATGAACATCAAAGTGGTCATCTAATAAATTTTCTGTAACTCTCTCTCTCTCAAAAAATATATGTAATTTTGTTCATATTAGCACCACTGTTGAGTTTCTGCAAAAAAAAAGAAAGTATTCATACAACTGTGCCAATCCCTGATGGTGTTTGAATATCAGATTAGCATTACTCATGCTTTATCTTACTTAAAGTTCTGTTATTGTGGATGTCAATTTCTGGAGTTATTTGCTTTCATCTTGTTCATTCACTATATTTTGCACAGATTTGAAATTTAATGTTCCATGAAACGAGACTTGAGTCTCATGCAATGGAGATAAAAATAAGTCTCCATAATTCGGTCAACCTCTGGAATTTTCATGCAGTTCCATATGCAATAAGTTCTGCAAAGTAGACTGGTTGATAATCTTTTCCATGATTGACTGTTAGTTGGGCCTGGTTCATTAAATGGCAGCTGATGGTCTAGCAGGAAGGACCCATACAAGGAGTGGATAGTATGACCATCACCCCCTTTCACTTACTCGTCTGCCAAGAGTGATGGATCCCTCTCCTCCAGATGTGCCACTGCTCTCTCCACCACCACCACCACCACCACCACCACCGGAGGCACCACCACCACCACTTCCGCCAATGCCAAACCGAGAACTCAGGGAATGCCTGACATCATGGTGAGAATCTTCTCTATATAGTTTTCTTTGGGGGGGGGGGGGGGACAAATAATCTTTCATACTTGTATCAATTTTTTTTCCAAATTTGCAGTCTTTGGTGCCTCTGCTGTTGTGGATTATTTACCAGCTGTTGCCAACCACTATTTCAGACTGAACCTCCCTAGGCTTTTTCTGCCATAGAAGACTGTTAGCTATTGTTCTCATGACTTGCAGAGTGGAGAAGTGAAGCATCCTTCAATGTTTACCTTACTGTATCCATGGATAAACTATGAAAGAAATGTATCCATCATTTTTTCTTTAGATGAATGTAACGCAAATATATATGAAGCAATCTGCAAATTAGTAATGACTTATTCTTGGGCCAGTTGAAACATTCTTCCAAGCTTCATGTTGTCTTTATTCTAGTGCCAGTTAAAACATAACTGCTAGAATGAATTGGTTGTTGTTGAGTGATTCCACACTGTCGGTCCATTTCACAAATCTGAATACAACATCTACAACCTCATTTAAGTAGTTTAATTCCATAAAAAAATGAAATATATGCTTCAACAAATTGTGTGAACATATTTTTAGAAAAATGTAAAAAAAATTTAAGACTGTATGTGGAGTTGTATACAGCACTGTATAACGGTAACCTCATTTAAGTAGTTTAATTCCATTAAAAGAATGAAATATATGCTTCAACAAATTGGGTGAACATATTTTTAGAAAATGTAAAAAAAATTTAAGACTGTATGTGGGGTTGTATACAGCACTGTATAACGGTGCCCCTCATAATAAATGGCATCAACAATTCTGAACACATGGAAATCCAACGACTCCTCATCATTCTTCTCCAAAACTCATGTAATTCAATTTTGTGGTAAACATCAACAAAAGATGATTACATTATGCTTTAATTCATCTATGGAGGAACAAAAACAGCTGAGGCAAAAAGCAACCACTAACTCTAATGTGATGTTTACCCAATGAAGAAAGATCAAACACTGGAAGGGAATAGTCAGTCAGTTTGCATTGCTTGCTTTCCCCTCATCAATCCGTGGAATTTTCTTGTACTCATAATCATTTATATCAATCTTGTCTTGCAGAGCCTGCCCAAAAACAATCACAATTCCACAAAACCAACTAAACTTCAACGATGATTCACAAACCGAGAGAGAGAGAGAGAGAGAGAGAACAACCCAACCTACCTTGAGTTCTTCTTCCAACGAAAGCTTCTTAGGATTATAAGCCAGATTAGTAGGTCCAGTCCTTGACAACGCTTTCGTGGTCTCTATGATCTCCCACTCACGCTCATCTTTCTCCTTCGCCACTTCTTTACTGGAAACACATTCAAAAGACGATCAATTTGTGAGTCGTTGCAGATTGGTTGGATCAGATTACACAAGATTGGGTCATGGTTTCACTTGCCCGCCTTGGATGAGATGGCCGAGACCCAACGCCCCGAACACGGTGAGCGATATAAGGGGGAGCCCGTACCGGACGAACGGGTACTTCCTTCCCCACCTCTTGAAGTTGGAGGCGGAGCTCAGAATCTTCGCTGAAGGTGCCGCCTTTTCGGGTTTCTTGGCGGCGTCGATCGACGTCGTCTCTGTTGTCGCCATTAAAAACCTGCACAAAATATAAAAAAAAAACCCTAATTTGTCACACGAGAGCGAGATTGATCGCGAATTGACAACAACCCATGTTTGAGCAAACAAAGCTAATCAAGGAATTCGAATGAAACGACAAACACCGAGTGTACCAAAGAAGAACCAAAGCCTTCAATTCTGACCTTTTGGAGGTGAAATTCTCAGATTCAGAGAGAGGAGAGAGAGAGAGAGAGAGAGGAGCATCAATTGGGGTTTACTAATAATGGGCCGGACCCCATTAGGCCTACGAATGGACTCATAATCCAATAAGGCGATAAATACCATCTTGGTCTTAAAAAGGGGGTGACTTTACACAGGCAACACCAACAATAGAAGCAGTGGGAATGTCGACGGCGGCAACGACGACGTACTCGCCATCCCCGGCGAAGAAGCAGCAGACGATATTCAAGGACCTCGATTGGGTCCGCTCTGATGGTCGGGGATTCCAGCAATGCAGACCCGCTTGTACGTACTCTCTCTCTCTTGCGCTCTATTGTTACATAAGTTGCTTGTGAAATGTTCGATGTTTTGTCTGTGAGGGTTTTTTTTATTGGAACGCTTTGTGGGTCTTTGATTTCATGCGTTAACGTTGTGGATTCTATGTAGTTGCATTACAAATTCTGTGGGTGGGCTTTTTTTTTGTGTGTTCTTGTTGTTGTTGCTGCTGTTTTGAGGCTTTTGTTAGGGTTGCTGATACAGTCAGTCATTCCTGTAGTCCTAACCGAGTCTATGCTTTCTATTACTGAATATATACTCTGTAGGGGAAAATACAAAAAGATATGCATATAATGTACTTCATTTTTTGTGAAGGTATGTACTTCATTTGAGTATATACCTTCATGAAAAAGAAATTGAAAATGTATTAGGACTGCAAAAGTGACCGCATGAATGACTGTCCCTAAACTTTTCCTAACTTTAAAGATGTAATATATTCTTCTTGTTAATTGCAAACTTGTCTTTGCTTAGCTCAGAATTGTAGCTCATTATATCCAAGAAACAGAATTTGACCACTCAAGTGACATCTATGTATTTATGGCATAGTAGAACTTGAAAGCTGGTTATAAAATATAAAGGGTCTTTTGCATATATACCCCTGTTGGAATCCATTTTTGTGGAATTTACTCCTGCTACATTCCCAATTGTAAAAATTCTCCCACTGCGTCAAAAAATCGTGCACCCGTGCCCCTGTGGTTAGTGACCGTGAAGTCTGGGTAAAAATTGTTCGTTAATCGCCGTTAAGTGTTGGAAAAGGTCGAAAATACCCCGTAGATCTTTTTATTATGGTCGGAGTCCTTTTCTTCTTCTTCTTTGCTCCATTTTCTATTTTTTCTCCATTTTTCAACCTTCACAACTCTTCTTTTCCTTTTTGTTACTATTTTTCCTTTTCTTCTTCTCCTTTGCTCCATTTTGTATTTCTTCACCATTTTTCAACCTTCAAAACTTCCTCTCTTCCCGTTTTTGTTCCCTTTTTTTTCCTCTTTCTCTTCTTTGATAGAAATCAGTTAAACCATCCGATTTCATTTACTTGTTTGTTCTTCCCTAAAGCAAGGTAAAATAATTTTACAAATGTCCACATTTGGGGGTGAGTTATTATTCAACTTCCTCAAAAAAATTTTTGGAAGTTTCAAAATGGTGAATCTTTTGAGAGAGCTTATTGTTTTAGGGGTAAAAATGTAATCTTTGTTGGTCTGGTTAATAATGTAATCATGGTTTACTCTGTGTTGCTTACGGTGACTAACGTAGGGGTGTGGATGCACGATTTCTGGATGGAGTGAGGGTATTTTTGCAATCGAGAATGCAACAAGGGTAATTCCGCAAAAACGGATTTCAACAGGGGTATATATGCAAAAAAAAAACCCAAATATAAACTATTAAGTCCCTTTCTTAATTGAATGTTTTGGTTGAATATAAAAATTTCTGGTATACTACCCCCATTTTGGTTTGCTTCTTATTTACTGGGCCCTCACAGCTGCACTTGTGATTTATGCATATTTATTGACCCTTTAAGTCATTTATGCTTTTTGCACGGCTTTGACATTTGATAGTTTGATTTATTTCATTTTATTTTCAGTGAAATTTTGAAAATGTTCTTTGTTAACCTTAAATTGTCAGGAAGATCCATATGTGAGAACATACTTTCTAAGCACTTTTTCTGTGGGTTGACTTGCAGTTTTGCGGACAGGGGCGACTAGTGCTGCATCAGGATCTGCCTATGCAGAGTTTGGAAATACGAAGGTCATTGTCTCTGTGTGAGTACTATTATCATCTGAAAATGTGCTCTTTCCCTTGGTTTATACTGTATTAACTGTCTTTCTGTGCTTTGGAATCTTTTTTGTATGAGAAGTGGGTAGAAAAAACTCTTCTATTACACATAACAGAATTGCATGATGCGCGCACAGTTTTTTTTTTACTGTAGGTAAAATGAGTGCCTGGCAATGTGGTTCATTTTTTTCTTAACTGTATCCTGTAATCTTAATGGTGTTCCAATTTTTATTGCTCAGATTTGGTCCTAGAGAGAGTAAGAAAGCTATGATGTATAGTGATATAGGCCGGCTGAACTGTAATATAAGCTACACAACATTCTCTACTTCAATACGTGTGCAGGTACATGATCTTACTTTATGCTCAATAAATTTGTAGTATCCAATACTCTATTCAATTGTAGGTTAGTCCTTATGCAATGAAGGTACTTATCTTTATCAGGGATCAGACAACAAAGAGTTTTCAGCAATGCTTCATAAGGCTTTGGAAGGTGCCATAATATTGGAGAGTTTCCCAAAGACAACCGTAGATGTATTTGCATTAGTGTTGGAATCTGGTGGCAGTAAGTTCAGCATTCCCTCAATCTATTAATACAATTTTCATACATATGCCACAAACTCTCTTTTTTTTGTGTTGCAGGTGATCTTCCTGTTATCATATCTTGTGCGAGTCTTGCTCTGGCTGATGCTGGGATCATGATGTATGACATTGTTTCCTCAGTTTCTGTGGTATGCATGCGCGCTATCTTCGCCTTATTTACCTTAATCTCTCACAGTTTGCTATAGTGATCCAGATTTTCTTACAATAGATGTGCTTCACTTAAATACTCACTTTGTCTGCTGTGGACACACATGAAACACTTGGGCCAGGTGTTCCATTGTCAAATGGTTCAATCCAGGCATAGAGAAAGCATGTTCCATTGTTCAAATCAAGTTTTCCACCTCAGTCCACACATATGATTGATTGCATTTTTATTCATCATTTCTTGTGTTTTCTTGTGCATGGGTTTCATATTCTAAACGATAATTCCATTTGATTTTGTATACCTGATCCTAGACTTGTATTGGGAAGAACCTCATCATTGACCCCACATCAGAAGAGGAGGATCACCGAGATGGGAGCTTCCTGATTTCATGCATGCCCTCACGTAACGAGGTCACCCAGCTAACTCTCACAGGAGAGTGGACGACTGCGAAAGTTCATGAGGTATAAACTTTATACTATACACAAACTTGTATCCCCACATAAAATTTGTCAAGTAAAAATGCATACAATGTTGATCTCGTCCATGGACAGGCAATGGAGCTATGCATTGACGCCTGCTCGAAGCTTGGAGATATCATGAGGTCCTGTCTTAAAGAGACTGCTTCTACACTGCAATAAAACTTAAATGTTTCCTTTTATATTTTGTGGTTTTGAGTACACTCTTAGCTCCAGTGTAACCATGTTGGTGTATTGTGTTATCTTAAATGGTTTGTATTGATAGTGATATTTTTCTAGCTATTAATTGAAGCTATAAAACTTCTCCTCGACAATTGGGTTCATTTTGATGGGATATTACATCAACACCATTTACTGTTACAATTAAAAAAACACCATATAGTGTTTATATAATTTTGCTTGCACTTCAGAAAGGTTCATGGTATTCCCATATATAGAATGTGAGGCTAGCCAAGATTTGCGGTGTACTTTTCTCTCTTTTAGTTCTCTTTCTTACTGTTGGGTAGCAAAATAAGGGATGAATAGGCCCCAAAACCTATTTGTGTGCAAATAATAAGTTAATTATGTTAGAATATGTGAAATAAAGTGATATTAGTATTTTAGATTTTTTTTTTGTAATTGTGTTATTTCACCTTATTTATTTATATAATATAAAAGAGATTCACATGTCAAATTATATATCATGAACTCTTTATAAATCAATGAGCTCACATATCCAATCACTTTTTCACTTTTTATAAATTTTTATTCACATCTTATTTATCTTTTATTTATAACTTTTTTATGTTCAATTAAACAACAAAAACTCCAATATTATATTTTCTAATGAGAATAACAAAAAAATACAATGTAACATAAATGACTCATTGATATATTATCTAATTTAGAATAATTTATGTTGTAATAACGCACTGTAATTTTAGTTCTTTATTTTTTTTTGTTATTTTGCTTGATAAAGCTTTGGGCGTTATTACACTTTTTTTTTTACAATTCAAAATACAGTTATACGTGTTTCGTTAAAAATCTGATGAAACATATATATCATATATATACCTTATTAAAAATTTATTACATTTTATTAAAAATTGACTAATTCAATTTAAAATTAAGCAATATTTATTTTTTTTAAAATATATACATTCATTCTATTATATTTAATATTTAAAAAAAATAAAAACACATATAATTTAAGTCTTAACCGTAAAAACGAGCCTAACATTTTTATGGAAAAGAACTTTTCCTGCATCAATGGTAGGGCTGGTAAACGAATCAAGCCGCTCGGGCTCGGCTCGGTTTGAGTTCGTTCAGACTCGTTCGTTTAGATAAATGAGCGAGCTTGAACAAGTTTTAAAGCTCGGCTAGGCTCGGGACCTGGATCGAGCTTCATTTTATGTTCAAATTCGACTTGTTTGTGTTATTAAAACTTAGTTGAAGCTTAACTAAACTCCTTTATAAAATCAGAATATTAAATTAATACAAAGTTATGCTCGTTTAAACTTATGAACTTGACTCATTTAAGCTAAAATTTTGTTTTCAATTCATAAAAACCCTAAAATGAAGAAGAACGCTAGGCTCGTTGAGGCTCGTGAGCTCGACTCGACTCGGCTCGGCTCGGCTCGTTTATAAACGAGCCGAGTTTGAACATGTCAAAGCTCGGCTCGTTTATCACCCCTAATCAATGGTCAAGAAACTGTCATCCTAGCCGTTCGTTTGTCAAAAAAAAAAGGGCAAAACTATTCCCACTACCCGAGTTACTATTTCCCACTACCCAAAATTACGAAAATGCCATTATTTATTTTATTTTTTCGTCTCCCTTTCCCACTACCCAGTTCGACAGCATCTAGTCGAAGTGTTCTTCACTGGGACGACAGAGGCCCGTCGAACTGTCTGAATAAGTGTCGACAGAGGCCCAGTCGAACTGTGTTTCACTAGGACGACAGAGACCCGTCGATCTGTCTGAGCAAGTGTCGACATGGATGTGTCGAACCCTTCAAAACAACAACTTTCTTCTAAGAATCAATCAATTATACAATCATTTAAGTCCTTATGAAAAACAAAAATGTCATTTAAGTCTTTTTGAAAATCATTTATATATATATAAGTATAAGAAACAAAAATATCAAACAAATAGTTATTTGAATCAAATAAACAGTAAACATTTCATATAGACAAAAAACATTATTTTCTTTTCTAAATAAGTGGAGTCTTTTCTAAACAAACTCCACTTGTTTAGAAAAGAAAATCATTTTTTTTTCTATATGAAATGTTTACTGTTTATTTGGTTCAAATAACTCTTTGTTTGATATTTTTGTTTCTTATACTTAAATAAATATATATGTGAATGATTTTCAAAAAGACTTAAATAACTTAAATGACATTTTTGTTTTTTATAATGACTTAAATGATTGTATAAATGATTAATTCTTAGAAGAAAGTTGTTGTTTTGAAGGGTTCGACACATCCATGTCGACACTTGCTCAGATAGATCGACGGGTCTCTGTCGTCTTAATGAAACACACTTCGACTGGGCCTCTGTCGACACTTATTCAGACAGTTCGACAGGCCTCTGTCGTCCCAATGAAGAACACTTCGACTGGCCTTTGTCGAACTGGGTAGTGAGAAAGGAAGACAAAAAAATACATAAATAATGGCATTTTGATAATATTGGGTAGTGGGAAAGATCAACTCGGGTAGTGGGTCTATCCTTACCCAAAAAAAAAAGGCATCAAAACAAAAATAAACAACTGGCAACAGGTCACGCGCTGGTGGAGAGGCGGGAGCCGCAAATAGGGACCACCTGATCAGCGGCCTCTCTTGCTTATCAATATCAATCCAACGGACAAAAATTGCCCACGATATTCTACAACCCACCATTCATAATTTCTTATCACTTGAAAACCTGATATTTTGAAACGTCCATTCACGGTGATAATAACAAACGTTACACCACACTTCCCATTCCATCGTTACTTAATCCAACGTTCAGTACCGTCAAATCGGGGCGAAGTAAAGAGAGTTCACTATAAAACGGAAAACACATCATCGTCAAGAAAAGATCTCCGCGTCCCATTGTTGTAATATATCCGAAATCCAGGTGCAGTTCTTTTAGATACCCTATCCTTTCGTTCCCTCTTTAAAATCTCTCTCAAACGTTTCATTTCATCCTCTCTTATCGTCGCCATGGCTTCCTCTTCACTCCTCCAACCAATCGCCTCCACCAAAACCCTAATTAGAGCCCCGACGAGACCCAAAACCCTAACTTCCGCCTCCCTATCTCTCCCTTCGTCGCTCAAACGGTCCCTCTCTTTCTCGGCTCTTTCTCCGGGTCACCGGTGGTTCTCGTCCGCCGTACAACCCCCGAATGCCTTCGCCGTCTCGTCGGACTACGACCAGGATCAAGAGGAGGAGGGCGGTGAGTACGGAGGGAATAGGCAGGCGAACTTCTCCGCTAACCTGAAGCTCTTCGTCGGGAACCTCCCCTTCTCCGTCGACAGCGCCGCCCTCGCCGGGCTCTTTGAACGAGCCGGGAATGTCGAGATGGTGGAGGTGGGTTTTGTTTTCGTTTCGTTTCTTCTTTTGTTTTTTTTTTCCGAGTGTCCATTTTAGGGTTTAGGGTTTTGAATTTTTGGAATTTATTTATTATTTCGTTTTTTTGGCAACAAGTGTGCGAAAAGTCTGGATCTTGTGCCTTTTTATTTGTATTCTTCAAGATTATGTTTTGACCGGCCTGCATAATTCGGTGGTTTTTATCGATAAGAAGTACAATTTTGCGTGGAACTTTATGAGTATGCTGAGATGAGAGACTATTCATTTGGTTGCACATGTATGTTTATGTTTGCATTTGTATGAGTAGATGCAGTTGTTAAATGTGTAAATTTTGTTGATATGGCTGTGATGGCAGGTTATATATGATAAGATGACTGGAAGAAGCCGGGGGTTTGGGTTTGTGACGATGTCTAGTGTTGAGGAAGCCCGGGCAGCGGAGCAGCAATTCAATGGATATGTGAGTATCTCTTTTTTTGTCTTAATTTTTATGCCTGATACATCGTGAAGCAATTCTGGTTTGTGGGAATATGTGTCATTGCATGATCTAACATGGTTGGTGGTTTCTTCTATTGGTCAAAATTGAGCATGTAATTTTTCATACAGTCAAAGTGAGCATGTAATTCAGGTTTAGAATGTCAGGTTTGGCTGACCTGACTTGATTAAAATTCTGTCTGAGTATTGTGAGAAAATGGCCTTTCCCTCGTTTTAATGGATAGCTGAGGAAGTTCTTATAAATTAAATAGACAGTGAGTGTCGTTGCTTAAATGCTTTCAGAAATCAATTTAAATCTAGAAAAGGAGAAAGAGTATGGTCCTGTGGAAGTATTTTGAATGTTTCAAGGTTCAAGATATTTACTGCAAAGAAATTTTCTTTTTAAATAAGATGGATCCAGTTTACTGTCAATGAGATTATCTTTGGTGCATACGTGGACCCCTGTGAAGGACCCTGTGATTTCAAATTCCGGTCATTATTTGTTATAAATCTTTGGGCTGAAATCTTATCTGAATATATTTCTTGTATTTTTATTATCGGAGGACTTTATATCTAGGCATTTTTTTTTATTGATTTACTCCCTTTGGTAAATTGATTTTTATTTTGCTTGTTGTTGGTCATAGCTTTAATGTTGTCTAGTGTGTATCTATAACTGAAAGCATATCTTTATCTCTTTTTTTTTGTAGTAATATGTTTTTTTACTATATTAAAGTTAATTAGTCTTTTTGGATACATGGATATTGTCTTGCTGTCTGTAGAATATCTCTAGTTAGACACTTATGTTGATTGGATATGCAACAGGAACTGGATGGTAGAGCAATGAGGGTGAATTCAGGACCACCTCCTTCCAAGAATGACTCATCCAGGGGTTTCCGCAGCAGTGGAAGCAGCAATGGAAGTTTTGATGCCTCCAACCGGCTTTATGTGGGTAACTTGTCTTGGGGAGTTGACGACGAAGCTCTTCAGACCCTCTTCAATGAACAAGGGAAGGTCCTGGATTGCAAGGTTGTGTATGACAGAGAGACTGGCAGATCTAGAGGCTTTGGCTTTGTCACTTACAGTTCTTCTGAGGAGGTCAATAATGCAATTTCATCACTCGATGGCGCTGTAAGTCCATTTCCATCTCACCAATTTTATCTGTTAGAAGAATATCAGATTTGCCAATACATGAAGGGATTTTTTTTGGAAAGAACTTATTTCGTGTATTCTCATATATGATGCATGTACTTCATTAACTGTTATTCTTGTTCATTAAATATCATTATGCAAATTTATTCATCCATTTAACCCCATTGCCTCTCTGCACAGGAACTTGATGGCAGATCAATCCGAGTAACGGTGGCGGAATCCAGGCAAAGGCGCCAATTTTGATCTTTTAAGGTGCATTTTCCTGAATACAAGAATCTTGAAGGCAAGTTTGCTGCTTATTTTTGTTATGCAAGTGGTAAGTGGAGAATTTGTACTTATAGACCTCACTTGTATTTGAGCATACTGAATATGTGGCCCAATTGAGTTCAGATTGTATTGTATCAATGCTATGCAAGTTATTTAGTCTACAGAATTCCCATTGAGATATTACATTTAGAGAATTAAATCAAGTTCAACCCATTCAAGGATCTCCTCATTATGAGGGAAAAAAAAGGTAAGGCCAAATACTCCGCCCTTATTATAATTAATTGTTATTTTTACTATTATTATTGATGATTGTTGAACTTCATGTGTTCAGCCCTTTTACAGTAAGTACAATATCTGAAAATATGCTTTTTTGCGTTCTGTTGTTTCAGCCACTTCACCCAATTAAAAGTTGCTTGTAAGTTTGTTTCCTCTCATTTTATTTCCACTGGAGTTTATATTTCAATTTCGCTCATCTATACCCGTGTTACATGACTGATTTCCAAATATCAACAAATTATCTGTTGTTTCTATGATATAAATGTTTGTTCCATGATCCACAAGAATTCTTTATTATTTCTAAATTGACAATGTTCTTGGATACAAGTCATACAACGGAATTTTCTTTTCCAGTTTAAGGTGAGTTGAATTTTCTTTTCCATTGAAAAACTGTGTGTATACAGACTACTTTGAGCTTCAGCTGCACTGAGATTGAGTTACTGATATTCTGAATGGTATGCACTCAGCATTGCTGTATTGCTTGAATTTGCTTGCTAAACCCTGTTAGATACTGTCCTCATTGCCCCCTCTTTTTGCCCTTTCTGGGTTAATCCTATTGAAGTCATTATTTGGGGTTTACTTTTATAGGAAGTCAAGTATATAGTCATATGTATATATCATCTCACCATCCTTTGCAAATGAAACAATCAATGTTTCATTTCACGAAGCATTCACACTGTTAAAAACATGAACACCCTTTTTTTATGAGTTCTTGGCTGCCAGCAGCTACATGTGGTTCCATAACTTCACATGATTGTACATCATGCCTGGGTTTGTTCATGGATCATGGGTTGCCTTTTTGAAGTGTATATTAACATAAATAATCGCTATTAACAAATGTTTAGAGACCCATTAATAACCCATCAAGGGCTTGTTAACACTAGATGTGTACCCTCAACTTGTAGGAGGTTGGGGTTCGAACGCGGTTGTAATCATCTATTGGGATGTTAAAAAAATGATAGCCCCTAGTGGGCTTTGGTTGTGGGCCTTGGACCCTGTTGTTGTACCTGCCCCTTGTGGGCCTTCCTACCATTTTTTATTATAAATATACTTCTCTGGTGATTGTTGGAAGAATCATTTTGATGCAAGGCTTTGATTTTCTGGTTTATAATAATCGGTGACTCTTGCAGTTTGAACTCATTTAAGAAGACCTTTTGATTTAGAAAACCAATTTGTTTTAGAATTGCACGATCCATGGCTGTGTTCGGGATAAATATGTTCCTAGGATGTTCAAATAGGTCAATAGGAATGACTTTCATCTTGCATGATTCTATGTATATTGTATAGGTCAATAGGAATGACTTTCATCTTGCATGATTCTATGTATTTATCTGGAGTAGAGATTGTAAGTTGTTTTTATTGAATTATTACAAAGTTAAATTTTTCCAAATGTTTGGAAAAGTAGTTGGATTATATTAACATACTTCTCTTTGTTGAAAAATGCATTTAGCATCTTCATAATACAAGTATCCATTTAGTTAGATGATCATTCTTGCAAATCCTAATTTCCACGAACTATAGATGTTTTTACATGTATTTTTCATACTAATAATTAAGTATGTACAGATAATAAATTAATTATCTTTGTACTTTTATGTATTTATCCTGTCATTTGTAAATATATACAGTTTGGTTCCTTGACAGCCAATTTGTTGGAAGGAGTCATGGGGTCAACTTTTTTACTGAGGCTTGAAAGTGTTCTGACAAATTTGAACTGTTGAAGTAAAATGTTTGAGATGCATATGTGCAAGGGATGTGATGTAGTGCTAGATCTTGTCAGTTAGTATCTAATGGGAAATAGATATGTGTTCTCTCACATGTTTAATATGATGTGAAATTTTGATCCACTGGCAAAATTGATGGGATCGATCATTGATTGGATCCCATCTCATCTCTGTGTCTTGTAATTGGGTTCCACTAGTGATCTATCTAAAGAATTGACAGAATTGTTGAGGTTGAGTTCAGACGGGACAGTCGCAGAACAAATGCTAGGTTCATATATATAATTATAGTCGTTCATTCTTCACTGAAGGTGCTAGTTCAGATGCAATACTTGTCATACTTTCAGTGGGAACTGAATGTCCACCATGCACCAATTTGATTAGGTTGTTAGACTCATCAGCTCGTATGCCCAAGCTATAAGTTTGTCTGCAATAATCATAGCCTGTTTAAACAAACTTTATCCGCTGTTAAGCTTTTCATGGGCACCGACAATCCATGTATGGTACTTGAAAATGTTTTGTTTTCTTAGCACTGTCGAAGCCTTCTAAAGTACACACTACTAACAGATATCATCAAAAAGAAAGTTGTAGAAATGGATTTCTGCAGTTTAACTTGAGGCATGGAATTCTCACAAGCTATAACAACTTTGTTAGGATGTTGGGCATAATAATTGTAGTCAAGGATGAAGTCAATTATCTTCGACGTACAGGCTAAGATAATGTATATAATAAAGTGAGTCTAAAACATTATGATTAAGGGAACCATCATCACCTGATCTGGTTTATGTTATGTCAGGTTATGTTGTACTTGACATGTGCTCTCCTTAGTTGTGGGAGATATCAAAATAGATTATTTTCTCTCTCCCAAAACTTTTGATGCTACATATTGCTGATACTGAGTCTCATTCTGCCATACATTTGGACCACCTGCTATTGTTAATGGTTTGCTAGACATAGTTTATCACTGGAACACGGAATATGGTCTTGAAGACCTCTCTAATGGACCACACGCACGCGCGCAACCAAGAATGCACATGCAAAGAATTGTTTATATGATAATTTGGCATCATCAAGCTTAAGTTGCATATTTATTGGCCTACTCAAAAGTTAAATTAGTATTCTGTTTAGTCTTCAAAATCTGACCTGACAAACTTGTTTTTCCAAGTGTACACGTTCTCAATTAAAAGTTTGTGCTCAAAAGAACAAAGGGTGTTTCATCTCTCAGCAACCATACGAGGACTCCTGAAAAAAAAGCACCACCACTGGTTGAATAGAAGCAAATGCTGGTGGGGATGGATTCTATTCCACAAGATATCGACTGACTTGTGATAAGAAATAGTTTAAATTATCACAATGTCACATGCTTAATATGTGAATGCCTCTAATCAGTTTTCTATTGGAGATTCGTCAAACCTGTACTGTATCAAGGTCCAACTGGATCCCATCTCTGGAGGTGGTCATCCTCAAGAGAGCTTGAGATTGATAACTTGAAATGGGATGGGAGTGTGGTGGACAGCTTGATGAGGCATAGCACAGAGTGGCATCATAAAGGGGGGACATGATTAATGAAAGGGATGACAACTTGATGCACCCAAACACCAACTAGGAGTTCCTTTTCATATGCCTTACAGTACCTCAATGGGCCACTTTGACCTCAGCCAACAAACTTGCTTTTGAACAATCAGTCTCCTCACGTTGGACCCACTCTTAGGCTCCGTTTGGATGTGCGATCCGCACCACCACATTGGCCGAATCAACCCGTCGACGCAGAATCTATGTTTCAGTGCGTTGAAAATGTCAGGAAAAAATACTCATACACCGTCAACATGCACGTAAAACGCGAACGCAGCTATTTCTGTTTGGTTGAGAGTTCGCGTCAGCCGGTGTCCGCGAACGCTAACGCCTCGTGAAGGCTCCGCCAAACGGAGCCTTAATCAACTATTGCATCGCCCTGTTGTGATTCTTCTTACTCTCAGTACTCAAGTTAGAGTGCCAAATTTACATTAAAAATAACAGCGATGGTCAATCCTTACATGCAACTCCATCTATGGTCATATTTCATTAATGATGTATGTGCTTCATTGGTTAAAACATATAATTTTTCATTTTTTTGTAAGTTCGTAAATACAATTTATTATAGTATATTTATTTTCATATAAATATATTTTTCATTACAATAAGTATGCATTTTTAAAGTAAAATAAAAGAGTCGTGGGATTGTGTTTAACGTTATCCTAAAATTAAAGTTGACTTTGCACTAGATATTGTCATCATCGAATCGCGTACACGTCAAAACCTCATTCTCCAATGAAGTTGACATGTTGGTTATCCAGAGCCAGAGCCAGTGGTGAAGACATCTCTTCCTGTCTTTGTAACATAGTTGAAACTAAGTGCTTCTAATCGTTTATTTTTGTGCAAGAAGCCTAGCTTTCCCATGCACTGCCACACCATTGGCAACTAATAAGATTGGATTAAGTGCACAATTGTGTTTGTGAAAGGCTTGACATGAGCTTCCCATCCGGTCGACCATCATCGGTGATCCGGCGTGTCTCGTTCGCCTGAAAGGAGATGATCGAGAGCCCAACACATCACCGACCACTGAGCATCTATACATCACTTGCTATGTGCACTCATATGTTCCAAATTTAGCAGCCAAAGACACAGGTTGAATAAGTAGTTTCGAAGGCTCCTGTTACCTATGTGTTGTGTGGCCTTATGATGATCAGGCCCTACAGAGGGAAAGTTATAAAACCATCAAGTTGTTGCCATGGCACTTCACAACCCCCATTGAAAATGGAATCTCAAAAATCCATGTGTGGAGTAACTTCATGATAACCAGATGCCCACTAACAAACTGATAATACCAAGTGATGGTGTAACTTCAAAGACCAACAGGTCAAATCATAACTTCAAGGGTCAAAGTTCCCAAGTGAAATTTGAAACTTCAGAATTGGTGGGTACATGTTAATGACAGATAGATTGCAACGTGGAATAGAAGGATTGATTGGTTGGGATAAGATGTTTTAATGGAGGGTGTGGGGAGGCACTGAAGCTGATGGAGAGATATGGGTTCATAAGGGGGTGATCACTTATCATTACAGAGGAGTCACTGAGGGACAGATAAGGCTTTGGAGTGCTCACCCCCCATGCTCCTCTTATCATTTACTAATGTTATGAAATATGGCAGTCAATCAGTCATTCAAACCGATTTTGGAATTCTGAGTTTACAATTACAGGAGTGTTTTATCTTTTGACGTATGGATTCTTTCTAAATAGTTGAAGGGGCACATAAAGATAGATTAATGTGAAGAGGCCTGGTCAGAGAGTATTATGGAGAACGATGTTAGTCATTTTTGAGACACTAAGTTATTTAGTGCAATATATGAAATCGTCTAACCTTATATATATAATTTTATTATTAAAAACATAAAAATTTATGTATTGAGTTTATTTGAATATATATTTTATTAGTCAACTATATATTTAAAATAATTCAAACCGCGTTGGTTTAACAAAAATGATTATAAGAATGACCGAGTATGATATTTAAAAAAAAATCATTTTGAAGTGTCATTTATAATTTAAAAATTCAATCATATTATTAATAATTCGTTTAAAATTAGGGTCATTTGTAAATTTTAGTTTTCTATAAAAGTAAAATAGCCTAAACTGTGTTTCCAAACCCAATAGACACAAGGCTATATGTATGTCCCACAGTCCATCTTGTCCTTTAGAGGGGGCACATTCCCTTGGAATGATTCGGACGATTTTTTTTGGAGACAATTGGTGTCTCTATGGGACAAAAAGAGAAGAAAAAACATGGCTTTGCTAATGAGAGAGATTGAAAGTAGGTATCTTCTCAAGCACCGGAGCCCATCTCAGCATTGTCACTATTGTGGGATAACATAGGGACAACTAAATTAATGAACACACATCACAATCATCTTTTTATATGTTTTCTTTAATTAATAACCCAAGTAAAAGCCAAGAAGAAGAGCACCATTGCCCATTGCATATTTGCATGGATCGGAGGGGTGATACCGGACCCCTACCTTTCTAATTATAGATAGATAGATAGATAGATGGACATTGATTTGATGCCATTTTGACTTTTATTTGGTACCCTTTTTTAGAGCTCTAGTTGACTTGTCTCCTTCATTGTCCAGCAAAGTGGTTTAATTATTTTCGAATTAAACATTCATATATTAAGAAAACTTTCGTATTGGTGTGTTTGTGGATTATTTATCTTTTGATATTAATAATGATGATTCAAATATATACGATGATTTTAGAACTCATTTTTTTTAGGTAAAACAATTTTAACACTGTTTTAGGGGAAAAAAATGAAAGATGATAAAATCAAATATTTATATATAACGTATTTTATTTTGAAATATTGTTTTCATCCATGAAAACCTATCCAAATGGGACGTGGTCAAACGAGCAATTCAAACCAATTATAACACAATTGTATTTCAAACTAATAACAAGTTTTAACTTTCACCCAATCTTAGAACGGGTCTTCCATTGTCGATTTTTTCTTCTTTTCCTATTTGGTTTTGATATCCCTCCCCCATCTCCCTCTCCCCCTTTCTGTTCAGAATTTGTAATTCGATATTCAGTAATAAAATCAAGTAGCAAATTACTATCTTTTCAATAAAAAAAAAATACAAGTTTAACTTTCACGCTGAGATCACACATCATTCCATATGTGGTTCCCTCCCAGAACACCCATTGACTTGCAAGTTCTTGCAACTTTTTGAAAATCTTGATTGTCAATAAAGAAAAGGTGGATCCATTTTAACTTAAAAAAACAAAAAAACATTTTTTAATTGCTCTACATGACTTGATAAAAATTATGAGATTCGGCTCGCTCGATTCGATTGTTAGGGTTTTTCGGATCTTGGGATGCAATCAATCAAAGAAAAAACAAACAAATCAAAATCAAAGATATAAAATTTATGTGGTTCGGCAAAGTTTGCCTACGTCCACGGAGCACACCAGAGATCAATCCACTATTTCTGAGAAGTCAAATACACCGTAGATGAAAACCCTAGCTCGACCCCCGTCCGCCCTTGCGTAGCGCCAACAATCCTCTGCGCACATCATCAGGCTCCACAATATATAACAATCTCCCACTTGGAGACTGAACCAAGAGTAAATAACTTCTATCAAATGATTGATCTATAATCTGGTGTGCTCATCTCTGTCCTCAAGTTAGAAGACCAACTGAAGCTGCGCACAGCTCCAGTTTCTTTGTAGTCACTGTCTTAGTCAACATGTCGGCTGGATTCTTGCTTCCCTGGATCTTCTCAAGCAATAGACTCCCATCATCCAAAAGCGTCCTGATGAAATGATAACGAAGTCCTATGTGCTTAGTCCTCGAATGAAATGCTGAATTTTTGCCAAATGTATAGCGCTCTGACTATCACAGTGCAAAACATTCTTCGTCTGTCTGAATCCCAACTCTGTTAACAAGCCCTGTAACCATATCATCTCTTTGCTAGCCTTTGTCACAGCTATATACTCTGCCTCTGTAGTGGATAAAGCAACAATCTTCTGTATTTGTGAAATCCAACTAACAGCAGTAGTACCTACTGTAAAGACATAACCAGTGGTGCTCCTCCTCTGATCAACCTCGCCGGCAAAGTCTGCATCTACAAATCCCTGTAGCCTCAACTCGCCCCTGCTGAAGTATAAGCATTTGTCAGTAGTACCTCGCAAGTATCTAAGTATCCACTTCACTGCTTCCCAGTGTTGGTTGCCTGGATCTGACATGAATCTGCTCACAGCTCCCACTGCATAGGCTATATCCGGTCTCGTGCTAACCATGGCATACATCAAACTTCCAATTGCTGAGGCATATGGAATATTCGTCATGAACTTTCTCTCCTCCTCAGTCTTGGGGTTTTGATCTTTGGACAGTTTGAAATGACTAGCCAATGGTGTGCTAACTGCCTTAGCATCAGACATGCTAAACCTCTGCAAAACACGATCAATGTAATCAGCTTGAGACAACTGCAAAATACCTCTCTGCTTGTCCCTTGAAATCCTCATTCCAAGGATCTTTTTTGCTGAACCCAGATCTTTCATATCAAACTCTGTTGATAATTGCTTCTTCAAATTCCTGATTTTATCCATATCTGAACCAGCCACTAACATGTCATCAACATAAAGTAGCAAAATAATATAACTGGAATCAAACCTCTTGAAGTAGCAGCAATGATCAGCGTTGCACTTGTGGTAGCCAGTTCTCTGCATGAAGCCATCGAATTTCTTGTACCACTGTCTTGGAGCCTGTTTTAAGCCATACAAGCTCCTCTTCAACCTGCACACAAGTTTCTCCTTGCCCTTCACTATGAAACCCTCTGGTTGTATATCTCCTCCTCTAAGTCACCATGCAGAAAAGCAGTTTTGACATCTAACTGCTCAAGATGTAGGTCCTCGGATGCAACTATGCTCAAAACTGACCGAATGGTAGTCAGTTTCACAACCGGTGAGAAAATGTCGGTGTAGTCAATCCCCTCTTTCTGCTGAAAGCCTTTGACCACCAATCTCGCCTTGTATCGCTTGGAGCCATCCTGCTCCTCTTTGACTCGATACACCCATTTGTTGTGAAGAGCCTTCTTCTCCATGGGTAACTCAGCTAGCTCCCATGTCTCGTTGGAAATGAGTGACTTCATCTCATCTTCCATAGCAAGCTCCCACTTGCTAGCATCCTCTCCTTGACATGCCTCAAAATAGCATTCAGGTTCACCTGCATCAGTTAGTAATAAGTAATTCATATACCTCCTCTTCGGAACATGCGGACGGGTGGATCTCCTGAGTGGAGGAGGCTCAGGAGCTGGGGCCTGTGGCATATCAACCTGCTGTTGATTATTCTATGGAGTAGTTTCCTCTCTCTGAGATCTGTCAACTGTTTGTCGTGACACTCTAACCACTGCAGTATTATCAGGCTCAAAATAAACAGGATCAAAGTTCTTCGGATCACTAGACTGTGTTGCATTTCTATCCTTGTACATCAGTTTTTCATTGAATATGACATCTCTACTTCTTATAACATTTTTCTTTTGGTCATCCCAGAAACGATAACCAAAATCATCACCACCATATCCAATAAAAGTGCATTTTAGTGATTTAGAGTCAAGCTTACTCCTAGCATTATCACAAATGTGTACATATGAAATACAACCGAAGACTTTCAAATGAGAAAGGTTTACCTCTTTGCCGCTCCATACGTCCTCTGGTATCTTGTGGTCCAAAGGTACTGATGGTCCTCGGTTGATCAAGTAGGATGCTGTGTTGACTGCTTCTGCCCAGAACTGCTTTGGTAGACCTGACTGTATACGCATGCTTCTAGCTCTCTCAGTCAATGTTCGATTCATCCGTTCAGCTATCCCATTCTGTTGTGGAGTCCCTTGCACAGTTCTCTCTAATCTGATTCCACTATCATAACAGAACTTCTTGAAATTGGTGTCTTCATACTCACCACCATTATCGGACCTCAGCTTCTTGATTCTCAAGCATGTTTCATTTTCCACCATTGCCTTCCACTTCTTGAACACCTCAAACATCTCTGATTTCTGTCTCAAGAAGTAAACCCATACCTTCCTGGAATGGTCATCAATGAAAGTCACAAAGTATGACTTTCCGCTGATGGATGAGACCGCAGCTGGTCCTCATACATCTGTGTGAATCAACTCAAGCTTATTCTGCTTTGGAGTTCTGCCACACGTCTTGAAACTGATCCTCTTCTGCTTTCCAAAGATACAACTCTCACACAAGTCGATATCAACTGACTGCAATCCTGACAATCTTCCCATCGAGTGCATGACTTTAAGTCCCTTTTGACTCATGTGACCAAGTCTCTGATGCCATATATTAGGATCGTCCTTACTATTAGCAACTGCAATAGAACCACAAGCATCAGTTGTCACATAAAGAGTACCAGTCATCTTACCTCGTGCAACGATCAATGAACCTCTCGAAACCTTTCAGCTGTCACTATTGAAGGTTGTCATATAGCCTTCCTTTGCTAGCTGCCCAACTGAAATCAGGTTCTTTCTTAGGTCAGGAATGTGTCTGACATCATTCAATTCCCATACAGAGCCATTCAGCTTGATTTGCACTTTACCCTTACCGACCACATCGCAGGTTGATCATCACCGAGGTACACCTTTCCAAAACTGCCTGGGACATAATTTTTGAGAAGATCTTTGTTAGAGGTCGCGTGAAACGATGCACCAGAATCCATCACCCAAGAATCGGACTTGTTCTCCATGGAACAAATCAATGCGTCATCTGATTCTTCTGAAAGAACATTAGATTCATTCTTGTTGTATGCTTCTTTCTTCTCTGACCTGCACTGATTTCTGTAATGTCCCGTCTTATCACAATTCCAGCACTCAATAATCTTCTTCGCATTCTGATTTTGATTATTGTTGGAATTTCTTGGATTTTTAGATTTGGATCTGCCGTTTCTCGATTTTGATCTGCCACGCCCATTACCCTTGTTTGAACTTCTGCCTCTGCTATCAACATTCAACGCTGATCCGGAAGTGGAACCACCATCTGCTTGTCGCCTGATCTCCTCTGTCATAATCAGATTCACCACATTATCGAACTTCAATTTCTTCTTTCCTGTAGAGGAACTGATCGCGGTAACAGTGCCGTTCCAGCTCTCGGGTAACTGCCCGAGGATCAATAAAGCACGGATCTCATCATCGAAAATGAGATCGACTGAATTTAATTGATCCGTAACTTCATTAAATTCGTTGAGATGTTCCTTGAAATTGCAATCTTCGCTCATCTTCATATTGAATAGCTTTTTGATGAGACGTACCTTATTTGCCGCAGAAGGCTGTTCATACATCTTGGACAATCTGGCCATGAGAGCAATCGTGGATGTCTCTTTCTTGACATTGAAGGCAATATGCTTGGACAGCGTCTTCCTCACTGCGCCGAGAGCCTTCCGATCTAACAGATCCCACGCCTCTTGCTCCATCTCTGTTGGTTTCTCTTTCAACGGTTGATAGAGATCTTTCTCGTACAGATGATCCTCCACCTGCATCTTCCAGTAGCCAAAGTTTGTGCCATCAAACTTCTCGATCTTGGATAAATCCTTATCTGAATCCATTGCTCCCACTCGAATAGACACCTCCTGTGCCCTAGATCTTCAGATCACACGAATGGACACCTCCTGTGCCCTAGATCTTCAGATCACGCGAATGGACACCTCCTGTGCCCTAGATCTACAGATCTCGCGAATGGACACCTCCTGTGCCCTAGATCTACAGATCCTGTGAATAGGCACCTCCTGTGCCCTAGATCTACAGATCTCACGAAAGGACACCTCCTGTGCCGTAGATTCGTAAAATCGAAGCTCTGATACCAATTGTTAGGGTTTTTCGGATCTTGGATGCAATCAATCAAAGGAAAAACAAACAAATCGAAATCAAAGACACAAAATTTACGTGGTTCGGCAAAGCTTGCCTACTTCCACGGAGCACACCAGAGATCAATCCACTATTTCTGAGAAGTCAAATACACCGTAGATGAAAACCCTAGAACCTAATAAAAAATATGAGATGTCCTTTTATACTAACATCTCATTAAGGGTAAAAAAGTCAATACACGAAAAAACCCCGTCCGCCCCTGCGTAGCGCCAACAATCCTCTGCGCACATCATCAGGCTCCACAATATATAACACCGATGGTGTTGGTTCACTTTCAAAATCACTGCTTAGTATATAATGACATTTAGGCGTACAAGTCAGTAAATGATCTTTTTACTGGACATGAGTTAATGATTATTACTTAACTTCTTGTAGTCTCTCCCCCTGTTTGAATTTCCTTAGTTCACCCAATTATCCTTTATAACGGCATAATTCCATTGCATCCGTTTGTCATGTGTCTCCAATTATGATTGTTTTCGGTCAATTCTGTCAGTATTGAACTGTACAACTTATTAATCAAACAATATAGTCTATGATCGAACTACACAATCAATTGTTGAATACATATTCTATTCTTTTATTGGATCTTTATTTGATAAAACATGATTTTTTAAGTATCATTGGTATTCAATAGAAGAGTGATTTAGTTGTGTAATTTGATTTATAAGCTGTGTAATTTGATTAACATACTGTGTAATTTGATTTATAAGCTGTGTAATTTGATTAACATACTGTGTAATTTGATACCGAATGTTGTGTAGTATCCATAAATCAGTTCTGAATGGAGAACTCGTTTGTCATCCGAAACTGTCCCAACGATGATGGCGTTGTGCGTGAATTTGAACTGATCGGGACCACCCAAACATGGTGACGTGTCTGGTTACTGATTGGATGAGCCATAACCGGTGACACATGGCATCGATAGATTGGCCCAAACCCAAGTGGGCCCTACAAAATGATCACCAAGAATCTTGATTTCTCCTCGAGATCAAGCCATAAGTCAATCCACCATCATTAAAATCTTGATTATACCGGTTTTAGTCGTTTGGCACCCTATGTATATAAAAACAACTTTTAACTTTTTTTTTTATTTTATAATGAGTAAAAGTTAAAAGCTATTATAAAAAAATTAATTTAAATACATCATCATTACTATATTTTATATCTAAATTGTATCTCAAAATCTTGTTTCATAAAACATCCATCATCATTACACTATTAAAAGTTGCCCATAAAGCTGCAAAAGCTAAAATCTGATTTTCAAACCGTGTTACCATAA
Source organism: Acorus calamus (assembly GCA_030737845.1). Taxonomy (NCBI): domain Eukaryota; kingdom Viridiplantae; phylum Streptophyta; class Magnoliopsida; order Acorales; family Acoraceae; genus Acorus; species Acorus calamus. The sequence goes on from CM060866.1 coordinate 33,690,798, forward strand.
GACTCCGTTTGGAAACACAGATTGAAAAATAACATTTGAAATAAAACTATTTTTTAAAAGATAATTTAACCTTGACCTTTATTATAATGTTTTTTTTTTAATCTAGAAATCATGTTTGTTGTTTGTAACAGAATTTTCTTTTCAATATTTGAAAGCTGGTTATGTTTGGCTTACAAAAGCTGTGTTTGGAAAAAATGAACTTATCAAATTACTGTAATGATCCTGTCTCCTTCACATAAAACCCTCACGAGCAAATACCTTCAGCCACCATTTCGATCTCACCAATTCCTCGTCCCCACCACCGGCCACCAATCTGCCCGCCCTCATCCACCAACTTCTCCGCTCCGGCAATTAGTTTGCACCAGTCGAAAAGCAACCCCGATCGGTGATCCGACGCCCGTTGCGACTCCGGCCGTCGTCCGTTAGGTCGTTGTAATGTAGCTCCACTGCTGATCGTCTAGGGTGTCAAAAGATGGGAGAAAACAAAGCAGCCTTTAAAAAATTTTACCCCACGAGGAGAGAGAAAGAAAGTGATGTTATTATAAGGGGGTTGTTTTCAGTGTGGGTAGATCTGTCAATTTAAACCCGACTAACGGCTTTCAAAAAAATGATTCTGACAAAAAGCTTTTTTTTCGATCTTCTCAAAACACAGATTTCGAGGAGAAAATTAAAAGGAATCCAAGTGTTGATTTTTAATAAAGCTGTCCCGTTTGACTGCACGATTTCAGCTTTTCAAAAAGTAAAATTTGCCCCATACATACAACCAAACGAGGCCTAAGTAAAATTGAACCTGTACTATTAAAAAAAAATCTTTTCAATCCCTACCGTCACCATTTATATTTTAAAAATCGGTATAACTCCCTAGAAACTAATGAAAATAAAAAAAGATCTCCTTATTTTATTATTGAATATTTATTTTAGTCCCTATCGTAATTGAAACTAACTAGATTCTGTAATACATTTTTAAAATTTACTTGATAAATTATTGTCATATACTAACCAGATTTGTGGTTAAGGGATTTGCTAATTTTACAAGGAGATTTTCATAAGTTTCCAGATGTTATATCGATTTTTTCCTTCTTTATTTTAATATTGTTGGTGAGTATAGGATAGCATGAAAATTTTCAAGAAAATGTTAGAGCATTTTTGTTATCAAAAGTACTAAATCGGATTTTTCATATTTTGTAGAGATTTGTTTGAATGTATTTATTAAAACAATATAATTCAAGAATTAAATCCGTTAACCATACATATTTTGTGGGGATCTGTGGTAATTTTTCAATTTTATAGAGACTAAAATCAATTTAACGTCTAAGAGTTATATCGATTTTTCGCTTTATTTTTTTTTTTGATAAAAATGTAGTCATTTTTTATTCCCATTATAAGAAAGAACATGACTGAGTGAGATGAGAAGAGTAGAAAGGTAAGCAAATAAAGCAAAAACAAAAGGAAATACACACACTCATGGTGACAAGAAATGTAGTCCGAATCAATCCAATTGTACCCGCTGAGGGTAGATAGAAAAGACTTCAATCCCTTCCCCGTAGAACCCCACTACTCAATTATACGGAATGCAGTTTCATCTATGTGAATGCTCGAGACCCCTTTCCTTTATATTTTCCATTATCAACACCATGACCATTGATTTACATCCATAGAAAAAAAAGCTTTGTAAAGGTTGATAGTAAAAAATTAATAAATGACAATTGATCTCTCTAACGCTGGGTAAGGTTGCAAGGTGGGGGAGGAGATCAAATTTTCTCTATCAAAGACACATTAGTTTCCTCCTGTTACTGCTAATAAGAGAATAAGAGATTGCCATGTAAACGATAAGAATATATTAAAGAAATAAACCTAATTTTTTGCACTGGCTACATGACAATCATAAAGAATTTTTGTGTCTTTGACACAAAAAACTGATGTCCGTGGGAGAGGCTGATGTTAATCCACTCTCCAGGATATATAATGGAAGCCATGATGGGATGACAAAGCTCTTTGTAGGATTTCCACTGAATTGTATGACTTGTTTGCCCTCCCTTTTTTCCAGGTTTACTTATATGGTGACTTTTCATTGCCGGAAAGGAAGAAGTCTTCGTGGGCATTTTGGTCTTCTTCCATCTCTGCGTTCAAATAGTAGCATAAACATTGTACAATTGATGTATGGATATGGATTAGCTTTGGAATTATATTTTTGGTTTACTTTTTTTAGGTCGAATTGTCTAATGGATTTCGCATTTAGAAAAGTAGGGAATGGACATAGAATGGACATAGGCTTTCTCATGACCTATTATTGATCTTTTTGAAGTAAATTCAGGGACTCAAAATGCTGATTTCATCATGGTTATAATTTTTTTGTTGTCAATTCCATCTTTATTATTGTTTAGCTGCAATAATTTTTGTTTTGCACCGGTTTTATTAAGATGTATGGTACAACAACAATTTGTGAGGGAAGAGAATAAATCAGCTAATGATAAATTTAAACATGTCAACAAATCAAATACCTTATTAGTATCCCAATTCTAAATCATTTGAGTATAAATATTAGTTTGGGTAATTCGATGACGGAAGAGGAAGGATCAAAATTAAGACTTCAAGATTTCTCATCTCCTACAAAATATCAAAAAAATGCAATAGATATTTAAAATTTTAAGATTATAATTAATTAATTATGAAAAACTAAATTGAATAGTACATAATACAAACATGTATAATTTTATAAAATATGTTGAATTCAAATATTTGTCAGAATCAATTTGAATGAATAAACAAATAAAAATTGCAAATATATGTTCTAAGTGATCCGTACATGTCCTGTGTGGTCGCACTGTATGTAACGAATTCTCTCCAAAACTTCAGAAGTTACTATAAAAGGAAAATAAGTGTTGGCATTTTAATTATTATATCTCCTAAATTCTCCTTTTAGGATGCCAATATGGAGCAAACCTATTTTCGCTTTAAAAGAGAATGAATGATCTTGTTACATAGGGTGTACTATTACCCATATTGCCATGCTAACTTAAATTGCATGATATCACTATGAACCTAGTGTTTTATATATTCTTTAGTGGACATCACATTGTTGTTATGTCATCATTGAATATTCAAATCCGAGGCCCCATGTAATTCATATTGCACATATATCAAAAAAATTTATGCAAGCCCAGAAATCATTTTATTATTTTTTAAATTCTAAAATATGACTCAAATCAAAATGTGAAGGCTTCATGGAAATGAGAATTTAGAAAAATCCAGTAAAATGTGAAGAGGAGAAGAACCAGCCAATTTAGATAAGATTTAGTTGTATGAAATCCGAGCAAGAGATGGGCATGAACCATGAAAAAGCATTGGAAAGGAGGGTGCATTAAACGCTGAGGTCGGAGTTTAGGAGGGCCAAAAGGATCCGAGTCTTTTGGATTGGAGGCACACAGACAGACAGATATTCAGAGACAGAGATATATACAACCACCCTCCATTCCTAGTGTCACTAAATTCCTAGACAAGAAAAGCCAAACTAAATAAATGCCATTTTGTGTATATGTTATTTTGAAAGATTATGAATCTTTCCATGCTTTGAAGCGGCATATATACTTAAAAAATTAGAACTCATTAGTCTCACTGTATATTGTTTAATGTGATGTAATTCACTATTTATATGGAACCCCACACGTAATTTCATTTCGTTTAGCTGATGGAAACATTTTTTTTTTGTCACTGGAGATATATGATTATAATTTATTATGTATTTCATTTTTTAGAATGTATATGTTTCATTACATAAAGTACAAACTTTTATAAGAAATCAAAATGTCTCCCCATTAAGCATGGTATTGGGGGGGGGGGGGGGTTGGCCAAGGAGGAAGCGTGATTTTCCTGAATATAGTAACTTTGATTCCTTAAACCATACTAATTGTATGAAGAAACAAAGGAGAGTACCCTCATTAGTAGATAATCCAACCCAAAAGGTCTTACAAAAAGCAAGGAAATAGAAGGAGAGCCAAGAAAAAGGGGGGGGGGGGGGAGGGATAAAAGGGTGCGCATAAAGGGATCTTAGTACAATATAAATGTTGTTTAATATTGAAGGCTATAAATTTAAGTAAGATGTGTGCATGCTTGTACCTACTAAGTTCATCCCAGGCCTCCTTTTTTTAATTACCTATTGGCTAACAGCATATTATGTGAGTGATAAAGAGTCCAAAGAGAAGCAAATAAAACAATAAGAAGTGCTACAAATGATGGGTTATATGATATGATTATAACACACATTTCTGTGTGGATGGGGACAAAGCATGCTTGGTCTGTTTGGGTTATATTATTTGTTTTATATTTTCTTTTTGGGACATGGGGAATGAAGAGGAGGGCGTGTTGATTATAAATACAATGTTTCCTCTGCAACTAACAATACTGTCGAGTATGGAATGTGGACCAAAAACAATTTTTCACAAGTGTGTGGGATGAATGAATCCAAATTAAGAAAAACACACACACACACACATTCATAACCAACACCCACAAATGGTGGCATGCCTTTGATCCAATCATGAAATGCCGTTAACTTTGACTATTAACACCTAAGATGGGCATTTTCTGAAATGCTTAAAAAAATGTGAATGATATTACTTTTTGTGGCATTTTATTCTGTGTGAATATAGCGACCCAAAAATGAAAAAATGAGGTGTTGTTTCCACCAATTATTTATAGTTAATTAAAATGTATAATGGTATATATGCACATTATATACCATTCCTGAGGGTAAAGAAGATTGACTACAAATGTGTAACAAAGTCTTCAAAAATAATAATAATAATAATAATAATTGGGAAGCCAATAATGGCCCCGTTAAAAATTCTCCCATTACAACTACAACTACAACGTGTGCCATAAATGTTTCACGCGTGTGAGTGATCAGATGCGCACGTGTGGTTTTGGGGGTTTTGCATATAACGCATAGGGAGGCGCACTAATATTGTTGTGAGACAGTAGTGGATATATTTGCATTGCTTCATGACACACATATAGAGTGCCATTGACAGCCATAAAGCACTTCTCTTTCTTCTTCTTCTTCAAACCCACACTGAGAGAGACAGAGAGAAAGAGAGATGGAGAAGGAGATGATGAGAACATCCAAATTCAAGAGGATCTGTGTCTTCTGTGGCAGCAGCCAAGGAAAGAAGAGGTCCTACCAAGATGCTGCAATAGAGCTTGGAAGAGAACTGGTACCCATACATTTTAATCACTTTCTTTCATATGGGTTTGTGTTTAAAAGACACTTTTGTTTATTTTATGAAGTTTGGTTAGTACAAAACAAGGTCTTTTATTACACATTTCCATGGTTTGCATTTAAAAATGATGTTTTGTTGTGCTTTTCACTTCAAATGGGTGTTGGGAAAAAATGGGTTGCTCTCATTTGGTCTTCTCTCTGTCTCTACAGTGGTCAAGATGTCTATTTGTACGGTGAGGAGTCGATGAGCTTGGAAAAAGTTTGCTCATATGAGAGAGATGTACATTTTGAAGTACTGGGTGTTTTGGATTTTTATCTTTTTATTTCTGCATTATTTGTGGTTTCTGTTGCTGATGTTGGATTCTTCTAAATGTCCTGAGCTTCTTCTTCCTCAGTCCGTTTTGGCATTTCAATTATTCTACACGTCCGCATGGCCTGTCAATGTTTTACATGGGCCCTCTTATCTCTTATGTTCCTGACCTCTCACTCTGTGTGTGATGTGATGTGAGAGATCCAAGTTTGCTTTTATTGGTGTTTTTTTTTTTAAAGGGTTATTCATGACTGCAATACTCACCCTTCCCCTCAAAGCTTGGAGCATATGCAGATCAGCTTTGCTGTCTTGTGCTTTTGTGAAATGTGTTTTGGCCTAACTTTCTACAAAAACAAATTTCACCCACCAATGCCTTCCTTTGACAGCCATTCTCCTAGAATCACATGTTCATGTCATTGATGGATACTGATTTTGAGAAGTGGGTTTCTATGACAGGCATGTTAAACAAAGGGAAGGAAAAGTTCATTTTGGGCTAACAATAATGTGCTGAGTTGGCTGGTTGTTTTTGCAGGTTTCAAGAGACATTGATCTAGTGTATGGTGGGGGCAGTGTTGGTCTTATGGGTTTGGTTTCCCAAGCAGTTTATAATGGTGGAAGGCATGTCCTTGGGTGAGTTTTTTCTCTTTTTTTTTTGGGGTAGGGGCTCATACAACTGTCCAAAGCAGAAGTGAACGAATGACTGAATGAACTGCAAAAATGGTTAGAAAGGGAAGCATATAAAAAAAAATGGATTAAAGAAAACCCACTTGCATTTGGGGATGTGTTTTTTGTTTAGAAACTGATTTTGGCATGTTATTGTCCTTCTGTAGGGTCATTCCCAAGACGCTCATGCCTCGAGAGGTATATCTGCTATAGTTAAAGTTCTCTGGCTTTTCTCTTTATTAAAATTATTATTAATAGTTAATTAAATTAATTTATGAAAAATGGGTTCCATATAATATGCTTTATTGTTCTGCTGGACTTCATTTATTAGCACTGTTGTGGCTATAAAGGATGAAAAAATTGAATCAAGTATCTTTGTTTTCATCATTGTTGTTTAACAGATGGAAAAAAGTGAGTAGCCGTGTCTTTAATCTCTCTTTTGTGGGTGTATGAGAAAAAGATGATCCTCTTTTTTGTAATGTTTCAGAAGGAGCACTGGTTATTTATGTATCATGATTTCCTTTTTGTCTCACATTATATTTCTCAGATGAATCTGTCATTTTTTTTTCACAACAAAAAAAACATATGTAGACTCGATGGTACAATAGTTTGCCTAGTTTGGAAAATGTGGTTTAAGAGTCCTTTAAACCTTTCTCCTTCTGAAGCATCCATCATTGCTTTCTCTGCACAACTCCCCATAAGCCCCAAGAAAAAGTTCACTGAAGAGAAGAGTAGCAGCCTTAATGAAAAACAGCCTCTCTCTTTAATAAGCATCCCCATTTTATGTTTGTCTATATTTCACCTCACTTTTTCATCTCTTCTTCTTCTTTTGTTTGCTTTTGTGTGTCATGTTATACTTTTTTTTTCTGCAGATAACTGGTGAGACTGTAGGGGAAGTGAGACCAGTTGCAGATATGCATCAAAGGAAGGCAGAGATGGCAAGGCAGTCTGATGCCTTCATTGCCTTACCTGGTTAGTGTTACAAACATTACTGTTTTTCTCATTCAATAAATTTTTTTAGGCAAAATCAAGAAAGAAAGAGAGTTGCAAACCTTAACTCTTCTGAATTTCTTTTTTCTTGGACTTGTATATCCTTACTTTAGTCCTCTTTGAGACTTGCAGTTCTAGAAATAAATTACCCGAATTAGAAAATTCATCCTCACAAGCTAAGAAGGGGACTCCTTGATTTTTTTATTGTTAAAGTTCCAATATGTAGTACATGTTTCCTTTGACCCCAGATGTCTTTCATGATAATTTAACATTTTCGACCTACCCTTTTTTATTCAGTTAAATGCAATTTTTGGATGATCTTAATCCAATTAAATTAGGCCTCTTATGAAGAAAGCCTAGAGTAACTTTTCCTATTTGATCTAATGTTGCATTCCCTTGCAGACATTAAACATTAAAAAATATCCTGGAAAGTAGTATGAATAACATTATATAAGTTCGTATTTGTTTCCATTTGAAGTTTATTAGCATTCCCACTTGTTTATTTCTTCCTTTACTTCTATTCCACATCTTCAGAGTTTAACTAAATTGCTAATGCAACTCTAACCATCCTTTTTATTGGGTATAGTTTTTCTTTGTATCACATATGTTTGACAAAAGAAGCATTAGCTCCAGAAAGTATTATAGATTACATTTTTATCTTTACTTTCACTATCACTGAACTAAGTGAAACAATGGCACTGGCCAGAGTCACAGTGTGTGTGTACCAACAGTCACTCTAAAGGGGTAGAATGCCTAAAGTTTAGAAACTTTTTTACAGCACGTTATATCATATGTTCTCATTATGCTCAGTTGGGGATGCAATATCTGCCTTCAAAAATCTGTTCAGCCCAATTTGAAATCCATGCTTGGTTCATAGTCAACTCCAAAACCTATATTAATGAATGAACACAAATATAAATGTGACTTTTCTACATCTTTTTATTGGCATAGATTAGGCTTAAAAGAGCCATCCGTATTCCCAATTCTGTGATATCCTGTGCATTGTTATCCACGGCAGAACTTACAGTATTTCTTTCTTTGCAGGAGGCTATGGAACTCTGGAGGAGCTGCTTGAAGTAATAACATGGGCTCAATTAGGCATTCATGATAAGCCGGTAATGCACACTTTCCCAGAATTCCAAATAATAAGTTCATCCCCGGTTCTTCATGCAAGATTTGGGCATGAGCACTGCCTTGCCATATCCTGTATTTAATAATTCAGTTTGGCCAAACTTGCTATCAATGTATATGGTACTTTCATTTGTATTCTGGTGAAGGAAGCTTGTCTCGACCCACACAAAAAAAAAAGTCTCGAAATTAAGATGAATTCGATAGTTCCTTCAATTTCTTTCTTCCAATTTACAAGGTGATGATGCTTCAAATACTTTTACTTGTCTAAAGTTAGCAACCATGCAGGTGGGCTTGCTGAACGTCGATGGGTACTACAATTCGTTGCTCTGTTTCATTGACAAGGCTGTAGAAGAAGGCTTTATCTGTCCAAACGCTCGCCATATCATCATATCTGCTCCCACTGCAAAAGAATTGATGAAGAAGTTAGAGGTAACCGATTACAAATATTTACAAGGCTTATAGATCCTTCTTTATGGACCTCTTTGGCTGCAAACATCCTTGTCAACATTTGCATCTGTGAACTTAAATAGCATAACATGACAATTCTACCAACACCTAATATTACGAGAGCTTCTCTGTTCTTCAAACACCAAGGAATTACACCTAATCCAAACGTCTTTAGCGGTCCAGAGAAATAGCTTTTATATATAAAAAAAAACAACTTTTAAGAATCTAACAACATAATGTTTTAAGTAAAAAAAAAATTCAAACTCATTTCTGAACGCAAAAAGCCTAAGAAAGATTTCATGACTGTCTTGATTTTAGGAGTACGTCCCTCGCCATGAGATAGTCGCATCGAAGCTCAGTTGGGAGATAGAACAGCTTGGCTACCCTGCAAAATGCGATATCTCGAGGTAGGCTCAGCAGAGGCGAAGATGATGAGATGGATCATGTTTTGGTCAGTTTGGAGGGAATGTTTGGGAAGAACTGGGTAAACAAATGTTGATTAGGGGATTCATTTTTTTTTCCCTTGTAAAGTTTAACAGTGGGGCCTCAATATATAGAGCTCACTTTTTGTCCTCCCCTTCATCTTGTATGGAAACTCTATATGGGCAGTCTACTTTCAAGTGTTAATTAACTATAAAATGACAGTTATTAATCGATATCTTGTTTGAATCTTACTTTGAAGAAAAATTTGAGGTCGCCAGCAACTTGGCTTGAACAGTGTATATATGTCCCAAAAGCATATATTATAGCATGGCAAGGTATTGGGGGCAGAGCAGAGGGACAAATAAAATGGATACGGGAGGAACATGGGTGTGAGATCCATTTGATTTCTTAACAATAAGATTTGCATCCAAGGGATGAGTTTAAAATCGGGGGTTCATATTGAAGTGGAAGGATACAAAAGGGGACTTCAAAAACAGGCCCATGGGTTGTTAAAAGAACTTGGAAAAGTAAAATGTTACTAGGAAAATATATTATATTGTGAATGGTGTATTTCATTTGTATTATTCACGTAACAGTATATATTATTTCAATGAGTGGCGTATACTCGTTTATAAAAATTTAAAATAACTAATAAAACGTATGTGTTACTAATGTAATATTTATTTATTTATTTTTTGTAGGAAAGGCTCACTAGGGCGTACATCACAGAACGGGCTCAAGGCCCATTGCACTAGCCCACCAAGGCAAACTCCACACTAATGAAATAGAATTGCTAGAGATTTCATAGAATTGCTAGAGATTATATTGTCTATATAAGGACCATTGGAAAATAAAATGTCCGGCTCCTTATACAATCCTAATTTAATTGTAGTGCACACTGATTTTTTTTTTTTAAATCATACTCTCTCATTAGTAGAGTTTCAACTCTGACGGGTTGGGTTCGGGTTGACCCCAATTCGAACTCAACTCGAATTCAAAACTACTCAACCATAACCCGACCCAACCCGATTTTCAACCTGAATTGGATCAACCCGAACCTAACCCGTAATTAAATAAACCAACCTGACCCAATCCGAATTTGACTAACCCGACCCTAACCCGATTTTCAACCCAAATAGGATCAACTTGACCCAACCCGAATTTTTAACATGATGTGTAAATTAAATAAATCAACTCGAACCCAACTCGTAAGATTAGCTAGGTTTACCTAAAATTTGAACTACCCATATTAAAAGCTACAGAATGAACGGCCATGATTTTTTTTTAACTATTAGTTTATGGGTTTGAGTTAAGTCGGGTTGTGAGTGAGGGCAACCCGAACCCAACCCGATTTGTAAGTCAACCCGAATTGGCCAACCCGAACCCGATTTGATCAACCCATCCCATGTAAAAATCGGGTTTAACCCGTTGGGTTCGGATTCAACCCGACCCAAGTTGCAGCCCTACTCATTAGAGTACATGTTATTATATTAAATAAATTATATACTAAGATACGATAATGTATTTTTTTCATATTGAAAAAATGATATTTTTTTTACGTCATACACTGTGATAGAATCACATACATAATGATATAGTAGTACATGAGGCTGTAAAACGGACTGAGTGAATCGGTGTTCAATGACCATTTTAAATTTAATGTAATATACGAAGGTTTGATGTCACAAATTGTTATCTAGATAGCATGTACCCCCATCTAATCCAAATCCAAAAAAAAAAGACAACAATTTTGATTAACAAGGAAAATGTTACAGTAAATTTATTTTACTATTTAAAATGCAGACGGCGTATATTTTTTATTTAAAAAATTATATACATTATTTAATAAAATATATATTTTTAAAAAATATGAAACATATATTATGATAAATTTAAATATATAATTTATTAAAAAATATAAAAAAATTTCAGTAAAATATATATAATTTGATAAAGAAGACTGTGTTTAAGATTAAAAAAATGACTTTTTGTGTAATAAAATCGCTTTCATGAAATATTATAAGTTACCAAAAATTTATATACGTGGTGTATAGATATATATATAATATATAATATTAAAATAAACGACGCCGTCAAAGTTGTATATTCGACGACTGCTATGACCCGGCTATCCTTTTTCCATTTCACCCGGTGACGGCCGATTTCCTCGGGTGAATTATCTACCCAAAATACCCTCCACCAATCATACTTATTATCCGTACAGACACCCAATGGACGGTTCCGATGATTGGAGTACGCATCGTACGGCTCAGTATTTCAGCCGTCCCCAGTCTTCACGTTATTCGCAAACAGATTTTATTCGGGGTAATTTTGGGATTTGGTCAAAATAATATTAATATGTAAGGCTATTTTGGAAACACAGATTTAAAAGTAAATTTTAGAATAAAATTGTTTTTTAAGATGATTTTAGATCTTTGATTTTTTGGAATGTTTTTTTTTAATTCAGTAATCAATATTTGAAAGTAATTTAATGTTTGATAGAAAAAGTTGTTTTTCAATTAAAAAAATCGATTCTGACAAAAAATCGTTCTTTTTGAAATTTTAAAAATACAGATTTCGAGAGAAATTAAAAGAAAGCTTTTATTTCGTCGGAATTTTTTCAAAAAGGAATCCAGGAACCAATACCCTGAGGGTGCGTTTGGTTCCTGCAAAAGATTCTCAGGAATCTGCGATTGTAAACCTGATTCTGCAGGAACGACTTTCTCACTTTTTGTGAGCTTTTGACACTATTTGCCTCAATCGCTGGGTTTAAAACCATTAAAAACTGTTTGGTTGCGGAATTGCAAACGCAGCTTCCTGTAATCCAATCGCAGCGCATCGCGCAACCAAACAGACGCTAAGTCAAGGAAGGAACGTGATTGATATAAGGACCAAAAGAAAGAAAGAAAGAATGGCGGTCGGTGCGTATTGCCAGCTGTACCAACGAGGACAGCCCATTCCAAATCTAGCATCAGGACCGTCCGATATGATCCAACGGTGATTACCAAAAACATTTCCCATTTTAGCTCGTCTGATCTCCAACGTTGGTCTTGGTGAGATTTTACAGAGAGAGTAGTGTAATCTCGACCGTTTAGTGGGACACGTGTCGTTAGATTGTCTTCGTCAACAGACAGAGAGAGAGAGAGGCCTTATTGTTTTTTAAAATTATATTTTGTTTTCGTTTGTCCTGAAAAGGCTCTCCGAATTTCCGAGATAGCTCTCTCGCGATTTCTCCTCGCCTTTTCAAACCTCTCTCTCTCTCTCTCTGTCGGGACAACGTTTGCTTTGATCAGATCTAGCGAATCGCTTCCGGATCTCTGTTGCTCGGTTCGCGTGGTTCGTCCGATTCCGTGCTTTTGTTTATCACATGCGTGATCTCTGTGTTTTAAAGTGTTTTTGATTTGACGACATATTGATTTGTAATGACATATTGATTTGTAATGGATTATTTTCGGGGTCTTTTTTTGGATTTTCGTGGATTGTATATATTCGATTAATGGCATATGAGCTGAATTTCGAGTTTTCATTTATAAATATTTTCGAATTTTTTTATGAGCTTTATATTCAAACATGGCTTGCGAATTCTGGTATTTGTGATTGTCTATTGATTCGTTGGATGTGTCGTTTTTTTTCTGTCGTCTTAATGAATTGGTTTTGATGGAAGAAAGCTTGAAAAGTTGTGTTGATTTGAAAGGTCTTGTTTTGATATCACATTTTGTGTTGGTTTGATGGTTGAGGTTGAAATGGAAACTCGGATTTTTGGTTCTTTGTATGTAGATTTCAATTTGTTGTATGATGATTCATGTAATTTTGGAGGCTTCAATATGTTGTTGTTCTATGTTGTGTTTTAGAATTGATAAGACATTTGTGTATGGGGAATCTATGGTTTCCATTATCGCAATAAAGTTAGGGACTATATGCTCAAGCTTTCTTTAGGGAATCATTAATATTCTGTAGTTTTTGTTGTCAATTCCTATGTAATGGCACAATGGGACTTTTTCTTGCCCTTTTCTCTGTTCAGTGGAATCTTGAAAAGTTTTGTGTTTAGGTTTTCACTCTGAAATTTTATGTTTGTTCTGCAGCATGTGATTGGTTTTGTGAGTGGAATTTGTGAGATCTTCTAAAAGAAGGTGCCTTGGAGAAAAGAGTGGTTTTCTTTCGTGGTCAAACATGAAGAAAGCCCTTGGTCAAACCGTCAGGGATCTGTAAGAAGTGTTTTACACGTCCATCTAATTTTCCTTTCTATGTTCTATACTTTTGTCTGAACACAGTATGTTCTTTGACGTTTTGCAGTAAGAGAGAAGTGAACAAAAAGGTTCTGAAGATTCCTGGAATAGAACAGAAGGTACTGCATTTCTCCTTTGAAGTTTTGGAAGTAGATGTGTTTATTTCCTTTGTTAGCATGGCACGTATATGGATATGTTGCGACATTGAATCTGAATAGTCTTATGTGACAAGTGGAGAAAACACCTCAATGGATTCTTAGAAGTGTTTAGAAAATGCTGGCAAAACAAAGATGCAACAACAGCCATTTGAAGTCTAAATAGAACAAAGTCCAGAAATTTTCTTTGCATGCCATAATTAGAATTGTTTGTTTGAGAAAGTATATGATGTGTGGGTTACATTAAAAAGGCAGATTTTCTCCTTTTTGATAAATGCAAATCTGAAATCTGGATTGTTTTGGTTTCTAGAAAATACTTCTCTCGTTGTGTTTTACTTTTCAGATTCTTGATGCAACCAGCAATGAATCCTGGGGTCCTCATGGATCGCTTCTGGCAGATATAGCTCAAGCCACAAGAAACTAGTAAGCTTGTACATCTTTATGTTTCTAAGTGGTGTATTCTTTTCGTGTGCAAATATTTATTCGAAACTATGCAGTCATGAATATCAAATCATCATGACCGTGCTCTGGAAGAGGATAAGTGACACCGGAAAAAATTGGCGACATGTCTATAAGGTACTTTAGACCACTCTCATCCACAAGAAAATAGGGGGAGCAGACTTAGTCATATCGTGGGAATAGGCATAAATTCTCCTAGGATATGAGTATCTGTGAACAAAATAGTATGCATGAAATGAAATCAAAATAACCTTTTTCCCATATATATATATATAAATTAAATTGAAAATATAATACAGAAAAACATAGTTGTTACATTGAGAGGCATTATATCACTTCCATTATTTATTTATTATTGAGAGTCTCTGCCTTCATTTGTTGTGGGCCACTCATGATTAGTTAATTGGGATCTCAGGCATTGACTGTTCTGGAGTACTTGGTGGGCCATGGATCTGAGCGTGTCATAGATGAGATCAGAGAACACGCTTACCAGATATCGGTATACACAAAGTATCTTTATGCTAGACCATTGAAATAGTCCAGAATCTTGAATGGTTGTATTTTTGTTGAAATATTCATTGTGCTATGAAATGAAATCCATGTCTGTTGTACCAGACTCTATCCGACTTCCAATACATCGATTCTAGTGGAAGGGACCAAGGAAACAATGTCAGAAGGAAATCTCAATCTCTTGTTTCATTGGTGAACGACAAAGAAAGAATACAAGAACTTAGGCAAAAAGCTTTTGCTAACAAGGACAAGTAAGTCTTCATTTCTTAGGTAAAAAGGGGAGTGGATATACTCCTGTTGCTTGTTCTAAAGGCCATTATCCTGAGCGATCCCGAATATAGAAGGATGCTGGTATGGGAGAGATTCGATACATTTCTAACATGTGGCTCTCATGACTTTAAACCAGGATATTGTCCTGTTAGCTCAAGCACTTTATAATTTCCCTCCTACTCTTATGGTATTTTCTATATAACTTTATACTTTTTACATATCCAGGTATCGCCCTTCATCAGCAACTGGTGGAATGTATAGACCTGGCTCAGGAGGGGGAGGCTATGGTGATCGATATGATGATGATCGTTATGAGGGCCGCTACAGAGATGAAGACCGGGATGGATATGGTAGAGATCGAGACGGGGGTTACAGGGATGATGACAGATATGGAAGAGGTGGGGACCCTTACAATAGGGATGGTGATCAGTATGGTAGGGACCCTGAAGATCGCTATAGCAGAGAAAGTTACCGAGATGATGACTACAAGGGAAATCAATTTGTACCAAGAACAAGGAGTTTTGATGGAGATAAAGAGCGTTCATATGAGGATGATGATCGCTATGCTTCTCGGTAAGTTCAAGCTTTGGAGGGGCCATATTGTCTATTTTTTGTATAAAAAAAAATGTAGTCTTGTCCATTTGATACCTAAATTGAATTGTTAATCAGTTTTGTCCTCCCTCAAATTCATTTTCTACTGAGAAACCACTTACTATCAAATTTGTTGCTGTTAGTTTATTGCTTGACCTAATAACGATGTTAGTACATGAAACCCTAGATGCTGATCACATGTGAATGATTTTTTTTTAAATTCAGGACCTTGAGATCACTGGCATGATGACATGCCATATACAGAGTTTCTTCGAATTTCTTTGCTGTTTACCCCAGGTTATTTGGGGAAAATCTCAGGCCATTCTTGTTTTACTACATCAGTGCTAATTTAATTTGCAAGACTGAGTCATTCTTTATTATTTTATTTTTTTGGTAGAACAATACTGATTTGCAAAACTGAAGGGTCTTATTTTCGCAAATGATCCATTAGTATTTATGTTCATGTGTTCAGTGTATATTTCATTTTATCAGTTCAGCATACAAGTATCTTTATCTGTTTCTTTGATGGTATGTCTATTTAATGTATTGCTCATCAGAGTAATTTACTCGCAAAGATACTATCTCCTAACTTATTGAAAAAAGTCAGAGAAAGAACTACTGCTGATATATACCTAAATCTTGGTACATGATTTTATATGTATCTTTCTGGTGCAGGAATGGTGGTGGCCGGGCTGAGGATCATTCTCAAGATGAAGGGTTAGTTTATAAGAGTGCTGAACAATTTAAAACAACCTTTTGGATCCTTTAGCCTCCGATGACTGAAAAAAATTTAATTTGTTCACTAGGCGATTTGAGCGCAAGCTTTCAGAACAGGATATCAGTGCACCACCAAGTTATGAGGAAACCATAGGAAATGCCCGGAACCATTCTCAGGATGAAAGGTATGTGATACAATAATTTCTGAGTTACACATATTATTCAGACCAAATGTGTATAATAATCATTATTACATATTATATTATTATTATAAAAAAAGTGATGGAGGGACAGTAGTAGCATCTGCACCTAAAGCATCGTCTCCTCCTGCGCCTAGAGCATCCTCACCTTTGGGAAGTGCGAGTCAGTATCAGAGCACTGCAGCTGCTGCTGCTGTTGCATTTGTGTCTGCATCTTCTAGAAACAAGGAAGTCAATGGTTTTGATGAGTTCGATCCACGCGGATCAGGTAGGGCAGCACAGATTACCAGATGTACATTTGCAAAACAAATTTATAAATCATCATGATGTTGTATATGTATGTTTAACTAGATCTCCCACAATTTGTTGTTTTTCCCATATATTTTTATGATTAGGTCAGCACGGATTATTAGATGGCAACAAATTTGTAAATCATCATGATGTTGTATAAGTATGTTTACTAGATCTCCCCCAATTTGTTGCTTTATATGATCCCTTGGAGAACATGAGAATTTTTTAGGTCATCTTTGGAAATATGGTACCCTTTTTTTTCAAAGATAGCCAAACCTTTCGTACAACTAAAATTTGTGGAATGTAATTAATTGTTTTATTGTCTTATTTTTATCTGAGAATGACGTTGTAGTCTTCTTTATTTCTGCATCTTTACAGGTCTTTACATACTTGAAAATTTTAAAAATCTGAGAGAATTTAGAACTTTTATTATAATGGGTAGTTTTGTTACATGAAAAGTTATGTGGCCAATCTGAGCTTATTTAAGCTATAGAAATGCTATATCTAAATTAAAATCCTAAAATATTATGTTTTGGAGTTTCTTGCATATCACATTAGTGTTGAACTTGCCAGTACGGAATTGCTTATATAATGTTGTATTGTATCAATTTTTGGAGATACTAAAACTGAACCACATCAATTGATTATATTGCTTGAATATTCAGGACACCATTCTTTCTTTGTCATCCATCATTGTCGACACTTGCCTTCATACATTTTATCGATGACTTTTGGTTCTCAATACCGCAAACTGAATATTGATGCCATGTTTCCTCGACTTGGAATACTTTTGCAGAAGCGGACATTGACTTGTGCTACTAATAAATTGTTTTACTTGAATAATCATTGGACCATTTTTCCCAGGGTGCATCAGGAACATGAATGCTGCTTTTTCCAATTTCTGGGATAAGACATGTCATTTGTTAGATTTTATGATCAGCTGCAAATTAGACTTTCAAAAGACTTCCATGTTACTTTTCCTGAATTAGTGTCTATATGACTGAGACATGATAATGTATCTCATCCTTGTCCAGCTGCTCCAGCTCCTCAGGCCCCTGCAAATACCTCTGACATGGATCTTTTTGGCTCCCTTTCGGATATAAATACCCTGGCTCTGGTTCCTGTGACTTCAGAAAATGAAACTTCCGGAACACATATATCAGCAAATTCTGGTTTTGATAACAACTTTGTTTCCTTGTCGGCTGCATCAACTTCTCTGAATCAGGTACCCCTGTGTACTCATTTCATATATTCACAGAATATTAGAAACTGCATGCTAGTTGTGGAAGAGGAGAGGGTTTCTATTTCTTCTCTACTAGTTAATGGACTTCTAGAAAGTTAAATGCCTCCGACTAAGCTGTGCGATGCACCTTTTCTCTCTCAGAAAAAATTAGAACAAAAAACACATACAGAGGCCTTTTCTGGTTTATCTTTCAATTGATTGGAAAAAAAAAGAGCAAGGGAAGTTTGCCTTTCTATTCGGATCAACAACCCCTCTTCCCCCATCTCTTTTCCTACTCCCTCTTCTCTCCTTGCTTCTCTGAAAAAACTTGCAGTAATTAATTAAGCATTATGCATGGATCTAACACAGGTTCTTTAAACATCTAAAACAGCCTGATGAAGACCCGTGGGGTGGTAATCCTTTCAAGGCTACTCCCCAAGATAACTTCGCTGCCCAACCACAAAGCTTTGCAGCTGCTCCTTTCCCTCCTGCCGGCACCAGTGGCAGTTCTGGAACTCACCCACAAATAGCCCCACAGGCGGATCCAGTCTCCCAGTTTGGATCTGGTGATTCATTACACGGTTTAACTTACACTCCACCAACTGTAACAGATACTCTACTTCCACAAGCTACCTCCCAACCTTTCCCCCCTCAGATGCCAGCTGCACAACCAAACGGTGATATTCTGGCGAACATTCTTCCTCCATCAGGTCCATCTGGGTTTGTTGTCCAACAACCTCCTCCCGCTGTTGCCCCAATGATTTCACAGCAATCTCACCCTGTAGCCCCAATGAATTCCCAGCAAACTCACTCGCAGGCAGCTCTACCGGACCTCCTCCAGCAATCAGGTCCATCTGCTCCTTTATCCTCACTAGCATCTCTATCAGCCCCAAATGGTCTTCCCACAAAAACTCAGACATCGAACGACAAGTTTGAGACCAAGTCGACAGTTTGGGCTGACACATTGAACCGGGGTCTCGTCAATCTGAATATATCAGGACGTAAGTGGTTTCTCCGCTCTATTTTCTCATTTAATTTCTCTCCATAAATGCTTCAAAATTTC
Organism: Acorus calamus; assembly: GCA_030737845.1. Lineage (NCBI taxonomy): Eukaryota > Viridiplantae > Streptophyta > Magnoliopsida > Acorales > Acoraceae > Acorus > Acorus calamus. The sequence continues at coordinate 33,709,684 of CM060866.1, forward strand.
AAATGACTTGTCACTCAAATTAAAATGTTCAATCAGTTCATCATTCCTTCACCTGCAGCCAAAATAAACCCACTGGCTGATATTGGAATTGACTTTGACGCCATCAACCGGAAGGAGAAGAGGCAAGAGAAGGCTTCATCTGCCACATCCACGGTGATGTCTACGGTCACCATGGGTAAAGCCATGGGATCAGGGTCCGGCTTTGGCCGGGCAGGTGCATCCGTCCTGGCTGCTGCCCCTCCAAACCCCATGATGGGAGGCGGTATGGGGATGGGATCCATGGGCATGGGAGGCGGTGTGGGGATGGGTATGGGGGGTTATGGTGGAGGCATGAATCAGCAGCCAATGGGCATGGGAATGGGAATGGGAATGGGAATGGGAATGAACATGGGAGTGGGGATGGGCATGAACATGGGAGTGGGAGCACCAATGAGGCCACCAGTTGGAATGCCTCCTACAGATCCCGGCATGCCAGGCGCATACAATCATCCCATGATGGGCATGGGTGGATATAATTCACAACAACCATATGGTGGGTAAAGATAAGAGAGGAATCACCTGCGATTATACTTCCATTATTCACACCCCAAGGTATGATAAGCATTCCTGAAATGTGCCAGGCCATGGCCATTTCTCAGTTGTGGTTGAGAGAAATGGTGTTAATTTTTTTTCAAGGCAGGCTGGGGTGGAGCTATATATAAAACATGACTTCCTTGTCATTTAGGTTGCCGTCAGTGTTCTATATGAAAATAGGCTTTGCTTTTTTTGTTGCTCATTGCAACAGTATGAGAGTGATTTTTTTGGGTATTTCATTTTCTTTTTAGACCTGTCATCTTCCCTTTTTGTAGTTTTTTTCTCTTTACATTTGACTATTTCAAATTTATTATGGCATGTATTGCTGGCAGAAATATAATAAGATGTGATTTAAACTGTTCCGATTCCTTGCATTTTCTCATCTCTTTAGAATTTAGATAGAATCTGTGCTGTCGATTTTTACTCACAATTAGCATTTCATATGGTTTTCCAAATCAGAGAAAAGAGACTTTTATGACAATGAATGGGCATCAATCAGGTTTGTTTAATTAAAAAGTGATGAGAATTCAACAAATTGCAGAATCAAATGCACTTCAATTCTCCATCATGTGTTGTACAAGAAGGTCAACATAAATGGTCTATTTGCAATGACTGGGTTGGAGACAGCCTCACATGCCACATAACATTCTTTCATACACACAACCTCCACCCGCAAAGGCTCGCAAATGCATTGACAATGAGTAAATTCAATTTAAATTAAACTTTCATTAACTATCCAGTATATATCCACAAAGTTAAACTAAAAAACAAAAAGTGTTCATGCGGCTACATGGATATTTATCCATCTCACAAATCCATGTCCATGTGAACGTAGATGAACCACAAGCATTGACTAATCCCCATACAAACAAGAAACAACACCAGAATAGCTTTTGGACTAAAGTAGGGCAAACAATTGGCCACAGTTGAAGACAAATTCTTCTTCTTTTTAACTTTTTAAAACTAATTAAGAAATGTTTGGTGCATGGGACTTTTTACACAAATTTTTGTTTTTCTAAATTGAGTTGACTCTGTGTTTCAATTTTTGACTTCTCTCAATCTCTGTGTTTCAAATTGACAAAGCATCAACATGTTCGTGCACATGAAGAAAGCTTCACCTCCCTCAATAGATTTTATTTTTCTTTCTGAAGTTAGGGTCTCTGTAAAGCTAGCGAAGCTGCAAAAAGCAACAGTTGCAACTCGTCCTTCATCATGCACTTGGAGAGTTGGAGGTGCATTGAATCAAGGGTGTACTTTCAAATCTGGTGTGGGTGCATGGTGACGTGGATAGTGGAGGACTTTCAGATGGATAGACTTGAATAAATATCCGTGGGTTGACTTGCCCTGTTTGCATCCCAATGTTCAAAGGGTTGACCAACTCCCATTGGGAAGCAAAAGATGAAAAAAGGAGGAAGTGAGGACAAGTAACACTGCCTTAACGTTTGATGCCAGGGCCCTCAAAATCTGTTTTTCCAATGATATACACTTGATGGACTCATTATTTGACCTCCCACGTGTGACCTCCCAAACACACACCAGATTGGGATAAATTTTTTATGCAATATTAATAATATTTATTAATAAATTTTCATATAACATTATCTAATTTTTAAAATGATATGAAACAAATAGAGGGGAATGGTTGCAGTGCAACCTTTTCAAAAAAGAATTTTTTTTTTTAATATGGAGAGTTGTCAACCCTTCATATTATGAATGCTTGGATTAGAGATGCTCTTATCAGGTTAAAACTCAATCTGAACTCAACTCAAACTTTAAAAATGTGATTTTAAACTATTAAAATTATGTTCTGCATGAAAGAATTAAAAAAGATGAATATAAAGAACATATTAGTGAGAGAATAAATAAAAAAAACTATAGAATTGGTAGAATTTAAATAAAAATAAATAACACAATTCAAATTTTGTCATAAATTAAATTAAAATTTGTCTTTGAACAATATGTCACCCACTACTTCAGGTTCAGGTCAAGTTCGATTTACCAAACTCACAATCTAAACCCAATCTGAATTAGATTTGGATTAGATTGAGTTAGGTTAAACCAACCTAAATTGCACCTGTATCAACAATTGAATTCGGGTTAGGATTTTGTTGCATTATGAAATACACTCTTAATTAATTCTCACGTATGGCTGTTTATTCAGCAGATCCGAAAACATTGAATGGTATCTCCATAACAAAATGTCGGCATTAAATGATTGGGTTACTTCGATTTGAAAAAGGGTTTTTTAGACACACATATTATTCACAGAAGAAGGTGTTGACCCTAAAAATAATTGGAGTTATATCAAGCAATGCAGCTGCCCCCTATTATAATCTTTGTTAGTTCACAAGTAATAATTCACTTTAGACAGTGCTTTAAATAAAAAGTAAATAATACCCCCACATAGTCAACAACCAGATCTGGAAACCGATTTAATTCTATGCATGAATGTAATGATATATAATCCATCCTTTCCTCAATTAGAAAGGTTTAATTAATGTTTAGTCACAGCATTAGAACTCTGTTTTTCTCCTAAATTAATTCTTAAACAATACTTGCAATTTGGTGGACTCATACATTACATGCACTTCAATTCAAATGCATGGAACATTTATTTTATTTTATATATATATATATATATATCTTAAGTTGCGTTTAAATGTGAGGTTGAAAAATTAATATTTTTAAAATCTTGTGTTTCATACTCAACTTTTGAAAAAACAGTGTTTTATTAGCTTTTCAACTATAAGATTTTTTGTTTGTAAAAAAAAAATGGTAGTTTGAAAAGCTAAACGCTGAAATTTGTTTGAATATAAATTTAAGAATTTTTAATTTTTCACACGTAGAATCTATTTAAACTAAGATCCAAACGGGACCTTAAACTTTTTATGCGATTAGCTGCATTGAATCGTTTGCATTTCAATCCTCCGGTGCATTCCAATACAATTCTCAACTTTGCAACCAAGTGTCTAAGGAAAACTTTACAAGCTGTTGAGTTTTCTTTGGACTACACTAAATTTTGAATATAGACTTAAGTAGCAACTGAGTTTAGATGTCTAAATTTTAAATGATTTAATTTTTAATCTGGTTTGGACCATAGCATATATTATATATCAGACAAATTGGGTTGGGGTAGCTCGTCAAGACTATGCAACGGTTTACTTTATTTATAACATTAAGTTTATACCAAAAAATATCATAATTTTTATTTCACTTTCAATTGGTCTAGTTAAACTGCCTTTTGAGGGAAAAGAGAGCATTTTAATAACAAAAAATATCCCCAACATCTTTGTTGTTAGATGGTATTACAAAATCATTTCAGCTTTATACCACTCTCAAAATGGGCCTTTAAGTTTTACTCATCTTTGTTTCTTAAAAGATTAAAAAGTAGAATTCATTAGGCAATTCCAAAACAAATTTCCATGGTTTGTAATATTGTATTCATCTTAACAATCTGTGTACAATATCATCCAATATATACCAAACGGACTGCACCTAAATATTGTCCTGTAATGTGAATTCCAATACTAAGTTCGGTCAGTTTCTCACAGTTATAATAGACCAAACTAAACTGATAGTCTGAAACCCTCCCTCCCCTTCAACAAAACTGTCTTACTAGGCAGCTATACCTTCTCCCCTTAATAATATAATACACATCATACCAAACTATACATTGTTAAATGTTGTTCACCACCTTTTCCTCTCTAGTTTATCCAAGCCCAAAATTATTGAAAGAGTTCAAATGTGTCCCTTCATTATCTCTCTCAACAGCTCTGATGGCATCTCCCCTAAAATCATTGACTAACACACAATAATTTAAAAAATAGCAATATTTGTTTTCTGGGGTTCAGTAACAAATGGAAAAAAACATTTTCAAATTTCTCCGCCTCAAACAAATACAACCAACCTTTCTCTTCCCCAATGGACCTCTCCCATCCCAAGTGCCTAACTTTGGCAGAGGGCATTAGCAGAGAATGCTGTGATCTTCAACACTACCTCACAAGTCAAAGATGCTATTGTTCTCTATTTAATGGTTCCCCAAAACCCACACCATCTATTCAAATTCCTTGCAATAAAACCCACAAGAGGAGGAGGTCTCAGATTTGAAGATTAGGGACTTCATGTGGCTACTCTCCATCAACAAAACTCTCGCCAAATTCAATCGTGCGAAATGGTCAAATGATGGGGGGCATAATGTGTGTATTGTGTGGCGCAGAGATTATATTGAAGGGGCTATTTGAAATGTGTAAATAATCACAGAGCTATAACTGTTAGATGAATGTAGTATGAAGCTCATAGATTTCCTTAAAAGACGAATATCAGTGTATAAAGATGTGAAACTCTTAGCAAGAATTTAAAAGGAAGCAATTGCAGATCATCAAGAGCAATGCTGACTCCTCATTCTATTGCACTGCAAACACCATCAAAGAACTAGTTCTACTCCAGTGTATGACATTTTCTATAAAGTGCATCCATATACATGGGTTAACTACAACACCCAGTAGAAAGAGAAAAAAAATTGTCAGATATCACTAAAGAAAGAAAAAAGGAATGAAACCCCAGCATCATATTATGACTAAGCAAAACTGCTGCATGAATTCATCAAAGTTAATGGATGAAACTGAGCCCAAAGAAGAAAAAAAATGGAACATATTCCACTCACATTCAATCATCAAGTGTGAAGATATGTGTCTTCAAAAACATATTCCACTCACTCTGGCCTGTCATTTCCACTCACCCCGAAAAAAAAATTGAAACACATTCCACTCACCCTGGCCTGTCATTTCCAAAAAAAATAAATGGAATGGAAACAGAAACTCACACAAACCTGATATTGCCTCAATAGAAGCCATATGATCATCCTCGCTGCATGACATGTTGGACATATCCCCGCATTTCCTCGAAAAAGGATGTTGTTGTTAGACTTTATCATTATGCGGAATTTTAAGGATACAATTTTGATGCATAAAAACATAGTGAATTTTCCTATAACAAAATTACATAAAATATTACTAACCTTTTTCCATGATACCAAGGTGAGTGGTGTACCAAAAGAACTCAAAACTTAATCTTCTTTGGTTGAGGTCTTCAAGTCACTACTCTCACCTAGCTTAATGGGTAGCAATATGTGGTGTAGGAATTTCTCACACAAATTGTGAATGTGTAAGTGTGAGAGTATGACTTGGGACCTCACCCTTATATAGACATCTTCATCAACCTTTGGTCTTCCCATTAAAGACCATTAGGACTTGCATAACTTATTTCATTAATCCATAAGTTATGAATGAAATTAGTATTCCCATTATTTCCATTAACCCATAACTTACATGAGTTTCCAATGCCTTTAGTGTTTCCATAACCCATTCTTCATCAATCCATGAGTTACCAATAACCCTTGGCATTTTCATAACTCACTCAAATGACCTTTGGTTTTGTATAATTCATAACCACCAAAGGCATTGAGTTTTCTCAAAACTCCATTGAACATTATAATGGAGTTTTGTACATGAATGAAGGTTGAAACATCTCAAAATGCAACGGATGTTTTATTTGTCTATAAAACATTTTGGATGTCATAAATTAATTGGTTCACCTTTCAATTATTCTCATAAATATTTTTCTTGTGGAGTAACATCTAGTAACTAATTAAATACAAACATGTAAAGGCCACATAATACACAAAATGTTAACAATCTCCCACTTGGCCTGACATGATTATATTTTTACTAGATTCTAAAATGGCCATATAAACTCCTAAAGAAAATTTGCATCCCTCACAGTTAAATTCTGCCCCATAAAATCACTAATACCAAATCATTGAAATCATTGAATTATCCATCAATTCAAGATTCTTCAATGGTTATAATGTTAGTAATTTTATTGACATGAATTGTGAGATTTCGATGACATTAGCAAAGTTATGGTGATATGCTAATTCATCCAAAATGGTCCAATTTACTTTTAAGCATCTAGATGTGCACAATTTGATGCATGAAAGTAACATAAACTTTATCATTAATTCATAAAATCATTATTTACAACATAATGTGATCACATAACATCATACTCATTTTAGACCAAATTTGATAAGCTTTCCACCAAGCCCATGCGCGCAACATGATCATTAAAGAGCTTTGGTGGAAGCCCTTTAGTCAAAGGGTCTGCTAGCATGAGTAAAGTACTTATGTGCTGAATAGAGACAATTCCATTATGAACTCTCTCTTTTACAGCTAAGTACTTAATATCGATATGCTTCGATCCTCCAGATGTTTTGTTATTGTTGGAGAAACGCACAGCAGCATCATTATCGCAATATAATCTCAGGGGTTTCATAATTGAATCAACAACGTGCAACCCTGAGACAAAATTTCTTAACCATATTGCATGACATGTGGCTTCATAACATGCTACAAATTCTGCCTCCATGGTAGAAGAAGCCGTGAGCGTTTGCTTATGACTCCTCCATGAAATAGGTCCTTCAGCTAACATGAAAAGATAACCAGATGTGGATTTTCTAGTATCTTTACAGCCAGCATAATCAGAATCAGAATAACCAATGACTTCAAGATTATCTGTTCTTCTGTATGTAAGCATGTAGTCCTTAGTGCCTTGCAAATAACGCAATACTTTCTTCACTGCTTTCCAATGTTCAATACCTGGATTACTTTGGTATCGACCAAGCAAACCCACTACATAAGCTATGTCAGGACGAGTGCATACTTGAGCATACATAATACTTCCTACTGCAGAAGCATATGGAATGTTTGTCATTTGTTGCACTTCAAGATCATTTTTGGGACATTGTTGTTCACAAAATATGTCACCCTTAACAACAGGGGCAACACTGCTTGAACAATTTTGCATGTTGAATCTCTTAAGAACCTTTTCAATATAGGCCTTTTGGGATAATCCTAACAACCCACGAGACCTGTCTCGGTGAATCTCAATGCCAATCACGAATGATGCTTCACCAAGATCCTTCATATCAAAATTCCTAGATAGGAATTGTTTGGTCTCATGAATCATTCCCATATTATTGTTTGCTAGCAATAAGTCATCAACATACAATACAATAATACAGATTTTACTCCCACTGACTTTAAGGTATATGCATTGATCCACTAAATTCTCTTTGAAATCAAAAGCAATGAGAACTTCGTGAAATTTAAGATACCATTGTCTAGAAGCCTGCTTTAAACCATATATGGACTTCTTAAGCCTACATACATTTTTCTCCTTGCCTTTATCCTGAAAACCTTCAGGTTGGTTCATATAAACCTCTTCATGCAAGTCACCATTTAAGAATGCAGTTTTAACGTCCATTTGATGCAGCTCTAAATCGTAATGAGCTACTAAAGCCATGACTATTCTAAGGGAATCCTTTTTAGAAACAGGAGAAAATGTTTCTTTGTAATCTATCCCTTCTTTTTGAGTGTATCCTTTTGCAACTAATCTGGCCTTGTATCTTTCGATATTGCCCTTGGAATCACGTTTGGTTTTAAAAATCCATTTGCAACCAACAGTTTTGATTCTTTTGGGTAATTCAACAAGATCCCAAACTTTGTTGTCTTCCATAGATTTCAACTCTTCTTTCATGGCATTTAACCATAGAGTTGAATTATGACTCTTTATGGCTTGATCATAAGAAATTGGATCATTTTCCAAGCCATCATAATCACACTCATTAAGATAAACTTCATAGTCATTTGATATAGCAGGTCTTTTCTCTCTTTGTGATCTACGTGAAGTTACTTCTACAATTGGGATATGCTCAACTTCATTATGGGTAGCCTCTTGATTTCCACCATTTTCATTATTGGTGTGGATACCTCTTTTTCTTGAATAACCGGTAAATTATGGTTATTTATTGAGGTATTATTTTTAGGCTCAATACTCCCACTAAAATCTCATTTTCTAAAAACACAGCATTTCTAGTTTCAATAATTCTAGTACTATGAGTAGGACAATAAAATCGAAAACCTTTTGATCTTTCAGGATAACCAATGAAATAACAACTTATAGTCCTAGAATCCAACTTCTTTATCTGTGGGTTGAAAATTTTAGCTTCAGCTGGACACCCCCATACACGTAAATAATTCAAATTCGGTTTCCTACCAACCCATAATTCATAAGGAGTTTTGGGTACAGCCTTACTAGGAACACGATTAAGAATGTGTACAGCAGTTTTCAAAGCTTCACCCCACAGAAATTCAGGCAAGTTGTTTTACTCATCATACTTCTCACCATATCAATTAGAGTACGGTTTCGTCGCTCGGCTACACCATTCTGCTCGGGAGTACCAGGCATTGTGTAGTTTGCGACAATTCCATTCTCTCGTAAAAATATGGCAAAAGCACTTGGATTTTGACCCGATTCAGTGAATCTTCCATAATATTCACCACCTCTATCGGACCTTACACTTTTAATCTGTTTACAAAGTTGATTTTCAACTTCAGCTTTATAGATTTTAAAAACATCCAGTGCTTCAGATTTTTCACGAATAAGATACACGTAAGAATACCTCGAAAAGTCATCAATGAAGCTAATAAAATATTTATGCCCACTAATGGTTAAAGTTGGATAGGGTCCCCAAATGTCAGTATGAATGCATTCTAACAATTCAGTGACCCTAGATGCACCCTTTTTCTTAATCTTTGTATATTTTCCTTTGATACATTCGATGCAAGTATTAAAATCAGAAAAATCAAGTGAATTTAAAATTCCATCTTTAATAAGACGTTCCATCCTTTCTCTTGATATGTGACCTAATCTTTTATGCCACAACATGGATGAATTTTCATTCACTCGATTTCTTTTCTTAGAAATTACATCATTCACATGGAAGGATAAAAGAGACTGTGCATAATTGTAATCTAAATTCAATGAATAAAGATTACCATGTAAAATACCAGAGCCAACCAAATGGGAATTAAAGAACAAAGATACTTTATTATTTCCAAATCTTAATTCATAACCATAAGAATCAAGTTTTGGAACTGAAATAAGGTTTCTAGTAAATACAGGAACATAAACTGTATCTACTAAGTCCATAATAAAACCAGTATCTAAAACCAAACGTAGAGTGCCAATGGCTTCAACATCTACTTCTGTTCCATTTCCCAAAGTTATGGTTCGCTCTCCTTTATTTAGTCTCTTGCTTGTAAGGTATCCCTGCATGGAATTCGTTATGTGAATACTCGCACCAGTATCAATCCACCAAGTATTTGGTGGAACATTAACTAAATAGGATTCATAAGATACAAAGCATTGGGTTTTACCTTTCTTTTCCAACCAAGCCTTAAAACCAGCACAATCTTTTCGCAGATGACCTTTCTTATGACAGAAGTGACAGCGTACCTTACTCTCATCCTTTTGCCCATTGGAAGAATTTTCATTATTTTTCTTTATTTTCTTACCCTTGCCTTTCTTGAAAGCCTTTTTGCTTGGACCTGCAATGGTGACATGAGCCATATCTGGGTTTTCAATTTTAAGCCTCTCTTCTTCTTGAACACACATGGCAATTAAGTCAGTCATCTTCCACTTCTTTTTCTGCGTATTGTAGTTAATTTTAAAAGGACTAAATTGCGCAGGAAGAGAAGTCATTATGAAGTGAACAAGAAAACCTTCAGAAATTGCCATGTCCATTCCATTTAATTGAGAGGCCATATCACTCATCTTCATGATATGCTCACGAACACCACTACGACCATCATATTTCATTGTCATCATTTTAATCATAAGGGTACTTGCCAAAGATTTGGAAGTTGATGCAAATTGTGCTTCGACTGACTTCATGTAGCTCTTTGCATTATCTGAATCCGGGATTGCTCCACGAATTGCAGGAGTGATAGAACCTTTCATAATCATTAGACTCATGCGGTTAGAGCGCTCCCACTTTTCATCAAAGCTTTTTCATTTTCACTACTTTCAGTAGTGAGCTCTGCAGGAGGATTCTCTCTTAAAGCATAGTCTAAATCCATACAGCCGAGAACAATATTAATTTGCTCCTTCCATTTCTTAAAGTTTGTCCCACTCAAAGCTTCAATACCAGATAAATAACTAGTGATAGCAGTAGGGTTCATTGCTGCAAAATAATAAATTATTTTTCCATGTCAAGAATAAATTCAACACCACACATTAAATAATCTAACTAAAATACATAATTAGCTAGATTTTTCATAATTTCAATTTCTTGTAATTCTTTCGTTGGACCGAATTACAATATCAAATATCAAATTATAATTATAGTCCTTCCGTTGGGCCGAACAATAATTTGATTGTAAAATATAAAAATATATTATTATAATTCTTCCATTTGACCGAATTATAATAATATATATCAAAATGAGATGATAGTTAAAATAAAATTATCAAATCATAAGGAAGTTTAACACCGTTGGGTAGAAAAACTTCATTGATATTATTTTATTTATCATCTATTATTTTAAAACTTAGTCATATATAGTGATGACCCTCCATTGAGTTGATCAATTTCAAAATGAGATTATGATTAAAATAAAATTATCAAATCATAAGGAAGTTGAATACCGTTGGGTAGAAAACTTCATTGATATTATTTTAATCATCATCTCCTATCTTAACACTTAAATCATATATAGTGATGACCCTCCGTTGGGTTGATCAACACTAGATATGAAACTTAAAATAATGTGATCAACCAAATATTAACCAAATATGACCATAAAATTTATATCATATTTTATTAATCACTTGTTAAATCATTAACTTAACATGAATTATTTAACCGTTACAAAATTCATGCTCCAAAATAAGGATGTATTAACAAGATAAAGCATATTTAAAGATTCATGAATTATTTAACTCATATATAATTCATGCACTATGAATTAAATATGCACTAAAATAAAATTACTCTCATAAATCATAACATGATCACCCAACATGTGTATATAATTATTTAAACAAAATATAATTCATGCACCATGAATGAAATAAAGATGCACCGAAAGGAATTCATGCATGGAGATCAAATTCATGGAGTTAAATGAATTCAAGCATGGAAATAAAATTCATGAATTCCACAAACAGTAACATCACCTAATAAAGATGTAACATGAGAAATTTAACAAGTTTCAATTGATTCCATGCATAACATGTTCACTGACAAACAAATCAAGAGAAAGTTGAATAAGTGTGGATTGATCATTAATATGCATGTCCGTACAGTATATGCATATTTTGTCCATCAATTAATAACATAGGGATGTTCATGATCGAAATTCATCTTAATATATTTTATGCATCAAAATTGGTTGGCTCTGATACCAATTGTTAGACTTTATCATTATGCGGAATTTTAAGGATACAATTTTGATGCATAAAAACATAGTGAATTTTCCTATAACAAAATTACATAAAATATTACTAACCTTTTTCCATGATACCAAGGTGAGTGGTGTACCAAAAGAACTCAAAACTTAATCTTCTTTGGTTGAGGTCTTCAAGTCACTACTCTCACCTAGCTTAATGGGTAGCAATATGTGGTGTAGGAATTTCTCACACAAATTGTGAATGTGTAAGTGTGAGAGTATGACTTGGGACCTCACCCTTATATAGACATCTTCATCAACCTTTGGTCTTCCCATTAAAGACCATTAGGATTTGCATAACTTATTTCATTAATCCATAAGTTATGAATGGAATTAGTATTCCCATTATTTCCATTAACCCATAACTTACATGAGTTTCCAATGCCTTTAGTGTTTCCATAACCCATTCTTCATTAATCCATGAGTTACCAATAACCCTTGGCATTTTCATAACTCACTCAAATGACCTTTGGTTTTGTATAATTCATAACCACCAAAGGCATTGAGTTTTCTCAAAACTCCATTGAACATTATAATAGAGTTTTGTACATGAATGAAGGTTGAAACATCTCAAAATGCAACGGATGTTTTATTTGTCTATAAAACATTTTGGATGTCATAAATTAATTGGTTCACCTTTCAATTATTCTCATAAATATTTTTCTTGTGGAGTAACATCTAGTAACTAATTAAATACAAACATGTAAATGCCATATAATACACAAAATGTTAACAGTTGTGTCATTTCCCATCCTCATGAATCTCTCAAGGGCATTGAAGAACAGCACAAGCCCAAAAACAAAATGAAATAGTTCGATCACTGATATGAGATACATTGCCTGCTTGTGGCCCAAGGACAAGCTGAAAAGCCTTTTAATGATGCAGACAACCCAATCACCACGTATAAGTTGAGAACCAGCAAGTTCCATTAGAATACGGGTATATATATAAGCCAGCCTCATGTAGGTGAGTCCCATCACCATATCTCCGGAATCAAACAGAAGATACCAAGTAACAAAGATGATGTAAGGCCCAGATAATGCCTCAAAAAGATGAAGGGCGCTCAGGTCATAGTCGGGCACCAAGACATCCCTCAGTGCAAAGCAGACACACAAAAACAGGAATGCCCGCCGGAAAGACCATAAAATGCCAAGTCTGAGATCCCAAAGAGTCGATGGGCGGCGCTCAAATAACAGGAAGTTGCAGGTGATGGTGAACACCACCCCTAATGCGACAGAAGTAGAAACTGCATATGATATGGAACGCAATATGCACAGGATTGGCATCCAAACTTTAAAAGGCTTAAGCACTCGAACGGGGACAAAAAACGATGAATAGAAAAATGGGACTTCCATGAACAGATCAAGCATTCCTTGATCCTTCAACGTCCAATCCAAATCCTTGACGGAGATGACATCCCAAATGTTTTCCGGTAGACGGTCCATGGTGTGAAAGGGGATAAAGGGGAGGAAAATTCGGTAACACAGATAGAAGACGGAGAGACGCACCAAAACAGTAACAATGGCGAAACAGACAAACTGAAACCACGAAGAAAGGAAGATCACAATTGAAATTCTGAGACGAAGACCTTCACCACTCCAGAAATTCTGCTCCTCCGCATCCGCATCCGCATCCGCAACCGCAACCGCATCCGCCATTGAAGTCTCTCTCAGCCTCCGTTTGGATAGGCGTCCCACGCGCGTTGGCGGTTGCGAATTCCGGCAAACGCAGTTAGCTAACCAAACAACATTTTTGGTTTCTGCGTTCAGTTTCTTCCCCCGGTATTTCACGCCTATTTTTCTTCGCGTCCCCGACGCTTCAAAAATATGATTCTCGCGTTCAGTTAAAGCCGCGTCTCTGTGGTCTTTGCCAAACGGAACCTCAGTCTCTCTCTTTCCCCTTTTTGAATTTTGAATTATGAATTATGTGCGGCGAAACGAAACCCTAGTTTTTTTAATTTATTTATAGGCCGGTCAATTGTCGAAACTAACCCTGGTCATATTTTTATTTTACATTTAACCCCACTTCAAAATTGCACATATAATTTAATCTTTGACCCAGTTTGACTGAATTTTTACGAAATTGTGCCTTTGATCTAGTGTGACCCGTCACAGACGTTATATTAGTTCGATTTAAACTGAATTACAATAACCCCAAATTTTTTTTCCCCTACTAGTATTATCTAATTTATGATGACCCACTCCTGGCATGTTTTCTTACCATTATCTCTATGACCATGTTTGAACATGCATACAGGCCTGTCAATCGGACGGATACGGATCGGATAGATCCATATTCGTAACTATATCTAATCTAAAAATCTGGATACGAATTCAGATAATAACCGAACCAGATTAAAATATAACGAATTTATAAAATCTTAAGTCTTAACATGGTTAAATAGGTATCCACCAAAGACATAAAAACATAAATCCTAATGTGGGGGATGAAATTTGGTTCTCCGCCGGATCTTTGCTCATCCGGGCTTCTAGTTGTGAACCCGAGGTGATGTTGAATCAACTTCTTACTCGTGACGACCCACTGCAAGCCTCCGATCCTCGTCGTCGTCCTCCTCCTACTCCTTCGTTAACGGGTTGTGAAGCCGCACTCAACGGGCTGAAACTCGGTTGAGGTCGCTCTTTGCCTCAATCCGATTTAGTCCTAGAAATCGCGCACTAACCAAATGGCAAAACGAAGCCGCGCTCAACGGGCCGAAACTCAGTTGAGGTCGCTCTTTGCACTCAATCCGATTCAGCCCTAGAAGTCGTGCACTAGCCGAATGGCAAAACAAAGCCGCGCTCAACGGGCTAAAATTCAATTGAGGTCGCTCATTGCACTCAACTGAGCTCAGCCCTAGCAGTCGTGCACCAGTCTCAACGGCATAACGAAATATGGACATCCGTGCAACATACGTTCAAGAGAACAACGTAAAAGAGTGTGCCACTAGTGGATGAAGAATGAATTCGCTTGAAATCCTTCCTCCACCGAGGGAGAATATACCTCTCAGGTATATTCGTCACGAATTCATTTCAAAGAACGCAAAGACAATGCAAAACAAAGAATCTCTCTAAATTCGTATGACCAACAAATGCATTGTATCTCTTCGATACCTCGGTAGAAAACAAATCTCAAACTTCAAATGTCTATTCAACATCTTCACCATCTCAATCACCTCGTATTTAACAATGTTGTCATCCCTTGTTGATACACACCACGCATTCAATTGAATCAATTGTAATCAACAGTTTGGAGATAGAGTTAGGTGTCGATATAGACATAACAACCCATATTCCTAGTTTATGCTATTAGATTTTAGAAACTACACTGAAAAAGGTGTATAGGTTTTGGTATTTGGCACTGATAGAGAGTCATTCCTGTGGGTTTTTTATTTTATTTTATTTGTAATCTCACTCTCCCCTAACTTAATATATACTATTTTAGGCCTCTAGTATATATTATATCATATTAGAAAAACGCAAGCAATGTTTTCATTTTATTTTGATATTTTTTTTATAAAGGCATACACTACATACTTTTGAAAAAAATTGAAATTGTTTAGAGACTGCAAAAGTTAATGTAAGAATGTCTGTCCCTCAAAATTTTTATTTGGGATCTAATATTTACATGTAAATTAAAGAGCTTTCAAAATCGATCATCAGACAAGCAGGCTGAAAGGGAGCTTCAGTCCAATTTTTTTTTGTAGTGTTCTTCACAAAAAAAAATGATGAATGTTAACAGCCCGATCCTAAACGTTGAGTAAAAGGTGGAGTGACAATTGTCAATCCAATGATAAAAACTATAACTCACTAAAATGTTTTTTTTTACAAAACAATGTAACATCACATATCTATAGAGCAGCTCATCTTATTCCCCTTCTTACAAACGTTATATATATAATTGAGGCAACATAAAACCCTAATCATACTCAAATAAATAGAATAAATCAGTCAAAAGGCCTTTTCAAACAAATTGAAAAGCAAATAAAGCACTTAATAGCATTCTCTGTTTTTTTTTTCCTGAACCATGAAGCTGTGATTCTCAGCTAGCTGACCACATGGAACCTAGTAGGAGACCGAGATGCTTGGATCAATCAGTGGCCGGAGAATTGGATGGTATGCCACCCGTCAATGCTGGTCTTGTCGCCTACAGGAACCATTTCTTCTTCATTTCCTGTAAAACACGCAAAAAAAAAGTTGATCGAAAGTTCTTTTATATGGTATGTTAAGATCATAGACTGACCATGCTTCTTTAAATTTAAAATTCACCTCAGTATGCCTATAAGCTATGACATATAAAAATTCTTTGTTATCGGGCAGTATTAGTCCATTTATCAAGATGAATTTCATACTCACCATGTCTAAAAAGAATTTTCAAGATCGAGTTCAAGATAAATTGGTGGTTTGTGGGTATGTAGGAAAAAAACTAATGTAAATATTTGTTAACAGTGGCAAGTTAAAACCATAAAAAGAGTATCCGTTGACTAAATTTATGACCAAATTCCTGATCACGCAACATAGCATCTCATAATAGATGGCCCATAAGCAGAGATCATCTATAGCCACAAATTTAATGAATTTATGGTCATTTGCATTGGAGTATGACAATGTTCGAATGCATATGGAACAGAGGTCTGAATAGCTCTCTATATAGGAACAACTTGATTATACATGACAAATGATGCATCGCAAGAAAATAAATCATGCATAAATTGTCCCTCACCTTCAAGCTTGAAATCTTCAATATCCTTGGTATTAATTGCAAGTGCCCAGCGATTAGAAACTTTTGTATCAATTGAAACCACTGTTTTCCTGGATTCTGCAGTTTAGTCACTTTCAACATGGAGCAGAGGGATGTCTTCTTTACTCCACCCACTTTCACTTTCTTCGGTACTCCAGCATCCATATTCGACAGGAAAGGTAACAAGGTCAAGAATCCTGGCCTTTTCACAAACGATTCCTTCATCTTTCAAACCACCCATTTCATTAGTTAATTTACCAGGGGTATTGGAAAATATATAAACATGTGATAAAGGTTTTTGGTCAGCAGTGAATCCGCCAGATGTGTCCACAACGTGCACAACCTGAGATCATTAAAATATAAAGCATAAACCAAGTAAGTGTCGTAATTAATGATTCACAAACATACAATTTGCCAGTTAAAAAAATTCTTATACAGCACCACAACCCCCAAATGCTGTGAAAAGACAGAAAAATCAAATTATTTAGTACACATAATCAATCCATTTGTTTAACTATTCTATTTCTAAATAAAAGCTTCTTGCTCAACGACATCCAGAATCCTTGATGGTTTTGTGTGTGTGTGTGTGTGTGGGGGGGGGGGGGGGGGGGGACACTCCATCAGTTAGACAGTAGCATAAAACATTGGGTCGAATCAGGTCAATAACGACTGTTCTCATTTTCAAGTACACTTTTACTACCTTCATTTTTCCAGTTACGACGTGTTAAACACACTGAATTTGAATAACCAAGTTTTTTCCCTCAGCATAAAGTTGCTAATTCTTCTCATACCTTTTTCGCTCAACTTGCTGCACCATTGATGAAGTTTAATGTTCATTCAAATTTATACATAACTTTGAAAGTAAAAAATATATCTTACATTAACGGTGCGGGAAATGTCCTCAGTGAAGGCAGGGAAAACGCCAGCTGATATTAGAGAGAGAGTGAGACCAAACAGAGCACAAATTGAAAGAACAACTGATTTTTTTGCACCTACGGACCAGGAGAAAAAAAAATTAATCCGGCAGCCACCAATAAACAAAACTCAAATTCATTTTTACGATAAAAACAATGAGCAGTGAATAAACTAACGATAGTATCATTTAAATTGTCATGTCATTTTAATTCTAGAAATATGCATGCATAACATGCACATCAATTTTATATGTCCGAGACATGTAATGGAATTATTTACAATAATTTAAACTCAAGTAAATAACATAAATTCCCAGAAACAAAAAAATTTCTGCAAGAAACATGATTAAATTAGTAATATCTACCCTGAGAGAATTAAAGTTATGCATGTTAATATGATCAAATACTTTGAAACTGACAATAATATATTACCAATTGTGACAGGAAAATTAATAAAAAAATGTAATTAATTTTAATCCATGGTAAAGGGATTTCAGTAGAACAAAAAACTTCATTGGGAGTCTGGGTCAATGATTAATAACATAAATAACTTCATTTGCAAGTTCAAAAAAAAAAAAAAAACCTGAAAGATGAACATAGGAAAGCAGATACACCAACGTGAGGCAGACAACTGCCGAAACTGCTGCAGCAATAATCATATTTCCCAGCCAATCAGGTGTGCTACCAGGACTCCTGCAACTCAGTGGATAGTTTGAGTTAGCCTACATTGTTTCACAGTTCAAGGATGCTGTCAAAATCAGTTCCATGATTGAGAAAACAACATGACATGAAGGATGACTTTAATTTGACAGATTAAAATCACATGCATTCTAGTGTATAACGAAAATCCCAAGGTAACCCCAAGGTAACAGAAAACATCCATTTACAAAAAGAAAGGTTGCCCTATGGAAGGATATGTGTATAGAACAAAGAAACCCCATCCTATTCCCTCCCCCCAACTGCCCTCTCGCCTTCTCTCAACATGTCTATAGGATTCTCATATTTGACGACAACAACAATTTGCACATCAAATAGTTACCGTGTCTACATACTTAACTACTTATTCAGATAATACATAAAAATTGCACCTCTGTGCCTGAATCGCAGAAGCAGGGCTACAGAAAACACCTGTAACTCTGTACCTCACTGTTATGAGATAGAGATCCCATCACCTGTCCATGATGAAATGGACAAACATCAACACATGATGACATCATGAGGAATTTTTACCATCTATATGGATATTACAAATATCACCATCAGGATGCATCATGTAATGAAAACCACGAAAATTGACAGCAATGACAAGTGTATCTCACAAATCATGTGTAAAGCAAAGCTGTAGATAGTATATCCAAATTTTTAGTCATCCCAATGAGAAATTTCTTATTGGCATCCCAACTGTGTAATCCTTGAGATTTTTGGACAAGTATCTGTGGCATTTAAGGTTTGCATGCCAGGCACCCATGTAGGGGTTTGATGTCGGCAAACTTGTTATATCTAGGCTATGCATGGGGTCAATTTCAAAAATATTTTTCTAGATACCAGATTCTATCACATCTAAGAGTAGTAAGTAGAAAGAAAGAGAAAAAAATAATAGTAGAAAGAAAACTTGCCTGTCGAATCGAACTAAATTTGCAGTTATTGATCCCACCAATTGAATAAATATGCCAGCAGAAACTAAAACAGGCATGGTCAAACCTAGAAGTAAGGTTATGATTTTAAGCTGCCTTGGTGCTCGAGCAGGGGTCAATGTTGCTTCAGCCAGGCCATCTACACAAAAAATTTAGGAAATCACTGACAAAGTAGACGATAAAGCCAAATTCTACATATTTGTTGCAAAGACATACTTACATGCAAAAGCAGGTGAAACCAGCCACAAAAGGGCTATATAAGAGGAACCAGCCTTAACATAATTTCCTATGACCAGAATAATGAGCCATTGAACAAAACCAGTTTTGAAAAGCCACCTCTCTGCCTCCCAGCTCATGAAATTAACTTGAGTAGCAGTGAGTGGCTTTGATTTGCCTCTGGAAATTACATGGCACAAATACTTTTGAATTACAAGAAGCCCTATATGTTGACCAGTTGGTGCCCCAAGGACTGCTGGAGCACCAAACAAAACTACAACTACCCATGGATTTGCTATATAGGAAATTGGGAAAGAGAAAACAATTGGCAGGAGAAAGGCAACTAAAGCTGATAAGCTTAGTGAAAAAAACCACATGAGAAGAATGCTCAAGAATGATAGGCCCAAAGATATGGCAGCAGTATAACCTCCCATAAACAATGATGTTGTCCATATCAGTAGAGCTTGTAATACTACAGAGTTGTGAAGCAGACTTGCTAGGCGTTCACGATACACAACCATGTACATGCCCTACAAATTCATCAACATATAAATTGTAGTCAGACACCTGCTTGAACTAAACATAGCATTTTTAGAAATAAAATGTATCATTTCTCTGAAGAGATGGATATTAACAGGAGAAAACAGAAAATTGATATTACAGATGAGAAGACTTTATCTATCACCACACAAAGCACAGTACTTCTTTACAGTTATTACAGAAGAGTAAAGCTTATCAACATGTCTACATGGAAGCACCAGGATATGAAATTCTATCATCAAGAATTCAGAAAATTCCAAATGTATCCATCTCTCTATACAAGACTGTTGGACATGTTTCTTCTCCTTTTACATTTTTTTATTAGCTAAAGAAAGAAATAGTCATAAAGAACAACGAAGCTGAAACTGAAATGCACCTCCTTAAAAGAAAAGAACCGGAACTGAGAAATAGAACACGGGCTCAATTAGATTGGTCTCTTTGGTGAAATTTGTCCATCTGAGCTTTCACCTTCCTCAGGAAGACAATAAACAATCAGATGAAACACTTCCATTGTTTATCCGAAAACAAAAATGCTGGAGAATAATAAAAGGTGGTATCTCTACAACTCAGGACAGGAAATGGATTGGCAAAGGTTGTAGTGGTGTACACCAATTCGCGGGGCAAGGAGTGGTGACTGGTGACCAATCTCAGTAATGACAGTACAAGATGATATCAGTGACTTTATATTAAAGGTATTTGGAATTGGGCTGTATTGCTTCCACTATTTTTAGAGTAGAAGAAAACAAAATAAGAAAGAAGGAAAAAACACAATAACCATATGGATGAAATAGTGCATCTTTAAGTTTTTTCAGGTGGTTTTAAAGATTCATCTCGCAACTTAGATATCATAAGAACAGATACATTACCAAAATGTCAAAATAAATAGCCTTTTCTACTGGTTCAGTTTCTGATGCCTTTCCCTTTGCTATATAAGAAGATGAACGAGCTTGAAGCAAAAAAGCAAGCATATTTTCTCCAAGATGTTGAAGGGAGCCAGGCTTCAAAAGCTTCAACTTGTCATTCTGCATTGTGTAAAGTTGCAAGAGGATTGTCAAAAAAGATTTATAATAAATATTATAAATCAAATTTAAACAACACAATATGTTAAAGTACAGTACCAATCTGGCAATCTCATTAAAGAAGGAATTCCCCGAACAAAGGAGACAAGGTATCTCCATACAAATAAAATTATAAATTTAATGGGTAGAACTCCTGGAAAGAGATCACCTTACAAAATAAGCCCACCATGTTTTATTTCCCAAACCATAAATTGCCCATAATAGTCGACGGGATATCCACTCCCAAAATCATAGGCACCAAACCTCAGAATTTAAAGAAATAGAAGAAAATGTATTTTTGATGTAGAACTTTTTAGGTTGGAAAATGCATTCGTTTCTAGTGATCCAAATGCTAAAACAAACCACATGAAGGATGAGTACTGGAATTTGGCAAGGTTGCTCCTATCACCTTTCTTGCATCTCTTAAAGTTAAATAACCTAACGTTTTAGTACAAATCAAGAAATTCTTAAATTTATAACCTAACGTTTTAGTACAAACCAAGAAGCTCTTAAATTTAAATAACTTAACTTTTTAGTAGAACCAAAAACTCATAATGAACAATAAATGGTTCATATGTGTTACTGTGTAGTAAATGGTTCACATGTGGATGATTTTTTCATTTTTATGGGTTGACAAATTTTTTTAATAAAATGATAAGGTAAACAAATTCATTATCTTCTCTATTTTATTTTCTTTTTTTTAGGTCATCCCCGGGTTGGGTCCGACCCGGACCCGTCTGGGTCCGTCTTTTCAAGGACCCGCCGTTCGGGTCCACGCTGACCCAGCCCGGACCTGACCCATTGACAGGCCTACTTTAAATCCATAATGTGATTTCTGATTATATGGTCTTTTAGGGAACACAGGGATTCAGTTATATTTTCATTCGAAGGCAGTTCACAAAAGGATTCGATTGGTGAAGTTGAGAAACAATGTGCAGATGTGATTGTTCCATGTGTTGGAATGACACTTGACTGAGAAGATGACATTCGTATCTTTTATAACAACTTTGCTCAAAAGAAAGGTTTTGACGTTAAATAGAGCATGCCTCATCAAAATGTTTGTCAACGACAACCCCTTGACATACATGGAAGAGGATCACCGAGTTTTAACAATGTGTTTTGATGATTGACAGGCTGTTCTGTCATGTATAAATGTGGATGTTTTGTCATATATGTAGATGCAAAACAATTTAGAAGAACCATATAAGTTCCAATGTGAACTAATGTGTATAACTGAAATTAGAAATTTCTTATATTTTTTGTTGTTTTGATAAATGTAAAACAATGTGATCCATTCGTTTAATATTGGACAATCCAAATGTTTTATGTATGTGATTTATGTTATATGATATGAATTCTATAGCAGGTGATAGCATTGCTACATATATTTACAACAATGTAACTAGTTTTAAACAGATATGTAACTGACTATTTTATCAATGTAACATAATTTTCTAAAGTGTAACTGGATTATGATAAAACTCAGTTCCATATTAAGCCCATTACAAAACTTTTGATATAACAAAAAGGGTGTAACACGTTGATGGAAAAAATACACAAAAATAACTAAAAATAAAAAACATCACAAGGTAGCAGATCCAGCAGCTTCACCAACATTTTACACATTATCTCTTTCAGAATTCTTCACTTGTTTTTTCCTTGGCTTGAAGACCTTAGATGCCTTCCTTTTTTATGATGGTCACCATTTACTTCGAACCTCGATCGGAGAGTGAACAACTGAATCTTGTATCGTTTCATCACCAACTATTCAACAATTATTAATTTCTATAAAGAAGTTCATCGGATATACATGTAGTGAGTCCAAATAGTTCTTTCCCTTCTCTGTTTCGATTTTTCTATTTTCATTGATCCCACACAAAGAAAATATACATATTCAAATCAGTTACAATGGTTAACATTCAATTCTATGTCATATACAAAGATCCATACTTTTGATTTTGTCAGTTACATTTAATAAGGAGTAAATTCAATTCACACACATTATCATTGGTTCTACTTGAGTTTATCACCTAGATTGAACCAACCATTGACGGATCTCAATAATTAAACTTCTAGTTATCCATTGTCAGTTTTTTTTATTCAAGTAATATGTTATCTATTAACTGAAAATGTCAGTTACATTTCTCAAATAATGGATTACTTTTATTATGCTTAGTTACATATAAAAATGTATAAAAAGCTTGACAAAAATAATCGGTTACATTTAACAATAGTGAGTTATATTCAGTCATTTAGTCAGTTTCATTGTACATCACAAGGTACTAAAAAATAATACAAACAGTTCTCAGAATCAATTACATTTATATATAAAATCACAATTTCATTATGATCATATATAGGAACAAAATCAAAATCAAAATCAAATTTTTTCCCCACGGGATTGCATTACGAAAATCAGAAAAACCACGTGTGATTCTTAAAATTTGAAAAAATAATAGCTTACCTATTATTTGCAATTGGACATTCAGTTGGACGAAAAAGCTAGAATAAATCAACAATACAACATGTGTGATTCGAAAAATTGAAAAAAAAAATCGCTCACCCATTAAACTTGAATAATCAGCAATACAATATGTGTGATTCGAAAAGTGAAAAAAAATAATCGCTTACCCATTGAGTTGGATATTTCCCCCCTACAGTTAAATTTGTAATTTGGGATTGAAACTTCAAGCAATTTTTTGTGGAGATTGGGTAAGGGTTTTTAGGTGGAAGGAATAAACTTAAACTTGGACAAAACTTAGCTGTCAAAGTGACAATGCCTGTAGAGTGCTAACTCACGACATCTTTATAGGCTGCCTACGTATCCCTGGGGGATCAAGTCTCACGTAGTTCCATAAATGCCCTTGTAACCATTTTACCACTAAGTGTTTAGTGGGCTTTTTTTTCCCAGGGAAATGTCCCTCGTAATTACACCCCACGTCGGCCCTTGAATACCCACGTTCTGCTGGTAATAGACCTTAAGTGCCAACGTGGCGGTTACAGGGGTTAATGGTCTTCTAACCGTTTCTCCATCTGCTCGGGGTCTCTTGGTGTACTCGCCCGTGCGTTACATTTATGAGTATGTCTACGAGGAGTAAGGTCGACCGACCAGACCTGGCGTATGATCGTGCTTTAGACTATGTTCTCAAGGAGTAAGGTCGACCAACTAAATATGGCGTCTGTTCGTGTCTTAAACTACTCGAGGTGACATTCTCTCACAAGGTGTTCGACCGTCCGACTAGATCTTTTAGTCTAGTCGTGTTTATACACCTGATGATGTCATCATGAAGTCATTCATCTTTTAATAATAATATCTTATTAGATGCAGTATACCTGTTAACTGGATTTAGGAGAGGATAAGGGGTTGTAATAAATCCATTTTGTTTACTACTATGCTACTACCCAATCAAGCACCACCCCTGCCGCCGCGCGTTGTGCCCTGCCGCCGTTGCTGCCGCTGTGCCCCTGCCGCACCGGGCCCTGCCGCTTGCACGCGCACGTCGTGCCCCTGCCGCGCGCCCTGCTGCCCCCGCGCCCCTGCCACGCCGGGTCCTGCCCCTGCAACCCCTTGAAAACACCTATATAAATCCAAATAACCCCACGAGTAAAATTTTCATTGACAGATGAGGAATATTTTATTAACTTTCTAATTAGTTAACTATACCTGAAAACACAATATACCAAAAACATTCTATAATGTGTTAAAAAATGCAAAAAAAAAATCATCTGTAAATAACAATTTTACCCTTCTTTATAATCTATTCAGAAGGATAAAATCTTTATTTACATAAGGTTTTTTGCATTTTTAACACTTCGTAGGGGTTTTTTTAGTATATTGTGTTCTCAGCTAAAATCAATCAAACGAAATATTCAGAAAATATTCTTCTTCATTTGTCAAAAAAAGTTTAATTCAGGGGGTTATTCGGATTTACACATATTTTCAGGGGGTTATATGAACTTTAAGAAAAGTCAGGGGGTTAAATTTCGAGCAATTTAGAGGGGGTTATTTGGATTTTTCCCTTTTATTATACATCTGATTGCTGAACAACACATTCTTTCCTTCCAAAGATCACTCACATGAAAAGCATGCCTATAATATCATAGCATCAGTTGATCTAGATGACAGTGATTTCAGACAATAAACTGCAATATATCTAGGCTCTCCAATGTAAACAGTAGAACTCAAGAAGTTTGAAGACGTGCCTCCCAAATAACAGAGATATAAATTTAGTATATATATATTCTAAGTTGTCAAGATCTCCATCAGAAATCCAAATTCCAAGTCAAAATGCCACTCTGATATTAAGATTAACATGAGACTGGGTGATGTGATAGATCAGCAATTTGTCAAAACCAAGAGCCTAAATTTTCATGAAGGCTTGAGATAAAAGGTGTTTATCCTTTTATGAAATAATGAAGAGGTTTGAGCTAGGTTTGATTAAACTAAAATTTTCGGCTAGAAATCCAATGCTTGTGCATTAAGTGCAGACTACAGCAATTGATCAATGCAATGTTTGACTAACTATCTATACTTTGCAGGAGGGGAGCTTTGCAATCCTCAAGCTACCAATGCAGATGACGAAATTATATGGTGACATTAGATAAATAATAAGATAACAAAAAGATAAAAGTACACTGTCATCCCAAAACAAGAGAAGGCTAATTGAAAAGTTAATGAGAGGCAGTGCCAGCATATGCCAAGTGTGATATATGAATTGTAAGTAAATTCTTGTTGAGTTTTCTTAACATATGAAAAATGAGGCGGCATATGTGATATGTGTAAACAGGCACATAGCTGTATAATAGTTAGATGTATACGTGGGGGGGGGGGGGGGGGTGTATAGATTTCCTCTTTCTTTCTTTTTTCTGAGAAAAAGGTGGAAGTTTTTTTTTGTGCTGGTGGAGTTTTGGACATGAAATGAAATCTGGACAGAAGGTATTGCATATCATCAAGAGCACTGCTGATTCTTCTGTACAAGCAACTCCAACTCAAAGATTATCATTGGTGCATAGATAAACCAATCATGTTATTATTTTACAAGCAATTGGAATGAAAGAACCTTACTAAACTGAAAAAATTATGCAGTTAAGCGTGTTTCACATGTCAATTAACATCAGGCATGTATTCAAATGTAAAACTTTACTTATTTTTGGAACAACCAATAGAGGTTTCACCATTCGATTTGCATTCCATGCTACACCCTCTATTCAAGGCATTGTTCGATCAAGCTGGATAGAACTAAATGTCACACCCAACTCCAAGCTCTGCATACCTTGTGACTTTTTTTCCTGTAAACAAGACCTCCAAAGCAATTTTGATATGCCATTTTCAATATTTCTAAGAAAATGAAATGGAAAAATGGAAGAAAATGGCATTAGGACCAATCAAAATTGTTGAAGGGAAATCATGAAGAAACTAACAGTGATCTTGTTTCAATACCAGGAGGTGGGAACAAGTGAATTTTTTTTATATTCAGATCAATGGCTCAATCTCAGTGGCTTTGAGGATAAAAAGAATTTACAGCAAATAAAATTCTGAAGATTATTTACAGTTCAATCACTGAACTTACATAAATGGCACCTTTAACAGCAGCACAACGGCAGCAAGCCTGTTGCAATTCCCCTCGGCCATATATTGGATAGATAAATGCCCCTACTGCATTAGAAAACCAGAACGTGTCACCAAAGAATCAACAATAATCACTGAAGCTACATAATAAGTAAAAGCTATCTTTATCATGTCATAACAATAGCGCTCTTAAATTACGATTCCATGAAGAACCAACATGGAGAAAGATTAATGCCTGGTGAACATGTCAAATCATGTAAATTATTTGAGTCACTTCCGCACACAAACTTACAACACCTAGATTGGCATTCATGCCTGTGATTATGGATATGGATCTGCAAAGAAGTACACAGAATATCGGTTGACCCTTGCCGAAAGTTAGTTTAGCAGCAAGAGTCTCTTAATCTCTATGGGCTAGTTTGGCAATGAGTTAAGGTTTTAAGGATAAGTTGTTCTAATTTTAGGGGATAAAAAATCCATCAATTTTGTTCATATTCACATTTGTCAAAATTGGAATAAAAAGTGAGGATAAATGCTATCTCAGCCATTAGATGGAACAAAATATCATCATTTTTATTTCAAAATTAGAACAACTATCAGCAATTTATTCCCATTATTTTTTATACCAAACAAGGATAATATATTTTCCCACTCACCTTATCCCCATAATTACCTCTTATCCCACCATTTATCTCCTTGCTAAACTAGGCCTAAGAATCTAGATAGATTAGAAGGTCAAACACAAAAGCAGTTACTAGATTCTTACAAGCTTGTACCATAGCATAAGAGAAAAGTGATATATTCTTGTCTCATGACCATTTTTATAATGTTATCACTACTATCATTTACATAAATAATCCCAACCCTCTCAGCAGCAGTCGATCTACATCTTTTTTTTTTTTGCTTGGTGATCTATAACTAATATCAACACTATATAGACATTTTTTTGCCCAAAAACTATACTAGATAGGCAATGTCAAAAGTTTGCAGCTTCTAACAAAGCAATGAGTTTAAAAGTTAAAACTGCCAAACCCAATTTCTGAGTTCCTTTAAAAATTCCCCGGTTTCACATATTCCATTTACTGAGAAATATCAATGTAATCAACCATCCCTTGAACACTTATGGCTTCAAATATATCTATGTCAATGAGAGCAGAAAACAACATTCATAAATGTACTACTCTGGTTTTGGTCATGTCCCAACTGACAAAGATATAGTTTAACAGCACAGAGGCTTCAATTGGAATTCAATGAGCCATCTTTTTTAAAAAAAAGCTATTCATTAAAATTGACTAACATAAACATAGGGTATTCGAACAAAAAGAAGTTTGGATTTTTCTTTATGATTAGATCTTCGCCTACAAGAAATGCCTCAAACAACAAACGCATAATCCACAAAGATTCCCATTTCCAAATTATGTGGTCACGCAGATAACAACACTTGTGAATGAGCTACAAAAGCATTCAATTGGATTCCAATGACCCAAACTTATATTTAAAGATATTCATCAACGCTAACATAAACATGATGAATTTAATAAAAACAAAAAAGAAAGTTTGGATTTTTATTTACAATTTGATCTTCGTTGACAAGCCCTGCCTATCCATGAACTCTGTCATCGGCGCCTCCGTATCCTCTTCTGGCAATCCCCCGCCACCATCCGATCCGATGTGCCCAGTCACGAGCCTGATGAACCTCATCGTCCGGTTCTTCTCCGCCACTCCGAGGCTCTTATCCCTGAAGATCGCATCCCTTAAATCAGGCACCGTGTGAAGCTTCCCTCCAAAGTAGATCAGACTCGCTAAGATGCTCTTGAACTCCAAATGTTGGCTCGCCCCGGACTTCAGCATCATCTCCACTACCGGATCTGTACAATACAAAACCCTAGGCCCAGAGAGATCGAGGGAGAAGCTCCTCGAGTAGGGCTCAAGCGTTAGCGCTCCGGAGATCTTGACGTCCGAGTAGATGCTCCGGCCGGAGTAAAAATTTAAAAATGTTGCATGAACTAAGAAAATGAAATGGAAGAAAATGGCCTAGGACCAATCAAAATTGTTGAAGAGAAATCATGAAAAAACTAACAGTGGTCGTGTTTCAATACCTGGAGGCAGGAACAAGTGAATTTCTTTTGTACTCAGATCAATTACTCAATCTCAGTGGCTTTGAGTATACAAAGAATTTACAGCAAAATAAAACCGTGAAGATCATCTACAGTTCAATCACTGAAGGAAGGGGGGAGATAGAAGTAATCTAGCAAAGTTTCAAAGTAATCTGCATTTGGCTTATGTGTAATGAAGGAATCATTCAACACAAAAGAGCATATTGGGGAAACACATGGGCTGTGATCTCCTCCATGCTTAGAGATTGGGTCAAAATCATATTGGAGGAATATATGCCTTGCTCCATAATGGGTTACTCATAGTTTGGGAAGATTGACTAATTTCCTGTGCTTGGGGCTTGCTCCGATGTACTGTAATATTCCTTTTATTTCTCTTTTTTGGTGTATGAAGATCCATCGCCTCCTCTCTTCGGGTATTTCTTGCAATAGGATTCTCCTATATTACCTCACAAAAAAATAAAAGATTTCAAATGTAACCGCACCCTCATGGAATGTCTTTGTTGTTAGGGAGTTCACCACGTTTGCATGAATTAGTCATCAGACAAGGCTTATGTACAACTGTGTGGTTAACAGCGGGATACAAAGAAGAAGATCGAAGATCACCATCTTCTTTTCAGAAAACTCCTTCAATCAGTAAGGAAGAGAATAAAAGAAAAAAAACTCTGCTCAAACACTTGTAGACGCCACAATTAATTAACATAATCTTAAATAAAATTCTGAACTAAAAATTAAAAAGATCCATACAAACGTAGAATAGATAACAAGCTAACTGAATATCTTTTTTAAAAAAAAAACATAAAAAAAAAACATAAAAAGAAATCCACCACGGTAGGTAATGTAGCAGTTAAGGATTTGATTCCCGATGAAGAGGCATCACTAATTTTTGTTCCTCGAGCTGCCTAGCCCGTCTTGCAGAAGGAGACTTAAGAAAGTAGGGTTTATAGATAGCCACGTCTGATTCAGAAGGAGCAAACTTAACAAAACAGAATGCTTGGATAGCTGACACGATAAAAATGATCAACACCTCAATTAGAAGATCTGTCCCAGATGTATGATGCCCCAGGCCTTCCAGGAGGAAGGCTTCATAAAGGGGACTAACCTCGGGTGTTATTAAATGGGAAAAGGAACCTTCAAATTCTCCTCCCCGTCCTTCTAAAGCGCCCCGGATGCAGTTTTCACTGCAGATAACAACACAAACATAAGGGATCAACATCCATCAATAAGAACATCTTGATGCGTGGAACAAAAAATATACATATATCTAACATATTAACTTACCAGATGGTGATGATGAAAAACAGAGCAATACCGGATAGAAGACCATGTCCTTTCTCGAGAATGTCATCTAAACAAATAGCGATGAAGCTGGCAAAGCAGAGCTGCAGAATTATGAGGATGGCATTGCCCACCCCAATTTGGCTAACGCTGCCATACATCCCAAACAGAAGAACGTATGCGACAGCTTCAACAATGGCGATGAGGATACCCAGCAACTTCGTACATGCGAGAGCTGACCCCTCTTCTTCCTCCCCATCGAGATCGATGATCTTCCACCTCACGAGGAGCGACATTAGGATTTTCGATGCCACGATCGGTGTGATCCCCAGTTCCATCACCGTCCACCGAGTCGATCCCATGATCTCCCTCTGAAGGAACAACGGATCGAACGCCATCATTGAGTAGACGCCATAGAGGGGAACGTGACTGCAGAACCCTAAACGAAACCTTATGCGTCTTCCTCCCCTTCAAAGGCAACTTCACCTCCGGAAATATCACCAATAAGGGCCGTACCCAATCAATTACACGGAACCCTCCGCCACCCATTGTTTTCTTCCTTCTCGCGCAAACCCTAAACGAAAACCACCTTTTTTTTTTTTTCTTTTTTCTTTCTACCGTTTCGTTCTTTTATTAGGTTAGATTTCAAAATTTAATATTAGCATCAATTAAATTCGAATCTTTCTAGACTTCAATTAGATTTTATATTTTATTAATAAGATTGGACTGTCTTGATCGTGTTAGATATTCAAAATGTTCAATTAGATCAAACACAAACTATCCAGTCCCATATACACACACGTATATAAATTCTTGGATCTTATTATTATTAAGATTTTTTAAATGTATTTAAGATTTTTAGGATATTATTAAGATTTTTAAGATTTTTTATTTTACTTTTTTTTAATAAATTCTTAATTATCATTATGATTATGTATTTAAATTTAACGTTTGTGGTCGATAAACTTAATGTTATCTCACCTTTTATATGTAACAATTTTTATGATTTAATAAAATTTTCTCTTTGTTGAATTTTTTTTTTTTTGGTGGATTCACAAAATTTATGAGATGTTAACTGCAATTATGAATGAAAAAAGATAAAAAAATTATAAGAGCCATTGAAGAACTATTGGTGAGAAGAAGAACATGTGGATGCACAATAGAGAGACAATCATCGAAGGTGAGCTTGCGAATGGAGAGGAGATCGAGAGAGTGAGAGTTGTAAAATGATACATTAGGTTAGGGGTAAAAGGGTAATTAGGTATATGTAGTTGGATGAAGGTAACCCAGGGGTTACATTGACTTACCGAAGAGTTTATCCGGATTTTTACAAAGTTTGCACGGTGTTATTTGAATTTCACAAGAAGGCGGGATTATGAGTATGGGTGGTAAACGAGCCGAGCTTTGACCTGCTCAGGCTCGGCTCGTTTAGCAGCAGGCTCGGTTCGGCTCGGAAACGAGCTTCATTTCGTGTTCAAGCTCGACTCGTTAGGCTTGTGAAAAGCTCGGTTAAAGCTCGGCTCGGCTCGTTTGTTAAATAAGTCAAGCCGAAGCTCGAATCAAGGCTCGGCTCGGGCTCGTTTAGCTAAAAAAAACCTTGTTTAACATTTAAAAAGTCACATTTTACAAACCACAACAACTTATGCATGTGAAAATAACATAAATTCGGGCTCGGGCTCGGCTCGGGCTCGGTTCGAGCTCGGCTCGTTTCCCTTTTTTCTATTAAGTAAACGAGCTCGTCCAGGCTCGGGCTCGGCTCGGCTCGGCTCGGCTCGGCTCGAGCTCAGCTCGTTTACAAACCGAGCTTTAAAAATGGTTCAAACTCAGCTCGTTTATCTAATCGAACGAGCCCAAACGAGCTTTAACCGAGCCAAGCCCGAGCTGCTCGACTCGTTTACCAGCCCTAATTATGAGGATAAAAATAATTTATTCTTCATTTATACTATAATAACTATCTTCCATAAAAGTAGTTTCTATAATTTTAAATAATAAGATTTGTTTATAAACAAGATCTTAAAATTTTATTTGAAACATTGATTTGAAATCAAATATTTTAAAATGATTTCTTTTCAAATTTATCTTATATTAGTCTCCTCCTTTTCATCAATTAAAATAAAATTTGAATAAAAATTTGATATATATATATATTTTAATATTTGATTGAAGTGATTTATTAATTAATATCTTAAAAAATATAAGTAATTAGTGAATAATAAAATCAGACAGTAAATTAGATTTTTTTTTTCTTCAGAGAAAAAAAAAAGGGATTCTACAAAATAGTATTCCATCCATCGAAATCTCAAAAAAAAAAAAAAAAGGTGACCTTGGTTTCGCTAGGGTTTTGGCAATGGCGATCGGTGTCCGTGATTTTGCGCGTCCCTTCCTGTGGGTGTTTCCCGAGTTCCAGAGACCGGATCGTAATGTGCCGTTCAACGAGAAGAACATGTTCACGGCGATCTGGCTCGTCCTCTTCTTCATCTGTAGTCATCTCCCCCTCATTGGGATCCACCGATCGACCGGTTCCGATCCGTTCTACTGGCCGAGGTTTCTCGTGGGGTCGACTCGGGGGACGGTGATGGAGCTCGGGATCACGCCGATCGTCGCATCGGGACTCCTGATGCGGCTCTTCGTGCGATCGAAGATCATCGATGTCGATGACAGCGACCGTGCCCACGTAGAATATGCGCGGAAGTTGCTGGGCATCCTCGTCGCCATTGCTGAGGCCGTCGCATACGTTCTTCTTAAAGGGCAACTTGGAACAGGGACTGCCATCTTCGTGATTCTGCAGCTCTGCTTTGGCAGCTACATCGCCCTTCGTTTAGATGACCTTCAGAGAGAACAGGGACCCTGAAGATCGCTATAGCAGAGAAAGTTACCGAGATGATGACTACAAGGGAAATCAATTTGGACCAAGAACAAGGAGTTTTGATGGAGATAAAGAGCGTTCATATGAGGATGATGATCGCTACGCTTCTCGGTAAGTTCAAGCTTTGGAGGGGCCATATTGTCTATTTTTTGTATAAAAAAAATGTAGTCTTATCCATTTGATACCTAAATTGAATTAATAATCAGTTTTGTCCTCCCTCAAATTCATTTTCTACTGAGAAACCACTTAATATCAAATTTGTTGCTGTTAGTTTATTGCTTGACCTAATAACGATGTTAGTACATGAAACCCTAGATACTGATCACATGTGAATGATTTTTTTTAAAATTCAGGACCTTGAGATCACTGGCATGATGATATGCCATATACATAGTTTCTTCGAATTTCTTTGCTGTTTACCCCAGGTTATTTGGGGAATATCTTAGGCCATTCTTGTTTTACTACATCAGTGCTAATTTAATTTGCAAGACTGAGTCATTCTTTATTATTTTATTTTTTTGGTAGAACAATACTGATTTGCAAAACTGAAGGGTCTTATTTTCGCAGATGATCCATTAGTATTTATGTTCATGTATTCAGTGTATATTTCATTTTATCAGTTCAGCATACAAGCATCTTTATCTGTTTCTTTGATGGTATGTCTATTTAATGTATTGCTCATTAGAGTAATTTACTCGCAAAGATACTATCTCCTAACTTATTGAAAAAGTCAGAGAAAGAACTACTGCCGATATATACCCAAATCTTGGTATGTATCTTTCTGGTGCAGGAATGGTGGTGGCCGGGCTGAGGATCATCCTCAAGATGAAGGGTTAGTTTATAAGAGTGCTGAACGATTTAAAACAACCTTTTGGATCCTTTAGCCTCCGATGACTGAAAAAAATTTAATTTGTTCACTAGGCGATTTGAGCGCAAGCTTTCAGAACATGATATCAGTTATGAGGCACCACCAGGATGAAAGGTATGTGATATAATAAGTTATGAGGAAACATATTATTGTTATAAAAAAAGTGATGGAGGGACAGTATAGGAAATCGTCTCCTCCTGCGCCTGCCCGGAGCTGCTGCTGCTGTTGCATCATTCTCAGGATGAAGGTAGGTATGTGATATAATACAATTTATAAATTCTGTATGGTTCCCACACATATTATAGATGGCAACATTTGTAAACTAATGCTGTATGTGTATAATCCCCCAATTTGTTCTTTCCCATTACATATTATTGATCCCTTGGGGAACATGGGGAAAAAAAGTGATGGCCCTTCTTTTTCAAAGATAGCCAAACCTTCCGACATTTGTGGAAGTAGTTGTTTTATTATCTTATTTTTATCATCTGCTTATATATTTATTTTAAATATATAATGGAAATTTTAAAATTTGATTTTTTATATTTCATTTTTCCTAAAAGTCCAATTTGATTTATAATTATGATAATTATAAATTGATGTTGAAATAATTATTTTATATCGTCTCTTTTGTTGAAATTTGGTGAGATTCTCGAAAATTTTGATTTTTAGGCTGCAAGTTATTGGGCCTAGAGCATTTTTATAGTCCTCACTGTTTGTAAATCGGATCCATTGGGAAGTTTTGCGTAAACCCCTTTAAATCATGTTTGGGTTAGTTTTTCATCTATCAGAAGTTATGAAGAGCTAGATGGAGATGGTGGGTGGTGTAACGGATTTAAGGTGATATCATTCCCTATTGATTTTGTTAGTTTTAATTTTTTTTTTGTTAGGATATGATTAGCAAGTAATTGTTTGGGGAAGAAGTTTGATGGATTAGGGTTAGGGTTTGATTGATTTAATTTAATGATTATTTGATTTGATTTTTTTATGCTGCTGCAAATTAGATTTATTAGTTTTGGGGATTTTGCATCGGGTTGATTTTATGTGTCTGCATCTGGAAAAAATGTATTTCAGAAATAGGTTTTGAAAAGAGCTACAAACGGAGTTATGGATAGAAAGTTATGGTTTTTGAAAAGGTTTATTAAAATTCAAATATTTAGTCTAAGTTTGATGAATGTTAGAATGGTTTTGATGAAGTATAGTTCGGGTTTTGATGATTTTATTGATCTTCTTAAATAGAATCACGATAATTTGGTTTAGTGGGCAATGAATATTGATAGGATATTGTTGTTATTTGGATGTAAATTGATTGGATTTGGGTCAGGTAGGGTATTTGCAAATATTTATTCAGATTACTTATGGAATAAATGGATAGATTATGTCGGACATTTGTATTCTAATATTTATTCAATAGGACAATTGTAGGTTATAAATCGACATGGGCATAATGCTGTTATAATGTTGTATTGTTTGGGTCGTGTATGATCTATTATTTTAACTAGTTATCAACGTGCGAGTGTGTATCGTTGATCTCCCAGGCCATCGATTTGTTGTTGAACTTCCCGTTGAATTGATATTATGTGTATATGCATTTTATTTTGATAAATGCATATTTGGATATTTTCTTCATATTGTCAGCGTTGAATGAACGATTTAATTCATTCATCATGATTATTAGATGGAAACGAAATAATATTTGGATTAAAAATTTGTAAATGCAGCAACCGGGGCATCCTGTGCTGGTGTTCTCATGGCAGCGGCGATGCTGTATAAGTCGCTTGGGGTATGTTTACTAGATCTCCCCCAATGGACAAAGGATTGTTGCATTAAAATTATATTTTATTTTCATTTAAATTGATTTATTAAAGAAAATTCTTGTTTTTTTTTTTATATATAACTTTATATATATATATGTTGGTACATTTATATGATCTAATGTGGGCCTTGGGGCATTAAAATATTTTTTTAAACATGAGATTTAATAAAATTTTTTAGGTCTTTATTTTTATATATATCGTGAGGTAATTTGTACTTTGGTTAATCACTCACCCTTTTCGAATGGGCTGGTTGTTTATGGCTCATCTTCTGAGGACCAAGCCCTTCTTTTTCAAAGAATAAATAATATAGCTATTTGGATTTACAAACAGGGGTGGTTTAGTGTGTCTTCCGTATTTTATTTACAACTAAAATTTGTTTATAACTTTTGGAATGTTTTCATATTTTATCACTTTCAATTTTTATTATATTAATTGTTTTTTTTTAAAAGAAAAAAAAAAGGAGTTGTTTTATTATCTTATTTTTATCTGAGAATGATGTGGAAGTCTTCTTTATTTCTGCATCTTTACAGGTCTTTAAATACTTGAAAATTTTAAAAATCTGAGAGAGAATTTAGAACTTTTATTATAATGGGTAGTTTCGTTACATGAAAAGTTATGTGGCCAATCTGAGCTTATATAAGCTATAGAAATGCTATATCTAAATTAAAATCCTAAAATATTGTGTATTGGAGTTTCTTGCATATCACATTATTGTTGAACTTGCCAGTACGGAATTGATTATATAGTGTTGTATTGTATCAATTTTTGGAGATACTAAAACTGAACCACATCAATTGATTATGTTGCTTGAATATTCAGGATACCATTCTTTCTTCATCATCCATCATTGTCGACACTTGCCTTCATACATTTTATCGATGACTTTTGGTTCTCATTACCGCAAACTGAATATTAATGCCATGTTTCCTCGTTTTGGAATACTTTTGCAGAAGCAGACATTGACTTGTGTTACTAATTAATTTTTTTTCTTGAATAATCATTGGACCATTTTTCCCAGGGTGCATCAGGAACATGAATGCTGCTTTTTCCAATTTGTGGGATAAGACATGCCATTTATTAAATTTTATGATCAGTTGCAAATTAGACTTTCAAAAGACTTCCATGTTACTTTTCCTGAATTAGTGTCTATATGACTGAGACATGATAATGTATCTCATCCTTGTCCAGCTGCTCCAGCTCCTCAGGCCCCTGCAAATACCTCTGACATGGATCTTTTTGGCTCCGTCTCGGATATAAATACCCTGGCTCTGGTTCCTGTGACTTCAGAAAATGAAACTTCCAGAGCGCATATATCAGCAAATTCCGGTTTTGATAACAACTTTGTTTCCTTGTCAGCTGCATCAACTACTCTGAATCAGGTACCCTGTGTGCTCATTTCATATGTTCACAGAATATTAGAAACTGCATGCTAGTCGTGGAGGAGGAGAGGGTTTCTATTTCTTCTCTATTAGTTAATGGACTTGTAGAAAATTAAATGCCTCTAAGCTGTGCGATGCACCTTTTCTCTCTTAGAAAAAATTAGAACAAAAAACACATACAGAGGCCTTTTCTGGTTTATCTTTCAATTGATTCAAAAAAAAAAAGAGCAAGGGAAGTTTGCCTTTCTATTTGGATCAACAACCCCCCTTCCCCATCTCTTTTCCTCCTCCCTCTTCTCTCCTTGCTTCTCTGAATAAAACTTGCAGTAATTAATTCTGCACTATGCATGGAGCTAACACAGGTTCTTTAAACCTCTAAAACAACCTGATGAAGACCCGTGGGGTGGTAATCCTTTCAAGGCTACTCCTCAAGATAACTTCACTGCCCAACCACAAAGCTTTGCACCTGCTCCTTTCCCTCCTGCTGGCACCAGTGGCAGTTCTGGAACTCACCAACAAATAGCCCCACAGGCGGATCCAGTCTCCCAGTTTGGATTTGGTGATTCATTAAACGGTTTAACTTACACTCCACCAACTGTAACGAATACTATTCTTCCACAAGCTACCTCACAACCTTTCCCCCCCTCTAATCCCAGTGGCACAACCAAACGGTGATATTATGGCGAACATTCTTCCTCCATCGGGTCCATCTGGGTTTGTTGCCCAACAACCTCCTCCCGCTGTTGCCCAAATAATTTCACAGCAATCTCACCCTGTAGCCCCAATGAGTGATCAGCAAACTCACTCGCAGGCAGCTCTACCGGACCTCCTCCAGCAATCAGGTCCATCAGCTCCCTTATCCTCACTAGCATCTCCATCAACCCCAAATGGTCTTCCCGCAAAAACTCAGACATCAAACGACAAGTTTGAGACCAAGTCGGCAGTTTGGGCTGACACATTGAACCGGGGTCTCGTCAATCTGAATATATCAGGACGTAAGTGGTTTCTCCGCTCTATTTTCTCATTTAATTTCTCTCCACAAATGCTTCAAAATTTCAAATAACTTGTCACTCAAATTAAAATGTTCAATGAGTTCATTATTCCTTCTCCTTCAGCCAAAATAAACCCACTGGCTGATATTGGAATCGACTTTGACACCATCAACCGGAAGGAGAAGAGGCAAGAGAGGGCTTCACTCTTCAGCTGCCACACCCACAGTGACGTCTACGGTCACCATGGGTAAAGCCATGGGATCAGGGTCCGGCATTGGCTGCGCAGGTGCATCCGTCCTGGCTGCTGCCCCTCCAAACCCCATGATGGGAGGCGGTATGGGGATGGGACCCATGGGCATGGGAGGCGGTGTGGGGATGGCTATGGGGGGTTATGGTGGAGGCATGAATCAGCAGCCAGTGGGCATGGGCATGGGAATGGGAATGGGAATGGGCATGAACATGGGAGTGGGGATGGGAATGATGGGTCAAGGAGCACCAATGAGGCCACCAGTTGGAATGCCTCCTACAGGTCCCGGCATGCCGGGCGCATACATGGGTGGATACAGTTTACAACAACCATATGGTGGGTACAGATAAGAGAGGAATCACCTGCTATTATACTTCCATTATTCACACCCTAAGGTATCATAACCATTCCTGAAATGTGCTATTATACTTCCATTATTCACACCCCAAGGTATCATAAGCATTCCTGAAATGTGCCAGGCCATGGCCATTTCTCAGTTGTGGTTGAGAGAAATGGTGTTGATTTTTTTTCAAGGCAGGCTGGGGTGGAGCTATATATAAAACATGACTTCCTTGTCATTTAGGTTGCCGTCAATGTTCTATATGAAAATAGGCTTTGCTTTTTTTGTTGCTTACTGCAACAGTATGAGAGTGATTTTTTTGGGTATTTCATTTTCTTTTTAGACCTGTCATCTTCCTTTTTTGTAGTTTTTTTTCTTTACAATTGACCATTTCAAATTTATTATGGCATGTATTGCTGGCAGAAATATAATAAGATGTGATTTAAACTGTTCGGATTCCATGCTTTTTCTCATCTCTTTCCATGCTTTTTCTCATCTCTTTAGGTAGAATCTGTGCTCTATGATTTAGTTGATTTTTACTCAATTAGCATTTCATATGGTTGTCATCGGACGTTGAAGAAGTTTTGTTATTTGCATAGAAAATATTAGGGACCGTTTATTAAACTTTTTTTAGTAAGTTTATCATAGATCATATAAATAATGATTGTGACAATCTTTATTTTTAAAGTTTATTACAGATCATATAAACGATGATGGTGACAAATGACAGAGGAAGAACGTTATATCTTTATTCACAAGAATGAAGCATTTTCCTCTGTTATAGGTCATGTTCAGCTAAGAAATGCATAGACAACCAAGCAACCTATAGCCCCCATTTGGATGAAGAATTAAGTTATTACGAGGCTTATGACTATTCTAGTATAAATAAAGATAAAATAATTTTTGTTTTGACTTGTTCTCGCTGGGAACGTAATAATAAAGTATTTTATTGTTTGGATAAAATGTGAATAAGGTATGAATAAAGATTTACAAAAGGTGAAAAAATGATGAGAGATGATTTATAAGAGATGATGACAATTGATTTTACAATGGACCCACATATTTTTTTGGGTTGAATAATCTTGAATAACTTGATTAAATGGGTTGGTTGAAATCTATATACCATTATATATATATAGATTCTCATTTATTCTAACCTTATAAATACCCATTTTAAGGCTATTCAGACTAATTCCTATTTATTTTGTGCCCAATTCTTGAACTAAACGGAGCGTGATGAATAACCATGTCCAACATACAGGCAAACAACCATTTCCTTGGCTAGTGAAAAGAGTCATTTGTATTTCATCGAACCATCTCTTAACGGATTGATAGATATCTTTGATTCTTCTTTCAACTAATAGTGCGGAGTATGTACAATAATACCATTCTAATTTTGAAGTCATTCGATGACCCAAAATTGCTCTTCTGTGATTCAGTTGCAAGATCTCCGTGTAATTTATTACCACCGCCAGGGTAAGGAAAAATTTAAAGGAGGGGACACATCAAGTGCCTACTTTTATTTGGATTGTATGAGACACATGCCTAAGTTAAATCCAAATCAGAGAAAAGAGACTTTTATGACAATGAATGGGCATCAATCAGGTGTGTTTAATTACAAAGTGATGAGAAATTCAATAAACTGCAGAATCAAATGCACTTCAATTCTCCATCATGTGTTGTACAAGAAGGTCAACATAAATGGTCTCTTTGCAATGACTGGGTTGGAGACAGCCTCACATGCCACATAACATTCTTTCATACACACAACCTCCACCCGCAAAGGCTTGCAAATGCATTGACAATGAGTATATTCAATTTAAATTAAACTGTCATTAACTATCCAGTATATATCCACAAAGTTAAACTAAAAAACAAAAAGTGTTTATGCAGCTACATGGATATCCAACTCACAAACCCATGTCCATGTGAACGTAGATGAATCATAAGCATTGACTAATCCCCATACAAACAAGAAGCAACGCCAGAATAACTTTTGGACTAAAGTATGGCAAACATTTGGCCACATTTGAAGACAAATTCATCTTCTTTTTATTTTTTTTAGAACTAATTAAGAAATGTTGGGTGCATGGGACTTTTTACACAAATTTTTGTGTTTCTAAATTGAGTTGACTCTGATCCTAGACGAGATGCTGCCTAGAATCCCAACCAATTAAAGAAAAATCATTTCATTTTATAGTTAAGGTATAAGTAAATCTCTATTGTTATTATTTATTAAATTTTTAATGAATATATGGGGTTGATTTAGACTTGAAAACAAGTGAAACCTCTTTCAAAGATAGGCTGCCAAGAATGTGCAGTTGCCTTGGGAGGACCCATATTTGCACCTATTTTTTAGGTGCCATTCCACCATGAGCAACTTGTTTACGTGACAAAACTGGTCCTCCATTTTTGACTTCTCTCAATCTCTGTGTTTCAAATTGACAGAGCATCAACATGTTCGTGCACATGAAGAAAACTCCACCTCCACCTCCCTCAATAGATTTTATTTTTCTTTCTAAAGTTAGGGTATTAAAGCAAGCAAAGCTGCAAAAAGCAACAGTTGCAACTCGTCCTTCACATGCACTTGGAGAGTTGGAGGTACATTGAATCAAGGGTGTACTTTCAAATCTGGTGTGGGTGCATGGTGACGTGGATGGTGGAGGACTGTCAGATGGATAGACTCCACTGAATATCAGTGGGTTGACTTGCTCCTG
Organism: Acorus calamus; assembly: GCA_030737845.1. NCBI lineage: Eukaryota > Viridiplantae > Streptophyta > Magnoliopsida > Acorales > Acoraceae > Acorus > Acorus calamus. The sequence continues at coordinate 33,750,891 of CM060866.1, forward strand.
TTTGTATCCCAATGTTCAAAAGGTTGACCAACTCCCATAGGGAAGCAAAAGATGAAAAAAAGGAAGTGAGGACAAGTAACAGTGCCTTACATTTGATGCCAGGGCCCTCAAAATCTGTTTTAAAAGGGTTTCCAATAATTTTTCCAATAATATACACTTGATGCACTAATTATTTGACCTCCCACGTGTGACCTCCCAAACATACACACAAGATTGGTATAATTTTTTTATACAATATTAATAATTTTTTATATAACATTATCTAATTTTTAAAATGATATGAAAAAAATAGAGGGGAATGGTTGAGGTGTAACCCTTTCAAAAATGAATTTTTTTTCAATATGGAAGGTTAACCCTTCATATTACGAAGACTTGGGTTGAAGATGCTCTTATAGAATTGAAACTCAATATAAACTCAACCCAAACTTTAAAAATATGATTTTAAACTATTAAAATTATTGGTTCAGGGCTTGTCTGGTTAAAGGGGAGGTCTTGGGTTTGAGTCTTGGTGCTGATTTACCCACCCGTTGTTGGCGATTATTCGAAAGAATTTTCCATGGGACCGGGGCAAACAGGGGAGGTAACTTTCGCAGCTCGACCGTAAAGTCAGTCACGGAGAGTCTCTCCGATATAAAAATAATAATAATTATGTTATGTATGAAAGAATTAAGAAAGATGAATATAAAGAATATATTAGTGAGAGAATAACGAATAAAAACTACAAAAATGGTATAATTTAAATAAAATAAATTACATAATTCAAATTTTATTTCATAAATTAAATTAAAATTTGTCTTTGAGTGATATATCATCCACTACTTCGGTTCAGGTCAAGTTCGATTTACCCAAACTCACAGTCTAAACCCAATATGAATTAGATTTGGATTAGATTGAGTCAAGTTAAACCAGCCTAAATTGCACCTATATCAACAATTGAATTCGGGTTAGGATTTTGTTGCATTGTGAAATACACTCTTAATTCTCACGTATGGCTGTTTATTCAGCAGATCCGAACACATTGAATGGTATCTCCGTAACAAAATGTCGGCATTAAATGATTGGGTTACTTCGATTTGAAAAAGGGTTATTTAGACACATATATTAGTCACAGAAGAAGGTGTTGACCCTAAAAATAATTGGTGTTATATCAAGTAATGCAGCTGCCCCCTATTATAATCTTTGTTAGTTCACAAGTAATAATTCACTTTAAACAGTGATTGAAATAAAAAAGTAAATAATACCCCCACATAGTCAACAACCAGATCTGGAAACCGATTTAATTCTATGCATGAATGTAATGATATATAATCCATCCTTTCCTTAATTAGAAAGGTTTAATTAATGTTTAATCACAGCATTAGAACTCTGTTTTTCTCCTAAATTAATTCTTAAACTACGCTCGCAACTTGGTGGACTCATACATTATATGCACTTCAATTCAAATGCATGAAGCATTTCTTTTTTTTTATATGCATCTTATGCCGTGTTTGGATGTGAAATTTAAAAACTATGATTTTTAAAATCTTGTGTTTCGTACTTAGCTTTTGAAAAATGTTGTTTTATTAGTTTTTCAACCATAAGATTTTTTTGTTTATAAGGGGAAAATGGTGATTTGCAAAACTGAACACTCAAATTTTGTTTGAATATGAGTTTAAGAATTTTTAACTTTTCAAGCATAAAATCTACTTAAACTAAGATTCAAACGGGACCTTAAAACTTTTTATGCGATTAGCTGCATTGAATCGTTTGCATTTAAATCCTCCGGTGGATTCCAATACAATTCTCAACTTTGCAACCAAGTGTCTAAAGAAAACACCTTAACAAGCAGTTGAGTTTTCTTCGGACTACGCTAAATTAGTAGCAATTGAGTTTAGATGTCTAAATTTCAAATGATTTAATTTTTTTTCTGGTTTGGACCATAGTTTATATTATATATCAAATTGGGTTGGAGTAGCTCGTCAAGACTATGCAACGGTCTTTTGTCACATTATTATCATCGTTATAAGTGATGATGAATTATAATTTAATATTATTATATCATCATGATCATCATCATCTAATACTTTATAAAATGATCTTTATCGTTATTTATAACATTAAGTGAAAAATCATAATGTTTATTTCACTTTCAATTGGACTAGTTAAACTGCATTTTGAGGGAAAAGATAGCATTTTAATAACAAAAAATATCCCCAACATCTTTGTTGTTAGATGGTATTACAAAATCATTTCAGCTTTATACCACTGTCAAAATGGGCTTTTAAGTAATTACTCATCTTTGTTTCTTAAAAGATTAAAAAGTAGAATTCATTAGGCAATTCAGAAAAAAAATGTCCATAGTTTGTAATATTGTATTCATCTTAACAATCTGTGTATAATATTATCCAATAAATACCAAACGGACTGCACCTAAATATTGTCCTGTAATGTGAATTCCAATACTAAGTTCGGTCAGTTTCTCACAGTTATAATGAACCAAATTAAACTGATAGTCTGAAACCCTCCCTCCCCTTCAACAAAACTGTCTTACTAGGCGGCTATACCTTCTCCCCTTATATTATAATACACATCATACCAAACTATACATTGTTAAATGTCGTTCACCCACCATTTCCTCTCTAGTTTATCCAATCCCAAAATTATTGAAAGAGTTCAAATGTGTCCCTTCATTATCTCTCTCTACAGCTCTTGTGGTATCCCCCCTAAAATCATTGACTAACACACAATAATTTAAAAAATAGCAATATTTGTTTTCTGGGGTTCAGTAACAAATGTAAAAAAACATTTTCAAATTTCTCCGTCTCAAACAAATACAACCAACCTTTCTCTTCCCCAATGGACCTCTCCCATCCCAAGTGCCTAACTTTGGCAGAGGGCATTAGCAGAGAATGCTGTGATCTTCAACACTACCTCACAAGTCAAAGATGCTATTGTTCTCTATTTAATGGTTCCCCAAAACCCATACCATCTATTCAAATTGCTTGCAATAAAATCCACAAGAGGAGGAGGTCTCAGATCCATCAATGGTGCATTGTAGGTGTTGAAAAGGAGTAACCCCTCATTAGTTTCTTGGGCCTTTTAATCTCAGCAAGGTAGGTTCACAAGATGCTGTATACTTGTTAATGGGAATTTGTTGGTGGGTTTTCTGGGCTTGAATCAAGGTTTCTTGGGATTTGATAATTGACAGTTTTCATTAATGAATTTCTGGGGACTTGTGTTCAATGGCTATACTTTATTTATTTATTCTCTTTAGAGATTCAAGGAAAAGTGCACATTTTGACCATTTGAGTGTTTGCTTTTATTCATTTTATGAGGAAACTCTATAATATGTCTTAAATGCGTTGATTCCATGTCCTTTGCTTGTGTGAAGAAATACAGAGATCTGTTTTTATTTTTAGAAAAAAAAGTTCAAGAGAGAGGATCTTAAAGAGAAGCACAGCATCCAATACGTGAGAGGTGTATTGTCTTAAGCCCCATCCACGCCTCCAAATCCGGCTTTTTAATGGTGTCTTCTGAGTTGGTAACGCCTTGTTATTTGCCTTTACATGTAGCAAGGCTCACCCCATGTGACCCACCCCTTCTTGATTTACTTCTCATGGACTTCCCAAGAAAACCTTTTTAAAGATTCTTAATTATGTGTCAAAGTGTGAATGTATCTATCTATATATATAACATTTCAGTTTGGCACATGATCCATTGCTCTCTATACATCAAAACTCCCCCACTTTGAGCCTCACTTGTGCTTTTTCATACCAAATTCTCTTTTTGTGTGTTTATCTATCAGTGATTCATTTGGGTCCTTTAAAAGCCTTCATTTTTTGGCATTTGTAATCAAACCCAGATTGAATTCCTTCTTCCCTCTTCTAAGGATCCAGTTTCCTGTCCACTCTGTGTCTTTATATATCCACATTAAATATAGACCTATAATAGAGGTTTTACTGCTCCATTGATTGATAAACCACTTCTCTTTTCAGCTCCTATGTTTACCAATTTATGATCCTCTTTGCAGGTAATTTAATGGTTTTCTAACTTCCAGGATTCAAAACAGATTCTTCTTGTACCTATCAAAAAAATCTTGTCATGAAATCTATTGAATGAAAGTGTTGTTGACTTCTCACTGCACTTCACCGTTAGCATTTTATATGTTTTCTATAATTCAACAGCTTCTTTACTCGTTGGGTGTCATCATTTTTTAGCCTTTCATGCATTGTTTCTGTTATAAAAACACTTCTTCCATTGTGATTATATGCTGAATGTAGTTCCATTTTGAACTGTTGTTGAGTTTTTCTTCTTCTTCTTCTTCTTTTTGGCATTATCTTCACTTTAACTGAAGAACTTGACATTTGTTTGGTATCATATCTTTCAATCAATCCTTGAATTACAGTATTATTATTACTATTTACAGTGCATTATCTGCTTATAATCTTATTCAAGTTAAAAAAAACAGTTGACCTGCATATAATTCTGTTCTGCTACTATGTCTTATATGTTGGAAATTCTTCACAGATTGACTTAAAATTTTCAAATCAGCACTATGGGTCTGGTCCGGAGTCCAAGTATGAGAAGTGGGGAGCTGTTGGAAGGGATGATCAACGACTACGTCGCCGGAAAATCCAATAAGATGAGGTCATCATCATCATCATCATCATCATCATCATCAACATCGTCGACATCCCACAAGATCACCTCTTCGTCTCGCCTAGTAACCGCTCTCACCTGCCTCCAATTTGCATTTGCGATGTATGCAACCTTTCTCCTCTACTACATGAGCCCGGCCGTGGATCTACGAGTCAAGCCAGACTTCGCTTGGGCGACTCGCATCGCCCAGCACTGGAAGCAGTTCATAATCCAACCCCACATGCTCAACAGCCTCCAGGAGAGCCCAATGTCCACTCAATTACAGCTCCTCACGCCATCGGTGGTGTGCGAGCACGAGCAGATCGATTTCTTGCAGAAGAAATCGGAAGACGTGCAGATGATCAGGTTCAAGCGAGAGCTGTATGAAGAAGTGCTAGACTTCCAAAAGAGGACCTTCGGGACGGAGACGCTCAACGAACTCATGAAGATGAGCTCAAAATGGGCTCTTCGGGGTCCGAACACCCCGAAAATCACAGTCATACTGAACCACTTCAAGCGAAAGACGCTATGCGCGCAGCTCGACTCACTCCTGCATCAAACAGTGCCATTTCACAATGTATGGGTGCTCTCATTCGGAAGCCCGAACGAGCTCTCGCTTCGAAGGATCGTCGAGAGCTACAACGACACGAGGATCAGCTTCGTGAGCTCGAGCTACGACTTCAAGTACTACGGAAGGTTTCAGATGGCGTTGCAGACGGAGGCAGACTTCGTTTACATCCTGGATGACGACATGATCCCGGGGAAGAAGATGTTGGAGATATTGTCACACGTCGGGGGGACCGACAAGTATAAGAACTCTGTTTTGGGCAGCATTGGAAGGATTCTGCCTTTCAGACAGAAGGACTATACGTTCCCAAGCTATCGAAAATTCCGATCCAAGGAGGCCGGTCTCTATCTCCCTGATCCGGCTTACGACATCACCATCGATCGGATCGTTCAGGTCGACTTCTTGTCGAGCTCCTGGTTTCTATCTACGGACCTCATCAAGACTCTCTTCGTCGAGACGCCGTTCACGTTCATGACTGGCGAGGACTTGCATCTCAGGTGAACAGAATCTCTGCGTTTCAAGCGCACACCCAAATGTAATCTTAGTGTTTTTTTTATTAGTAACCAATCGTTCATGGTTTTTTCTTTGCAGTTACCAGCTTCAGAAGTACAGGAATGCTGGGTCGTATGTGCTTCCGGTGGACCGGAACGACAAGGAGACGTGGGGGGACAGCGAGCACAGGCTCGCATACGTGTTGGAGACGACGGTGATCTTCAAAGACATCGTTCAAGTCCGAGACGACCAGTGGTGGCGCGCGCTCTCCATGGGGTACGTCACGCAGTGGGCAGCGATGCACCCGCAGAAGATCGACGCGCTCTTCTACGCCCACTCGCCGTCGGAGGTCAGGGCGCTCGCTCCGCTCCTCGAGAAGTTCAGGTCCACCGTCGGCAAGAAAGCTTACATCGCCGTCTCGGGCGGCGGTTACTGCCCGTGCGAGGCGGCGACCGGGATCCTGAAGTGGCCCGCGTCGGTCTGCAGGGAGAGGCGGTTCAAGATCTTCGATCTCGAGCTCGGCGCCATTTCGGGGATCTCGAATTCCGAGGTGCCGGTCTTGCAGTCCGTGTACTCGAGCGTGAAGGGGCTGATACAGATACACAATCCAAGCCTGGTGATCGCGGTGGACGACATCGATCCGCACGTGAAGAACGCCTTGAAATTGGCCGCGGAGAGCAACGGTTCGACTACGACGTTGGTCACTCTTCCGAAGTCCGCCGTGCCCAAGGTGCTTTGGATGGCCGACCTCCGATCAACTGCACTGCCAAGTAAGAATGAATTATATATAACATGCGTTAGTTAGTACTGTTTCATTGATCAGATTATAACATGTGCGTGCTCTGTTGTGTACTAGATTGGAATCGGATGCGCGTGTCCGTGAACATCATCACCCAAAACAGGGCAAACTCACTACAGAGGCTCCTCCAGTCGCTCAAAAACGCGTACTACCTCGGCGACGAGGTCTCGATCAGCTTCAACATGGACAGCCGGGTCGACGAGGAGACGCTGAAGCTGGTCGGGTCGTTCGAGTGGCCGCAAGGGGCGAAGACCATCCGCCGCAGGATCATCCAGGGAGGCCTAATCCGAGCCGTGAGCGAGAGCTGGTACCCGTCGTCGGACGACGAATTCGGCCTCCTATTAGAGGACGACATCGAGGTCTCCCCCTACTACTACCTCTGGATCAAGTACGCGCTCCTCGCGTACCACTACGACCCGCAGGTGTCGCTCCCGGAGCTCTCGTCGATCTCCCTGTACACGCCTCGACTGGTGGAGGTGGTGAAGGAGCGGCCGAAGTGGAACGCGACGGAGTTCTTCAAGAAGGTCCACCCGAACACGCCGTACCTGCACCAGCTCCCGTGTAGTTGGGGCGCGGTGTTCTTCCCGAAGCAGTGGCGGGAGTTCTACGCGTACATGAACGCGAGGTTCACGGAGGACGCGAAGAGGAACCCGGTGCAGATACCCAAGTCGAGGACCAACGGGTGGCAGGCCTCGTGGAAGAAGTTCTTGATCGACATGATGTACTTGCGGGGGTACGTGAGTCTGTATCCGAATTTCCCTAGACAGGCGAGCTTCTCCACCAACCACATGGAGCCCGGCGCGCACATCAGCGCGAAAGACAACGTCGTCAAGCACGACAAGTCTGACTTCGAGGTTCCGCTCCTCAGGGAGGATTTCAGGCTGTTCTTGCCCAACGGGAAGCTTCCGCCGCCGGGGAAGTTGCCGGTGCTCAATTTGTTTAACCAGCCGGTGTCGATAAGGGGACTCAAGGCGGCCGGAGCGAAGCTCGGGCAGGATGTCATTAGGTGTGATAATGCGACGGAGTTGGTGGCCGTGGACCACTCCACGGGGCTGCCTCACACTTGCTCCAAGTTCTGATTTGCTCTACTACTGTTAAATTCATTTGTATTGCATTATTTGTTTTTTGTTTGAATCTCACAAGAGGAGAGGAGTTGGTTCTTTAATTTATTTTAATGTTGGCCGAAATTGGCTTTACCATCTTTTTTTTCTGTATTTCATTTGCAACCTTGATTTATATATAAAGAAAAGAAATGTATATGATCTTGGGGTTGCGCGTGATGTATTTGGAGATATGGATCAATTATTTAATTGTAGTATCGAATCTTTTAAAATGATTGTCGTGTCAGGAGAACAAACGCACGTGACTATGACACACACAGGTGATCTTGTTTTACAACAACGAAAAAACATCCTCAGGTGGATTGTGTTGGGTTCATACATTCTCCCCCAGTTGGACTGAGATATCATTAGGTTTTACATAACTATATTAATAAAAAGATTGTTTTATATTTGAATATTTTTTACTCTCTTGGTTATGTTTATTTATTAAGAAATGTAATAATTGTTTGATCAAACATGAATAAATTATAAGTAAAAAAATAATAAGATATGCATAAATATTTTTAAAAAAATTAAAAAAGATTTAATACCTGAATTTTCTTATACTAATGGCATATGTAATAATCCAATTTCTTGACATAAAATGCTATTACCAACTTCTCCCAATAAACAATTTTTTTTTCTTGTTTTGCCTTAGCCATACTATTCCAGCTCTATTATGCTATTCAAGCAGAGGATAATTTTTTTTTTTTTAACAAAAGTCATAGAAAAAAAAAGTGGCAACATTGAATATAAGAAACAATATGAGGGGCCTTTTCGGAAAACGAAGTGCTACCCCGCAAAATCTAAAATTCTGCGATTCTTCGTCTGAAGTTTTGGAACTAACTATTCGCGAATGTAAAAAGTCCCGTCTTCGTTCGTTCCGTCGGATTCTCTTCTCAAACGCATCCCTCTCTTTCAAGGACGGAAGATAGCGTAAGCCCTAACCCTACATCTTTTCTCATGTTCGATCGAATCGTGTTTTTTATTTCCGATTGTTGGATATGATCGATATCGTTTTATAGGTTTTTCTTTCTTTTTTTTCCTTTTTTTTCTTCGTGTCTATTCACAATGTATGTATTAGATTTTAGGTCGGATATCAATTCAGAGAATGATTGGTATGTTCGCTGCTTTGTTGATTGCGTTATGAACTAATGAAGATAAATTATGATTACGATTTATTTGTGTATTGACGGTTCCTGTTTGAAAGCCCCTTTTCATACGAATAGGGGTCAAATTTGTTTTCAGCACTAAAAAAATAGTTCTTTTTCATGAGTTGGGTGCTTTGGAGTTACCATTCTTGTGCAAATAAACTTCTCAATTGATTGGTGTGATAATCTTCGGATAGAATTTCATTGAGTGATTTCATCAAATCATGGGATAGTTTTCTTGTTTAATTATTTTGGATTTGTTGTTTACAATCCCGATCAAATAGGAGTTTATGTTCATGCAAAAATTTTGGAGTTTAATTTTAATTTTCCTCATTGGGTAAACCAGAACCAAGCTTGTCGGATTTGTCGGGACACTTTAAAAGAGTGATTCTAGTTGTTGAAATTCGTCAGAGATCGCTCAAGGCTGTTTCCTGATTGATGGTGGTGGTATTATAATTCAGTTGAAGGGGTTTAATAAAATGAGAAGTTTCAATCGAAGGTATGCTTGATTTATGAAGTGATGTTTTCCTCTAATTATGCTTTTAGGCCTTCTATCGTATTAAATGATGCTTATCAGTATATTCATATATTCATTGATTAAGTTTCCTGGATTTTATATGCTAGAATTCTAACAATGATGAAATTCTTATTGCATTCTCTTTTTTAGTAGTGGAGTTCAGAAAAAATCAAATGATGGTGCCAAACTAATTATCACAGCGATACTGGGTGTTGTTTTTGGATTCTTTATCGGAGTTACATTTCCAGCTATGTCAGTCACAAAGGTATGCGAGCATCCAAACATTGGTTATGTATTTAGTTGTTTGACATATGTTAGACTGAGCATTTTGGTATAATGTGCATATTTTAATCGTTGCAGCTTATACCTCCACGTGCTTTATCCTCTATTGATCTGTCCATCATCGAGGACAATCAATCTGGTGGAGCTAAACAAGCTGTGGAAACAAAACCTTCTTGGTATAGAAATTCATCGAATCGAACAGGAGATCCTACAAAGGTACTCTATATTTTCATACATCTTTCTCTTATTCTCTTTATCTCGCTTATGCCTGGCTAGTATGCATATAGTATTAGATCCAAGTGCTTAATGGAAAGTTTTATCATGTTGGTCATGCTTGATCTTAATGTGATTTGTACAGATATATGTAGAAACAAATCCTCGTGGTGCAGAGTTACTACCTCCAGGGATAGTTGTGCCTCAATCAGATTTCTACTTGCGTAGATTATGGGGGGATCCGAATGAGGTAATGTTTTTGTGATTTACATGGCTTAGAATGTTTTTGGTTCTCATTTATATTTAAACTTTCGAGTGCATGAACTTGTATTCTGGTTGATAATAGTTTGAATTTGCAGGATCTGACTATTCGGCCAAAGTACTTGGTAACTTTCACTGTAGGGTATGAACAGAGGAAGAACATTGATGCAGCTGTCAAAAAGGTCACTTGAATGCCCTTGTATCCTGTTGTTACTTAAATTTGGTCTATATCACGTGTTCCTGAGAATTTCCTTCCATTTTCCCTGGTAGTTTTCAGAGAATTTTACAATCTTGCTCTTTCACTATGATGGTCGGACAAGTGAATGGGATCAGTTTGAGTGGTCAAAGCGTGCAATTCATGTCAGCATAAAAAAACAAACTAAGTGGTGAGTATTTTGTTCTTTTGTTTTCTATGTCACACTTTGGCGTTGTTCTATTAGATAGAATCATTAAATGATCAATCTTTATCATTCTGGTAAATAATTATATGCCTTTGGTTATTGTTATAGGTGGTATGCGAAGCGTTTCTTACATCCGGATGTTGTGGCAGCTTATGATTACATATTCATATGGGATGAAGATCTTGGTGTTGAACATTTTGATGCAGAGAAGTAATTACTTTTTTTTATTTAATGATTTTGATTCATCATCAGTATATGGTATCTGAACTTAATCTGTTAAAGATTTCATCACCAGATATATTGAATTGGTAAAGAAACATGGCTTGGAAATCTCTCAGCCTGGGCTGGAACCAAATAATGGGCTGACATGGCAGATGACTAAAAGGAGAGGAGATAGAGAAGTTCACAAGTAGGATATTTTTTATATCTTTACCATACTCAAATTCTTTTGGTGATTGGGATAGGATTTTTCAAGGCCATTTGTTTAGAAATTTCTAGTTATTTTCATAAATACTATGTAGTACATCCCTTCGATGCAGCAAATTTGATGATTGTAACTTCTAGGCCATGTCTAATTTGTTTTTAGGGAAACCGAAGAAAAACCAGGGTGGTGTAGCGATCCACATTTGCCACCATGTGCAGCGTATGCATCCCCCCCCCCCCCCCCGGGTCTCTCACAACCGCCACATGCAACTCCCAGTAGTTTTACTGAAATTGATATTGTGTTATTTTCAGCTTTGTGGAAATTATGGCCCCGGTCTTTTCGAGGAATGCTTGGATCTGTGTGTGGCGTATGATACAGGTTCTGTTGGACAGCTAAAACAACGCCTGCATTCTTCTTTTGGATTTTCGGTCTCTATATCTGTATCCTGATTTTTTTTAATATTTGTATGATCCATGGTTGCAGAATGATTTGGTGCATGGTTGGGGATTGGACTTTGCATTGAGAAGATGCGTTGAGGTCAGTTGATAAAGCTTACCCTTTTTGTATGCTTTTGTGTGGCACTTGCATATGCAAGTTACTAGATAGAGATGTCAAAGAGATGAGTCAAAAAGGAGAAAAAAATTAAACCACGTTAAAAGAATGGAAGATACGTTTTCCATTTTACTTACCTTTTTTTATCTTCCATTTTACCTGAGCCTTTTATTGTTGGCGACATTGATAAGCTTGGAAAGTCAAGTCAACTTAAGCACCAACTCCATTCTGACACTAATACATTGAGAGGCATGAAAAATGTGTCACAAATAACTGTGAGGCTGCCTTTGAGTGCTCTTCATGACACAATTAAACCCAGGTTCCTGGACCAGTTGACGAAGAATTAAAAAAAAAAAAAGGAAGGAAGAAAATTTATGATATCTCAAATATTTTCTCTTATCTTAATTTTTTTATTGACTCTCGAATGCTTTGAGCTGCAGCTTTATCCCTTTCAAAAAGGGAAAAAATACTAACCTTTTGTGAAACTTGAACTCATAAAAAAAAGAAATTACCCACTGCTTTTATATGGCTTTATTAAGTTGTTTTGACCTGTGCAGCCTGCGCATGAGAAAATTGGGGTGGTTGACGCCCAGTGGATCATTCATCAAGCCATTCCTTCACTTGGGAACCAAGTATGCCATCATTTACAATACCTATATGCAAACATTTTCATTCCAAGTATTCTGCTGTGGATTTCTATATCCATCTCGTCATATAAAAAATTTGATGCTTCTATGCATGTTATGTTCCTGCTTCTCACTGTGCCATGCCAAATTTCCAGGGGGAGTCTGAGCAGAGCAAAGCACCATGGGAAGGGGTATGTTATCTCTGCTTCTAATCCTGTTTCTCTTATTTGTTTTGCAAGCAAGTCCGCTTTATCATCGCTAGAAATAGCGGGTGACTGGCATTGTATGCAAAAACATGCATTAGCCATAGGCTTGTGTTCCTTCCCCACTGCTTGGAATTTACCTTTTCAGATTCTTTTTTCTTTTAAAGCACCCCTGCCTGTGTTTTCTGTCTGTCACATTCTCGCAATAAAAATAAAAAATGAAAAGTGGAAGTGTATACCTTCATCCTCAAGAATTATATTAATAGAACCTTATTACAATTAAAGACCATGTTTTCTTGCTTAATCGAACTTGTATTTAAACAACAATTAGTTCTGGACTTTTTTTCCATATTCACTAGATTTTTTAATCTCTTTTTTAAATCACAGGTGAGAGAGAGGTGCAAATATGAGTGGAAGGAGTTCCAGTCTCGCTTTACAGAGGCAGACAAGCAATACCTTGCATAGATGGCGAAGGGTTAATGTTGCCTGCCCCTATACCACTCTTTTTTGTGCTTTTTTTTTTCTTGGCCCCTCCTTGGAGCATTATATAGGAGTTAGCTTGCTAGTATCATTCTTTAAAAGTGATAATTTTTCTTCAGTGTCTCGTGTCCTGCAATGTGCTCTGAAGAAAGATCTTCCCTTGTTTTGTCCATAACAAGATCATAAATCACTTTTGATTCTTGTAGATATATAAATTCTTTTCTATGTATACACCCAAGCCATGATTTTATGTGCAGACTTACCACAATGGTCCATGGAGGTTGTATAGCGGATGACAATGCTTGTACTTGATACACATCTAAGCAAGTCATTTAGAAACTAGGAATTTAGGACATTGAAGAGTATACAAGTTTATTTTCTTTTTTAGAAATGGGAGTGCAAAATGTAATATAATCTAGTTTCACCAAATACTCAAAACCTTTAAAATTCTACAGAAGTTGTGCCATATGTTTATCATCTCCAAGATATAATCAGTTTGATTTTAGGGAGCTTATTATGTAAATTATAATTAGCTCTAATTGTATTATTTATCTGACCAACCTGATGCAAAAGTCATTGACATCACAAGATTATATACAAAAGCTGAAGTATAGGATGGTCACTAGTCATCATCAATTTGTTCTGGGACGTGAAAGCTGAAACATGGCTGAATGTACTGGATTGTCAGAAAGTTATTCTGTTAATTAAAATTCTGATATGGCTTTACTTGATAACACGATCGGGATTATGCCCAAAAATCATTATTGTATATATTTAAAACAAACTTTGAATATTTACTTGCCATGTCTCTCCTAGAAAAGACGGACATCTCACCCACTTTTCCACTTCCCACATTATCTTCCCCTATTAAAAAAATATATCAGCATTTTTTTATATATATAGGATTCATTTGAATTTGACCAGCTTCACATAATATTTAGCATAACAAAAAAGTGGTCTTGGTTTTGGTGGGGTCATGTTTTTTTATGCAAGCCAATGCGTGGTACACTGGTTGCTTAAGAGGGGCCAACTTTATCATTATGAAATGAGTGAGTCCTAAGTTTCACCAAACCTTATCATTCCTCACAAAATAATCTGATATGCATCTTTCACTTGCACTTGCAGGAAAAAAATCCAAAGCATTCGCAAATCACAACCTTCCATTTGACTTGGCTTACGTGTATAGACATGTGTGTCTTATTGTCCCTACCATTACATTGCACGTTTTATTGCATTGGGAAATTATGTATGCTATATGCATGGTTCATATTTATTTCAGTGTTGACCTTCATTTGCCAACATGTGCTTGTAGGGGTATTCCATTAGTAGTGCCTGTGTGTTTAGATAATAAAATCAGATAGTTGGATATGACCAATCCTGAGCCAATGAAGGAGTCTTCTACACCTAAATTTGTTATCGTATCACTGAGTTTCCAACTAAAGTAGTTGTGTATTTTAATGTTTCTTATATATTTTATTTGGTGTTATTTCCTTGAAATTTTCAAGTATTCAGTTGATTGGGGTAGAATTCATAGCTATTTACAATTATAATATCTTGGATTCAAGCCCCACTGCTTACCCATTATAATTTATACAATGGATCAGGGAATCGTATGATAAAATTTTGGAGGCCTTTAAAAAAAATGGTAATTCCAATGGTTGCGATGGTTTCTTAAAGTAAATTAATACTTCACATGAATGGAAATAAGATTGTGATTTTATGTGTTACATTATTCCAATGTTTTGTTTGATGTTGATTAAAATTAAGCTGACGCAAGAATCAATATTGTCCTGCTCTCAGGTTTTGATGTATAGATAATTTTTAAATGCAAGGTATGCCAATCATTGAAATATTAATATAATTGAAAATTTTAATGAATCAAACTGAAATAATTCATGAATTAAATTACACGATGTGACATGGAAACGAAATCTTTTGTATTAAATTGAAATTTAAAAAATGAACCAAAAAATTCATAAGTTGAACTAAACAACTTAACGACTCAAATAAACAAACCTATAATCTCACTTTCATCTATAGAATATGATGGTGACATGTGTTTACCTTATTTTTTTAAAAGAAAAACGACTAAAATAAATATCATATCAAAAATGAATTTTTATATATATTATTAAATAAACAAATAACTTTTGCATCAGACTAAAATGAACATTGCATTAAATTGAACCAAATTCACATAAACATGCAATTAAATTGAAAAACACAACTATTCACAAATTATTTTATGTCGATAAACGTCTCATGAGTCTAATATACGCAATATTCATGTGTGATTGTGACTTACTGGTCCAGCTCACGACTCACCGATATCCAAAGATGCAAAAAAACAAAGGAATATAACGTGTATATCGTGAATTGTGACAATAACATTCTTTAAACGCAGACAATAACATTCTTTAAACGCAAAAAGAACGATAGGGTGTATATATCAAGTAAAATAAAATAGAGGAACCATTATTTTCAAGTTTTTGAAATGTTTCAAGTTTTTTTTAGTTCTCTAATGCTCTGAATAATTACTTTTAGGTCCCTCCATCTAGATATTATTCAAAAATACCCCTGCTTAATTATCTAAGTACACTATTAACATTCTCTAGTATATTATTATAAGATTGGCCCTGGGCAGAAGCCACTAAGACAAACTGCCTAAGGCCCCTCCCTAAAGAAGGCCTTGTATATTAAGCATTTTGATACAAAATTAATTTTTAAAAAATTTAAACATATCCATTAATCTACTTGATTTTATTATTTTTAAATTTTTTTTAATATCTTATCCCTATTTTTATTCCTATTTTATAGGATTTATTTATTTTTAAAAAAAATAAATCCCTTGATTTAAGGATTTTTATTCAAAAAAAGAGTTTTCCTCTTTGTATACGGTTTAGTTTTTCAATTTTTTGCTTTATTTTTTGTTGTTTTATTTTTGTTTTCTCATTTATTTTTAATTTGTTTGAAACATAAGTTTTTTAAGTTTGTTATTCATTATTTTTATTAGACATTTTTACATTCAATTTTTTTAAACGTAAATACATTGGGACCACATTTTATAGGTTGGCTTAGGACCCATCTAAATTCATTAATCTCAATACCGGTCTTACATTATTAAGTATTTTCAGTACACTGTTAACACTTCCAAGTGCATTGTTAACTTTCACATAAAATGCGCCCCCCCCCCCATCTTTCAATAAATTGTAAACACTCCACAGTACATTGTTAAATATTTTCAATACACTGTTAATACTTCTCAGTACATTATTAACATTCGCATAATTGAGCGATAACATTTTTTGTATTTTTGAACAACATCCGGTTTGAGGAACATAAAGATAATTTTTCACCTACTATCTAAAAAATTTTAGAGACCTGAAAATAATAATAATAGACGAGTGATCAGATGGACTATTAATTAATTTCCCCCAATAAAATAATATTGGGATGTGTGGTTGGTTTGGATAAATTTATTATAAAAAAAAGTTTGCTGAAAAACACAGCACCCTTGCTTTAAAACACGACCCAAAAATGCCAACCTCAGTTTTCTATTAAAGACTTATTAATTAGCTCACAAACTATATCGTGAATTGTGACAATAACATGCTTTAAACACAAAAAGAACGATAGTGTTTATATCAAGAAAAATAAAATAAAAAAATGCGATATTTGGTTGGTTTGGATATTAAAAAAAAAAGTTGTTAGTGAAAAAAAACAGAGCACCCTTGCTTTAAAAACACGACCCAAAACATCCTTCCCCTCCCCATCATCGAAATGGACTTGTTATCTGTCATTTCCCGATCCAACCGTCATCAAAGGTCAATCTCGTCATTTTACACCACAGAAACGTCTCCATTTTTTTGCTTGCCGTTGCCGTTAAACACCCACCCAACTTTACGTAAAGCGAAGCGGACGCCAACCTCTTAACGGAATTCGTAACGCCGTTAAGGACCACCGAAAGCCTGGAAAATAAAACCGAACCCTCTCAAACTTTCCATTTCCCTCGACGAGGCTCTCTCTCTCTCTCTCTCTCTCTCTCTGAATTCAGTCAAAGATATCGGAGAATTAGAACCGTCCATCCTCCGACCCAGTGGAGTTCCATCACTGATCGAAAACAAGAATAAGAGGTGAATTCTCCAAAACCCAATATAGGTTCAATCTTTTCCCCTCTTTTTCGATTTTGAATCTCTGTAGCCGATGATTCAAGATCATATCAAGGAAGTTTATGAAACCACATCGATATACATGGGAGGAAATTTAAATGGTTTCTTATTAGTGTTATATGAGCTGTAACGACATGTACGATTCCGAATTGATTTTTTTGATTGTGTATCTGATGAAAGGAAGGTTTTACAGGGGTAGTGGTGGTTGTGGGTCCTCGTATCTAGTCAGTACTACCATGTCGGAGAAGGCCGGGTTTCAGTTAGGGGTCATCGGAGCTCTGTCTCTATCGGTGGCATCTTCGGTCGCCATTGTTATCTGCAACAAAGCTCTCATCAGCTCTCTTGGCTTCCCTTTCGGTTCCGTCTCTTGCCTTTTCTATTGATTTGAAGTTTGGGTTTTTCATATAATTCACTCTCACTGACTCAAATCAATGAATTCATGTATGGGCAGCTACTACTCTTACGAGTTGGCACTTGATGGTGACGTTCTGCGCCCTTCATGTCGCGCAGAGGTTCTTCAAGGCGTTCGAGGCGAAGTCGATCGACCTGAAAACGGTGACCCTCTTCGGCATCCTCAATGGATCCTCCATTGGCCTCCTCAACCTCAGTCTCGGCTTCAACTCCATCGGATTCTACCAGGTCCGCACACACAGATGCACAGTCCACTGAATTGTTGTTGTTCTTGTTGTGTCCATGTTAGACAGAACTTTTTTTTTTTAATGTGCTTTGAAATTTGTTTTGCAGATGACAAAGCTTGCAATCATACCCTTCACAGTGTTGTTGGAAACTTTGTTCTTCAGGAAGCAATTCAGGTGAGCCATAACTGTTATTTTTTTGTTGTTCATATGTTGTTATATGCGTAGTTGCGGTTTAGACCGTCACGCTTGACCAATTGAGGGTGTGGTGGATCGGGATAGCCAAGAGTCCCAAAAGGCCCATGGATGGGATGAGGGTGAGGGTGAGGGATGAGGGTGAGGGTGAGGTGAGTTACTTACCACACCAAGAGTCTAATCCCACATTGCCTAGTGGAAGAGATTAGCTTGTGATTACATGCGAGCACAATTCTTACATGCTAAGACACATTTTAAAGACGTGAGTCCATTAAAGGGCAAAGCTTGAGGTGTTCCTGTGATTAGATAATTTTTTCAAAATTTACTTTTAAGCCCGCCCAAAATATGGGTTGGACAAGGTTTAAATTAGCTTGGTTATTGGTTCATATGCCCCCTTTTGAAAACCTTTTGTGCAGTCGCAACATAAAGCTATCACTGATGGTATTGCTGCTGGGTGTTGGCATTGCATCAATCACCGATCTTAAGCTCAATGTTCTTGGATCGGTCCTTTCTCTTCTAGCAATCGCTACCACATGCGTTGGACAGATTGTAATTCCACTCTTTAAACATATGTTTCCGCTGTTTGGCTTTCATTGTATACCAGGTAGTACTAATACAACAGTGTGTGTATTGTAAAACATATATAGATGACAAACACCATACAAAAGAAACTGGGAGTGTCATCCACACAGCTACTCTACCAGTCCTCCCCATTCCAAGCCGCCATCCTCTTCGTCACGGGGCCCTTTGTGGATAAACTCCTCACCAAGCAAAACGTCTTTGCCTACACCTATACTCCACTAGTCCTGGTACTACATATAAACTATATTGCCAACTCTTCTATGATTCATTTCGGTCTCAATTTGTTGATGATGTTCATTGCCTGATCACAGGGATTTATCATCTTGTCGTGCTTGATTTCCATATCAGTTAACTTCAGCACGTTCTTAGTGATAGGTAAGACATCGCCCGTGACATATCAAGTGCTTGGGCACCTAAAGACATGTCTAGTGCTCGCACTCGGCTATACAGTGCTCCGTGATCCTTTCACAATGAGGAATATTTTGGGCATCTCTGTTGCTGTCTTCGGCATGGGACTCTATTCATACTTCTGCACAAATGAGAACAAGAAGAAACTCTCCGTTGAACCGCTCCCCCTTTCTCAGGTTCATGCATTGATATGGTTTTTAATTTGAGCCAATCTTGTTGGTTTTCACATTTAACATGTGAAAGATTTCGTTAAATTAATGCAAAATTAGTTGCCATTCACTTGTTATATAATGCCTAAATCAACTTTTTGTGGGCTATTGCAGATCAAAGATAAGGAGAGCAGTGCACCATTATTGGCTACAATAAGTGTAGTACATCAAGATAGAGAAGGCCAAGATATGAAGAAACCAAATGGGCTCTCTGTCAAGGACTAGCTGGCTTGAATGAGCCAGTGTTTTTTCATGAGTAACTTGTGACAAAGGGCTTCCCAGAAGTGGCATATATCTCTGTTAAAAAAAAAATCTTATTTGATTATTTTTTTTGGGTGCACATTTCATGTGATTCTTTAAGTGACAAATAATCCATGAGATTTTGATTTTCTTACCTAACATCAGTTGGGTTTGGAAAGTGTAGAGAAAATTGTGGGTGGGTAGAACAAGAGAAAAGCATTTGAAATTTATTTAAACCTTTTTGTTAGATTGTGTTTGAGATGTCTTTTATCATATAAAGAGATCCAGAACATTGGTTTGTGTCGTTGAGATCTTCATTTTATTGATGAGTTGAATCCTTGATGATCCTTTTTTACCCTCCAAACAAAAACCTGGACTCAGGACTGTTTTGCAGCCCTCTGTTGGCAAATCCATGTTACATAACATAAAATAAAAATAAAAATAAAAGATTCTTTCCTTCTTTTTTTTCCTTTTTTTTCCTTTTTTTTTTAAGGGAGTGGAAATGCAACAATAAATGGGCGTGTCAGGGTTGCAGCCCACATGGGTGCATAAAATGGATTTCAAACATACTGCCCAATTAGCACCACTAATTGGCCAAATTGGGCATGACATCAGCCTCCGACAGTAGTACACTATACACCCGGTCAATTCTCTACTCTTCAATGAACATCCATTCGATTAGAGAAAATGAATAAAGGTATGCATGGAATATATTTGAATATATATTTCATTTTCCTTGTAAAGGTATGTTCATTGGACAAGTACATGATAAAAAAAATTGAAAAAGGTTGTTGAGAAGCTTTTTATTTTTCATTGGGGAGGCATCCAAATACCAGAACCTTGAGAACTGGTTCTTGCATGAGCACATCATAAAGGTGTCTTCTCAAGGTCAGTTCAACAAATATTATCCTGAATTAGGTCCCTGGATCGACTATCTATAACCTTGCATTTTATATTACAAGATGATATAACCTGTGGAGGACAACTCTCCGCTTGGTAAAATCATCAGAGGAGATGTTGCATATCAAAATTAAAATTTTAAGATTATACCATAAATATGAGGTGCTTGTTTTTGTTTGACTAGATTGGACGGTTTTCCATTTCATTAAATGAATGAGATCATGTGTGATGAGTGACAAACTATTGAAGGTCATTTTAAGATTATACTGTAAATATGAGGTGTTTGTTTTTGTTTGACTAGATCAGACGGTTTTTCATTTCATCAAATAAATGAGATCATGTGTTATGAACCATTGAAGGTCATTTTAAGATTATACCATAAATATGAGATGCTTGTTTTTGTTTGACTAGATCGAACGATTTTCCATTTCATCAAATGAATGAGATCATGTGTGATGAACTATTGAGGGTCATAACACAGTCCCCTGTAAATTTCTTCTATAATCAAATCAAAAGGTGTTATGTGTGTCTTCCATCTAGAGGTGATAAACAAACCGAACGAGCTAAGCTTTCACTTGTTTAGGTTCGACTCATTTAGTATCAGACTCGGTTCGACTCGAGACCGAGCTTAAATTTGTGTTAAAGCTTGGCTCGTTTAGCTCGTGAAAAGCTCGACTTGTTTGTTAAACAAGTCAAGCCAGAGCTCGAATCAAGACTCAGTTCGGACTCGTTTAGCTAAAAAAAAATTGTTTAGCATTTGAGAAATCATATTTCACAACTCATAATATCTTATACATGTGAAAATGGCATCCGCTACTTCCATCCGATGATATAGCTGACTTGAACTTGTGAATAATCAAATAGGGATAGTCGGCTCCTCAACAGTCGCAAGGGGTGTTGTCAGCATTCTTTATGCTTGAACAATTTCATTATAAATATGGCATTCATGATATAGATAAAAACCTTGCTATCCTTCATTTGTAAGTTCTACTGTTATTTGAAGTCTAAAAATTTAAGACAGATGGAAGCTCATGTTCTTTTATTTTTTCTTTTTAATTTAACTGAAACACACATCCCATTCAGCCACCCAATGAAGAAACAAGCCTGCTGAAGAACTCAAAACTCCTGAAAGGTTTTGTTTACACTCAATGAAAATGTTTTTTGATACTCAAATGTTTTTTAACCAAAATGACCACTCCTCTGGGTTATTTTACATAACTTTTATTTCTGCCTTATTTACTACATTAGGAACTTCTGACAGTCTTATGCAGGATCACACACCAGAGAAGCTCCCTGAAACATCTTGATGCCTCCACAGCAGTCTTGGTCAAAATGGTGATCTGACGTGCATGTTTTCTTATTGCATTGACACATCTATATCATTCATTCATTCCTTCAATCAAAGACAAAGACGGATGGAAAATACATATTCCCCATTGTGAATTTCTGGCTAATTTAAGAATCAACACCTAATAACATATTTATGTTTCAAAAGATTCATTCCTATAAGACTGTTTGTAAGCTAGCTAAATTGGTATCCCAGTCCACATCTATACCCGAGAACTCAAGTGTTTCATGTCAAAAATGGGAGGAGAATCTCCATTAACATCTCTCATTCTGTATCTATTATTCTCACTCATACAGCTACATGTCATATGGTTAGGTTTTAAACAATTGGATCGAATGCCATTAATGGAACTACAACATGTATTTAAATCTTAATTTTAGACGTTCTTCTTCTCTTGTTTACAATGAAAATAAATAGAAAAAGAAACAAGATTGTTACCATCAACAGAGCCTTCCAAGGAGAGAACCAAAGCACATTGCTGCCTAAGTTCGTCTGTGATTCCTGCAGAAGACAAATAAGACAACAGTAAGATTGTAACAGGCATTCATTGGAGGTAACAACATCTAAATAAATCATACTAACCACTTCAGAAAACTTCTGATTGAGAGGCTGGCCCTGCTGTCGAAAAATATCTTGGGCATGCTTATAGAGCTCCATATCAAGGCTGTTTAGCGATTGTATCTGTTGCAGAAGAGTTTCAGGAACTTGAAGCCGTGCCTATATAACCCAATGCCAAATCTCATGAGTATAACGAATAAAAATGTCCCCATTTTCATGATTTCAAACAGAAGACTTAAAATAGTCAAGAATTAGAAATTACTCCGAAAATATACATGAACTTGACTAGTTTAATTTCTAGAGAAAAAAAAAATTTACATGGTTACCTCTTTTGAAAAAATTCAGTGGAGATATTTGTTTCAAGGAATTGATGTGCCTAGTTGCCTGGGATTTCCGTGTATTGGAAATGCAAACTTCATAAGCTTCCATCAATTTCGCAACTGTCATCTGTAGGTGAAGATAAAATGTCAAGAAAAATTAATGGAAAAAAATTCATATTATTAATGTGATTTATTGATCACTTAAAATTAGCCACATGAACCACTTAAGGAAAAAGACTTACATTTCCATTTGATTGTTCGACATTTTCAGGGGCAGAACTTTCAGTTGCTTCCTGATTGTCGGTTCTATTCTATCATGAAAAGGCAGGTAAAATACATTGTCAAGAAAAATTAATGGAAAAAAATTCATATTATTAATGTGATTTATTGATCACTCAACATTAGCCACATGAACCACTTAAGGAAGAAGACTTACATTTCCATGTGATTGTTCGACATTTTCAGGGGCAGAACTTTCAGTTGCTTCCTGATTGTCGGTTCTATTCTATCATGAAAAGGCAGGTAAAATACATTGGGAAAATAAATTAAATAGTCAAACAAATACACGCACATGTACTCTCACACATAAATGAAGATCACAGCTTACCTGCAGATTAATGGAACTGTAAGGTTTTGAACCTGGAGATGGAGAGTACAAGTCATTATCAAAAGTATGGAATATACAATAACCATTTTGCTTCTACTGTGTGTCTATCCATGCCTGTGTGCACCTAGATCTAGTTGATGTATGAATGATAGGCCGAGATCCAATATGTAAATAAGCATCCATAAAGGCTTCATGTTAGCCAATTTCAAAGGGACCCAATACCTCCGCCCAAGCACGGATGAGAAGAGCATCAAAGCCTGGGCTGTGTCATAATGGACCATCAACATTTATTAGGTGACGTTTCCAGGACCCATGGTCCAAGAGGGTGGGCCAAGATCCAATCTTGTTATAATTATTAGGTGGGCCAGGATCCAATCTTGTGATGATGATTAGGTGGGCCAGGAGGCCCCCATGGTCCAAGAGGTCAACCCAGTTCCTCTGCACGGCTAGCAGTTATCTGTTTAGTGACAAGCTTTTTGCTTTTAGAAATACTGACACATCCCTACATTCAAGTGATGAAATTAGAACCATCATGCAGCATGTTGTGCATAAGAGGAGGACGGAAACCATCTCTTTCTGTGTGTGCATGATAAAAACATGCATTAGAGGTGGCAGACAAGTCCATAGACAAATGCTTTCATAAGCTGGAGAAATAATGGCTGCTTTTAAGGCATATTCTAACCTGTGCTATTGGTAGATTCATCATCAGTATGTAAGCTCAAGGTTTCCGATAGGACCTGTGCTCCAACCATATTTGCAAACATTGTCGCAGACTGTTTGTGATCCTCAGTAAGTCCGACATATAACATATCATCCAATCTTTTCTGCAAAATGTATGGCCCTATTCTCAATGCCACAGGAATGCAGACTATTTTGACATCACACGGTTGCATATAATAATTATAAAAAAAAGGCACCTTGGCAACATCAAGGACATGGCGACCAAGTGATGGATGCTCTCTGACACATAAACGAATCTCATTTGATTCAGCCAAACAAGAATTGTTTGTCAGTCCTGCTACCTGTCAATGCAATAAAAAAAAAACTAAAATAGTTAGTTTGTATGTTACTGCCTGACTGAATAGTTGCAACATTATTTAATGATTCATTTGTTGATTTAAAATGAAACATTTTATGAGAAAATATAGGCATAAAAGGGGGGTAAGTTTTTGGAATAAATGAAGCACTCACTTTGAATAATTCTAATGTATAGATGGAGACATCAGCCATATTCAACATTCTAAGAAATGCAAGATGCCGACTATAGCATTCAAATTATCTACTTGAATTGTTTGCTTATCAGATCAGATAAATGTAGAATAACAATTTTAATAGGAAATCTTATGAAATGATTCTCAAAATTAAATCAATTTCCATCTTAATATTTAGTTGGCTCACATGCGGAAAAAACATCCTCAGCGCACATTTTCTTTTTATCAATTCATACTCATTCTTATTTTACACTAGTTTTTAATTAATAGCCTACTCCTCTCACAAATAAATAAACACATTGGACTAGCAGATGCAAATAGCATAGTACAATGAAAATAATACATGCCATGTTACCTGAAAAGTGGCTCCATTGTGAATGAGATCATGAGCCATTGGGTTATTGATAAAATCATGCAATAGCATAACAAATTCTTCCATGTTGTATGTGTCCCCATCTTTATCAATATCTAGTAAATCCAGACGATACTTCTTAGTTGCCCTCTGTCCAGATCATTAAAAAATGGAACATGAAAGATATGAACATGCATAAAGATTATTAAAGAATTGACTCAAAGGCAGATAAAGACCAAACCTCAAACTTTTTTCTTATAACATATAGAACGTATAAAATTTTAAATTTATTTTAATTCATAAACTTTTAATTTATAGTAGGAAAAGTATTGTAAGAGCCTGTTCAATATATTATGAGTAAGGATACAGATAATAGAATTGAATAAAATTGATTTTCCATTCACAATTTTTTTTTATGGAATTTAGTTTAGTTTTCATTGTAAGATATCTTAGGATTCATGATATGATTCAAAGCAAACACAACTTCCACCTTTCAGATTTCCAGTATGGTTTCAATTCTGACAACACTGGTCACTACAATCATGATGGCAAAAACTATCAAAGGCTAATAAAATCATTTGCTTTGCAAGAAAAGTGATGATAGTGGATTGGGCTATCAATACTAATACACGAATAGGTTAAATAACGCAAATGGAAACCATAAGAAATAACAAAGAACCATAGGTGATCATGAGTGACAGAATTTATCAGCAGATCAACAGCATTTGTATCTAAAATGAGGAAAATAACATACCCGACCAAAAAGATCCTCCACCATCCAAGGAACCAAATACTTCCAAGGCCAAATGTCCAGCGTACTTACTCCCCGTTTTTTGGAGGAGCGAAGTCTCAAGCTCATTTTCGATACTGATGTTAAATTTGGATGTACAGAAACCTTGCAGCAACTTCCACAGAAAATTCATATGCACTAAAAACCCGATCAACTGGATTTCTCAATATTGTTACCACGGAAGTCCTTTCCTTAGGTAGTTTGGACATCAAACTATAGTCATCATGAGTAACCACCAACCTGCAGTTTGGTTTGCTTGATAAAAAGAAAAGAGGGAAAAAAAAACACATTAGACCAAAATTTGAATGGCATCCATTTGCAATAAAGCTCCCAACTCAGACTATTTAAACTGCTGAAAGTGATATCCAAAGGAAGAAACTCATAAAAAGGAGAGAAGAGAAGGTCTTTTTGAAGGGGAAAAAGTTAAGTTCAACGAACAGTAATATTTAAAGAACAATATCAATTTTTCTTTCTCATGCCTCCTCTTTTTTGTTTGTTTATTTGGTGTAGCCCAAAGCATAACTAGTGAGATGTGGGGCATATCTAGCAACTCTTTCTAAATAAACATATAATCAGTGACTTAATACTCTGTTCACCTTAGATTTATATTATTCAATGATGCTTCTCGTAAAACTTGAAAAAGGGAGGGGCTATACCTAGGATCAAACCGTAACTTGTCGTAGGAACGAGGACACTCTTGAGAAGTTGGGTAAAGCTTTTTCAAGAAACTGCCAATCATTGAATACATCAGCACGTCAACTAATAAAAAGAATTAGAAACCCATTGCAGCTAACATTCCCGTGAATTCCAGAGAGGGAAATACTGACCAGTAGAAATATGTGCGACCACCAGTTCGTGGAACATGAAGAAAAAACAGTAAGTCTTTAAGCGTCAGTCTATCTTCTTTGGCTCCATTATCAGATGATGAAGCGGCCCACTTAAGGACAGTGCTTTCACAATGTTCAAAATCATTAGCAGCACAAGATACAAGTTTTGATGTAGACACTGGACATTGCAAGAAATTCCCTCAGTGATTTGTCAGGCAGTGAATGGCAATCAAGTATCAGCTTTACTTTGAATTTAACTGAGGTAGCTCAACCTTGAAATTACTAACACAATATGACAAGTTGTCACAGTAACATGAAAATATTAATCTCAGAAAATTAATCTCACATTGAGAAATCTGGTCACCAAGCACAATGAAAAATATTTTTAGGAAGGTCGCCTCAGAAAATTAATCTCACATGTGGTATGCTGGAGGACATATTTAACAAGAAATGAGAACATTTTGAGGAATTGGATTGCTATGCTGAAAACACATAAGATGTATTTTAGCCAACCTTAAAGGTGCCCACATCTTGAGAGCTAATGTCTTAGGCATAGGCAGAGATGAGGGTTTCATTATTGAAAAGATGCTCTTATTACTTATGGAGATGTATGGGTAGATATGTAGAAGGGAACTAGGTTAACTGCGTATGGGTTGAAACACCATCTCCTCCGTTTTCTCATGGATGTTATTCCATTTATAATGAATTTGGTTGGCATGCCACTCTTATTTCAAATATACAATAAAACTAAAATTTCTAAGGAATCCATAAAAAAAAAGGGGGTTCATTTTCATACCTCTGTCGCCACCATATCTTTCTAATGCTGATAAATCGGAGGGGTGTCTTCGAGATTCGACAGACATGGGGACGCCACCAACCAATTTTCGCCCTCCGAACCTCTCTTCCACCCCGAGAGATTTCTTTTTCTCTGTCACGAGACCAGGTTCAGCGTTTTTTTATTTATATTAATTATATACATAATTAATGTGTATATATCAATCTTTTAAAAGGAATCAATGCATTCGGAATTCATACATTCGGTTTCTATTTTCATGGAGTTATGTAAGAATTAATATGCACGTTGAGCCATTCGTTGATCCGTTCTCTCACTTTTCCTTGAGAAAAAAATTAAAAGGACTCAATAAAAACCTTTTTTTTTTTCATTTTCTTTTGAAGAAATTAATTTCAAATATTTTTTAATCCTTATCCATCAATCTTTTTAACAAATGAAAACAGCGCAAATTTATGGATGACAAACAAACGCATGAGATTTAATAACATATTTAGATATGTTATTCGTGAATACAAAGTAAAAAAAAAAAAAAGCAATATACAAGGTTGAGATAATATACAAGGAGAGCGCATCGGGTGCTCTGGGTCGATATCATATCTACCGGATCTTGTTGGCTGTTTCTTTATCGGCTTGTTCATTCTGTATTTTGCTTTGTTATCTCTTTTCTTATCTCATACTCTATTTGATTATTTTTTAGAAATAGATATATTATAATTGAAAAAATGATTAAAAATGTCTCTCAAAAGTTAGAAATATTCAAATCAACCACTTTTTAAAAATTATACTTAAAAAGTCTCATTTTACAATTTTGAAACACAAAAGACTAATCTACCTTTATGCAATTAAATCCTTAATACATTCCATATCTCTTAACTTTGTTAAAATATTTCACTCTCTTAATTTTATTAATATATTTCACACATTTTCATGTATATCAATTTTTTTATATTGTGAATTCTTTGTGATTAGGTGGATTTTGTTAAATATGTATCAATATAATTTGAATTTTTTATGATGAACTCCATTGAATATTTATGTTTTTTTTAAAATAGATATGTACTAATGATATCATAAAAATATGTAAATAGCTAAAAAAAGTGAATCAAAGATTTAAAGACTAAAATATCATCTGTTGTATTGGGCACAACAGAGATTTAAATTACATATTATGATTATACACAATGAAAAATGATAAAAAATATCATGTAAAATATATATAAGAAACATATAGTATGATATATAATAACAGAACCTCATGATTGATTTTCATCATGTATAAAGATATTGTTGTTTTGTAGGAAAAATATGTTTTTAGTGTAAAATAAATATGAATATTATATATTTAATTATATAAGGGCAGATTAGTCTTTTGAGTTTTCAAACTGTAAAATGAAACTTTTTTAGGTATAATTTTAAAAAATGACTAATTTAGATATTTCAAACTCTTAAGAGATTTTTAATTATTTTTCTTTTATAATTTATTTAAAAAGAAAAAATTAAATCCCTTTTGTTTTGGAAGGTTCCATGACATAAATAATGTCAGCAACAGGGTCGTAGGACAGTCCGCATACATTTTATTTTGTTTTTTAAATAATAAATTTTATCTAATTTTATGATAAGTGCATATATCTTCACAATCTATTTTATGGACTTATTAAATAAAAAACATAAAAAGAAAAATTATTATCTACATGGCCATTGAGTTATTTATATATACTATCCGCGAGAGAGACCGCATATAATAACCACGCTTCCATGCATACGTGTGACATTGCAAATGGGCTCACAAAATCCAATAAGGCAATAATAACCTCACGAACGAAAGCAAGCCTTGCTCCTGGATCCGGCACATCGGATGAACAGGCTCGGTCCTTGTATTATTGTAGATCAATCAAGCCCACAAACCCATGCAAATTGTAAGGGAAACATCCTCTGAATGAAATCCATATAACCCTGACTTTTCTTAAAATCTATATAGCTCCATGAAAACACTTAATAAATTCAAATATCCCCCCTGAATAAAAATTTTCATTAACAGATGATTATATTTTGTCAATATTAACTCTGACTGAAGACACAATATACAAAAAAATCACTACAATGTATTAAAAATGCGAAAAATCCTATGAAAATAATGATTTTATCATTTCTAAATATATTATAAAACTCTATCCGGATGGGTAAAATTGTCATTTATAGAAGATTTTTTAAATTTTTAACACATTATAGGGTTTTTTTATACTGTATTTTTTATCAGGGTCAACCAAACATAATATTCACAAAATATTAATCATTTGTAAACGCAAATTTTATTCAAAAGGTTATTTGAATTTACTAGTGTTTTCAGGGGGTTATATAGATTTTTAAAAAAGTTGGGGGGTTAAATGGATTTCAGTCAGTTTACAGGTTATATGGATTTTTCCCAAATTGCAATTGCAGCGTAGCTTCCCACATTCACTCACTCATGGTGGTTTCTGACTTCTGAGATGACAAGTATGCCCTAATATTCCCATTATGGAAAATGATATGTTCAGCCCATTGTGTAGTTTATATCAATTTTTTTTAAAAAAAATAAAATTATATACACTTTTCATCTTAACACACATTGTTATGCAAAATGAAATTTATGTTGAGATACAATAGTATTTTTTTTAAAAAAAATTAACTTTATGCTTTATAATAGAACTCATGCATTATGATAGTACATCATATACTACGAGAATGAATAAAATTTTACATTTCATAATAGACTCAACCTTGAATACATTTACAATGTGTTTGGTGAAATAAATTATGTATACACGCTATAAAGTTATATATTTTATATATTTTACAGCATAACATACACTGTTGTGAATGAAGCAAGCCTAAAGACATCTATAATTTTTTGTAAAACAACTCATCTACTCTTGATAGACCCGGTGTGGTGATGATCTGTGTGTTGTTTTATTATAACAATTGAAAGAATGTTACGGTGTCGATACACTTAATCCCTTTTGCACTCCGGTTCGCAAGCCAGAGTGACCCCCCCCCCCCCCCCCAATCTGGTTTGTACTCCAAAATCAATCCCCCAATCGATTATATACTTCACAAGTGAAGTATATATTATCCTCGTGTATTATATATTCTATTATTATAGTGTACTTTTTTATTTAAAAAACTAAAAATATGTATCAATTAATCAACATATATACTTCACTAGAGACACACACCACGTTTCCTCGTGATAAACTGTGGTAATTGTTTAGCTTTTGTGCTAGTTGGAGGTCCATCACTCCTTGAGACTATTAGGAAATGATTTGGGCCGCCTCTAAATTATGAGGTCTAAGTAGTGCGTGGTCGTTGATTAGCAAAATATATGCTACATGGGCGTGGTTACTTCAACCCCCATAAACACTATTCCCACCTGTCATTAAGCTCACATCAAATTTTGTGACCTCTAAACCCACCACCATAGACGTGGATGTATTTTCACCTATAAACCCATACAATATATTTCAAAAATCTCTCCTTTTGACAATCCTCCATTGTTCTATTCCTAACAACCCTCATGCATGTCTTCCCTCTATGGTGTCCGCCTTCAACCCCAACGGTCCCCACCTGTTGTCTTGTCGTCACATACCACCACCACCACCACCACCAAAGAATTGAGGGAGACAAGTTCTGGGTTGGGGTGGAGTTAGGATTCACTGGTTAACAGTTAAGGAATTTACAAATGGGGGAAAATGGTTTTTCTTGGGGTGGGTTCATCAAACGGCAGGTAGAAATAACCGCTCCCGTACTTGTTATTCCGAAATCCCATCGAATGTGTCTCAATCATAGTGGCCTGTTCATCACCAGCTACCAACAATTAACAAGAGAGCTACTTAATCAAAGTTTTATTTTTATTTTATGGTTGGAGAAACTTAATCAAAGTTGTTCCCCATTGCAATCTCCCCAGAGACAACCCATTGTCTCGCTCCCTCGCCAAACAAATTGCATCAAATACTGACCATCGATATATATTCGTCTTGACAATCTTGATTCCACTTAAATGGCTCCACCTCTCTCCCAGTCAGATTCCTCTAATTAAGTGGATCGGTTCATGGTTTAACTGGAAGCCAATCTCTGCTCCCAAAAATCAAAAGATTGTACCATCTTTGCATCCCTACTTCAATTGCATGGTTTAACTCCAACCCAAATGTTTTGTTTAATTTAGTTTGTTATTTTTGTTTTCTTTTTTTTTTTCCCTCCCACCCGTTGAATGCAAATTCAAACATCATCTGTCTTAATGTTAGGATTAAAATAAATATCCCTAAAAGTTCCTCCAAAAGAAAAACTAGAACATGCGTTTCCGCCGAGCGATGTTACCTTAATCAGGGAAATTTTTTTAATATAATATTTAAATTGGATCAATTTAAGAAATATTAAAGTTAATTATTATGAAAAATAAAATAACTTGGAAGAATATTTGAAATATAGAAAAATTGTAAATTTTTTTTATATTTATCATGATTAGTAAAAGAAAAATTAATTAGAAGTTCCTGGGGACACTACTATAATAACAATAGGTCTCTTGACTTTTTTTTATTTTCTTTAGGTCCTTAAGTTAGTGATGATATTTTGTTTAGGTCATTCCATCCAACTTTCATCCATTCTATTTTTTTATGCATCTTTTATTCCAAATGAATATGATTTGCCTTTTTATCTCCCCCAACATCTCTCTTTCTCCCCCATAACAACTCAACAAGATGTGACCACCTCCACCTGCCCTCCATTGCGCCGATCTTGGCCCCAATGCCGATCGCACACCCCAACCTCTCCCGACCGTGTCCCGCATCCCGTCTGCGAGCCGTCTCCCGGTTCTGTGTTATACTGTGTACACTATTATTCTCAATATGTACACTGTTATATCTGCTACAGGTTGTGTGTGTTACACTGCGTACACTGTTACGCACATTGTGTACATTATTATATCTCTTATAGATATCAGGTTTTGTGTTACACTATGTACACTGTTATTCCCATTGTGTACACTTTTATACATGTTACAGTTCTGTGTCTTACACTGCGTACATTGTTACGCTCATTTTGTACACTGTTATACCTGCAACAAATTAAGCTCACGGACGGGGTCGCGAGAGGGGGTTGGGCTCGCGGACGAGGTCGTGAGACGGGATAAGGCTCATGAACGGGTCGCAAGAGTGGGTTGGGCTTGCAGACAGAGGTCGCGAGAGGGAGTTGGACTCGCGGGCAAGGTCATGAGAAGGGGGTTGGGCTCGCGGATGGGACGTGGGAGACGGTCGGGAGAGATCGGGGGGCACGATCGGCGTTGGAGTCGAGATCGGCCCAATGGGGGGCTGGTCGAGGGGGTCTCACAACTTGTTGAGTTGTTTGGGAAAAAAAAAGAGGTTGTTGGAGGTAGTCAGTTAAAGAGGCAAATGACATTTACTTAAGGGTAAAAGAGGGAGAGAAAAAAATAGAATGCATGAAAGTTGGATGAAAGGACCTAAACAAAATACCACCACTAACTTAGGGACCTAAAAAAACAAGAAAAAGTTAAGGGACTTATTGTTATTACAGGAGTATCTCCAGGGATCTTTAATTAATTTCTCCAATATTAAACAACTACTTAGACACTCCAATAAATTCTTCAAAGAATTGATAAAATGCACGTAACCATTTTGTTGTAACCCTGGATAGTGACATAAATTATTTCAAGATAATAATTATAATAGTCTCAATATATATCTATAAAAAATTGAGTATATATCTTGTGTTATTTTTAAAAATTGATAGACTTTTTATAACTAACAAAAGAGTTACAATTGGTCTAAAATTGGCCAAAGAGAGGAGAGAAAAAACTAAGAAAAGATTAATAATAAATAACTCACTACTACAATTTCTGGCCTTAATCACGGTTTAAAACCGTGATTAAATACATTTAATCACGGTTTTGAACAGTGATTTATGAAAGCGTGATTGTTTGTATCATATTTTTAATCACGGTTCGAAAGCGTGATCAAAAGTGATAAATGATCACAATTTTAGAAGAAATGTGATTGTTATATAGGAATCGATCATGCTAATTTTATAAAACATGATATTTCATATCCAAACGATCACAGTTTTGATAATAACCGTGATCTTTATATTCTTTTCGATCATGTTTTATTAATAATCTGTGATCTTTACATTATTTAAGATCACGCTTTGTAAACAATCTGTGATCTTAAATTATCAAAAAATCACAATTTACTAATTTCATATATTGATTGTAGCTGCTCTTACAATTTAATTCACACAACAAAAGAGAAATGCTCATTAAAAATACTTTCATTCCTCTGATATGAATCAACTCGTACAAGTATTGTTTCACACACATAATTGTATTATAAATAACTATAAGTCAAAGAAACCACAATAAGTGTAACTTGTGTATTTTTTCCATCACAAAAAACCAAAAAAAAATTCAGTCCATGACCTTCACCTCACAATTCTACATACAAAAAGAGATTATCCGATGAGTCGCAAAGTAGATAAATTTTAGAACTATCTAAAATTAAAAAAAAAGATTCAATAATTGACTTGTGAGATTCAATAACAATTAAGTAAAGAGCAAAATATTACTAAAGTCTAAGGTGGGGTTGGCAGAGGAGGATTTGGCAGAGAAGATGGGGTCACGATGTGGGGTCGAATGGGATTCTAGGGGGCCACATTAGATTTTTTTATTTACTCAACGATCACGGTTTTACTTAAAGTGTGATTTTTTACTAAAGAAACAATAATGCTTTTTATGATAACGTCAGGGGCGGACCCAGGAATTAAAACATGGGGGGGGGGGGGCAACGATCAAACAAAGGACTTCAAAGTAAAGAGAAAAATATTTAATTGTCCAATGCCTATGTGTGCCGGTCAAGTAACTATATATGTATGAAATTTAATAGGATAGGTAAATGCATATCAATCTACAAGACATGATAAATGAGTTAATATATAAAAGAAAATAAAATGGATTAAAAAAACTAAAAAGACGTGAAAGTACATAAAAAAAATATAACTACTAGTAAAAAAGTATTTTCATAGTGCCCGTCTAGCCCCACCCACCGATTTTCTTACCCCACCAATCAATAAAAAAAAAACCGGTGTTTTGCTATCCCCACCGATCCGACCGGTTCGACCGGATTTGGTCGCCATTTCAGGTTTCGCGCGACCGAATCTGGTCGAACAAGATTTGTAATAAAGTTTATAATTTTTTTTCTTGAAAACATAATCTCTCGACGTGTATCCTCCTTGAATCTTTCATATCACTCCAAGTCTGAGTTGTAATGTAGGGAGAATAAATCATTATTCTTAAATGTAGAATATAAGAACAATTTTTTTTACATAAGTTACAGATAAATTTTAAAATCCAAATATAAAATGTGTTTGGATCAACTGGTACATTTTTTTGTTTTCAAACAAAAATTCATCTTAACTACGAATTCAAACGAAGCTTAAAAATGATATATATTTGTCTAATAAGATATTTTTCTATAAAAATTTGAATTAATTGAAAGTATATCTACTTACATCTTTTTTAATCCCTTAGTTGTTGTTTGGATGAAAGAATAAATGTAGAATACGATGGATAAATCCAAAAATTTATTTGTTTACAAAAAATAAGTAGATATAGTTTTGAATCCTGTTCGACCAATTATGGTCGCCCAAAACCCGAAATGATTACCAATTACGGTCGCCCAAAACCTGAAAGGTGACCAAGTCCAGTCGCCCAAAACCTGAAATGGCGACCGAATTCGGTCGAACTGAATCGGTGGGAACAGCCAAACACCGATTTTTTTTTTTTGATCGGTGGGATTGGAAAATTGTTTGGTGGGGATAGACGGGCCCAATTTCATATGGCTACAAAAGTTCTAGGATTGAAAAAATACTTGAAATTAATTTATTATTATCTATTCATTCTTCTTTTGACTAATTTAACCATTGTATGACATTTTTTTTTGTAAGATTTATTTTAGGGATATGACTATATTAATTACCTATTGTTCAAAAGTCTCATTTTTAAAGAGTGTATGTTTCTGAATCTCACACGCGTAATTGACTCCATTTTATAGTCCGTTTGTAACCTCATACACTATGATAACATAATATATATTTGTGTTATCACAATGTATTAGGTTCCATCATATTATATGATACAAAAAAATTATTTTTTAAAATAAAAAATACAATATTATATATCAGTATATATTTCATTTAATATAACATAATGTACTTCAATGGGAGAGTATGATTTAAAAAGAAAAAAGAAAAATGGTGTGGACTACGAATAGGGTTATAATTGGACTGGATATAATGTTATCATATTATCACAAAACATGAGATTACATTTCTTTAATTTGTAGAACAAGAAGATGATGAGCCCAATGTTATGTATCATGGGCTGCTTTGGGGGGGGGGGGGGGGGGTTGTTACACGAATACATATTTTATTTTTACCCCTGCATTGAATACATATTTTATTTTTAAAAAAGTATTAAATGTTTTATTACACGAAATACACAAGGTTGAATTGAGTATAATGACCAAGGAGGACACCTAGGCCCCATGCACTAGACTCCCAAAATCCCAAAAACATTTTTTTATTTTCCATATTACTGAGATTCGTTTTATTTTAATTTTGGATTTTTAATTTCTCTTTAAATCATTGCATTTTTTTGTTTTATCTTATTTTATTGAGATGTGTTTTAATCAGTATCTTAAATAGTATTCAAAATTTTTATGCGTACAGTCATAAAAAAAAAAAATGTATAAGGTATCACTTTTTAAAATTTTGCTTAGATCCCTAACTAATCTGTTGTTTTTCCGAACCAACCCTGAAATAGACGTCTTTAAAAATCAAAGATGGGACAAATAAAAAAACCTTATGTGTATAATATTGTTCTTTAACATTATTGTACGTAATATTAGAGGAATCATACAACTTTCGTCCCTTTTATCAGATTCAACTTCACACGAATGTACGGATCGTAACCACTGTGCTCATGGAAATTTTGGATGTTATGATTAATCCTTGCTCCTTTTATATAAAAAAAAATTCAAAAATGCCAAATAGTCAACATCATGGAAATGGTGCGTCCACATCCTATAAAACTCTCATGTGGCTGCCACTTTAGGCTCCGCCCAACTCGGCTGTTCTCATTTCAATTGACATTTTAATTATTTACATAATCTCTATCCAAATTAGGTAGATCGCCAACTTTACAGTTCATACAAATCAACAAACCACTTGACTGTTGGTTAGAAAAAACCTACTCTGGTAACCGATGAACTTTTTCAGACTAATCTTCCATTAAAAAAAAAAAACCACACAGGTTGGCTCTAAAAAAGGTGCCAGGTAAAACCAGCAAAACCTGACATGGGGTGCATATATGGTTTCTCAACGAACTTAATTGAATCAGTAAAACATACATGTGTATATAAATCATTACTTATTTTCATGATCATTGTTTATGTTTAATAGCCGAAAATGCGGGGACGAGTAATTCAAAATTTTCCATGCATAGGATCCTGTGCCCCACGTGCTAGATTCTGATTGAAGGAGACAGCGCGCTTTGTCGGATTATATATTTTTTCACATTTTTATTTATTTATTTATTATTAATAAGCGCCAACTTAAACTCTGTCGGCAGGCATTTCATTTTCGTCGGTCACCGACACCTCCCTCAACGTCACTTCTCTCCTATAATTATAAATAATAATTATGATAATTAAAATGAACGGTGATCGTATGAGGTGATGGATGATGGACGGCCCAGATTGGTTGTGATGGGAGACTTTTTTAAAAAAAGCGTGGTTGAGAGTCTCACGTGCCTCCATGGATGTCCCACAGTTTCGCTGGCGATGACGGTTCAATCACGTGATGTGAGTGGTCCAGCACGTCCACTTTGCTTCGCACGTGCTTACATGCATGCACGTAATTTTCATCGTGTTTGAATAATGCTTTCACGTTGTTTTAATCTCTTTTTTTGTTTTTCTTGAATATTTTGATATAATTATGCGTATTATGTTACAACACATGGAGAGATGCCTCTTAAGAATAACATTTTTAAATTAAAAACAAATATTTTCGTCTCCCTCTAGAGTTCATTTCGCTTTCATCAGTTTGGACCAAACATAAAATTAATTAAAATGTCTGAGCTTCTAATTAAAAGTGTTAAAACTACTGCCAATTAATTAAGTGAGCGACCAGTGCACATGATATGCTGACCTACAAAAACGACGTTGGCCTTGGGTTGATGCACGTTTAATCGGATGGGAAAGATAGATGATGCCTGTGAAACAAAGAGCATGTTAGAGAAAAATTGTGCAGTCCATGCATGAAAACTCAAATACGTATGCACAAATGAAGTGTTGTTGTGTTCCCAAATACGTATGCATAAATGTAATGTTGTTGCATTTGTGGTATAGTTGGTTGCGCGAACATGTCGTGCCCGTGATAGCACCTACAACAGGTCTGCATCACATGATTGTTGTGATGTTTGACTGTTTTACATGGAAGGGGAGGGCTTAATACTGCTTTCATGAGAGGGATGTGTTATTTCCCCTTCATAATTAAAAGACTCGCTCTCTGTTTGCATCAATGAAGCCAAAGTCAGGCTTTTCTTTTGATTACTGCTTTAATTTGTGTCAATTATAATGTTTTGCTTACGTGTTTAGAGACCTCTTTTTGTGATTATCTTAATAAAGGGACATGTGAGTCAACTAATTTGTGATTCTGATGTTTAATCAGCTGAGTAGTTAGGAGGAGTATCCAAAGATCTTTCTTATAATGGTTGGTTAGTGAAAAATAGAAAGAAAAAAAAGGGAGCCAATGAGAAGGAAAGGAAGTGAGGTGACAGCCTAACGCACCACTTGGAATAATTAACGAGTGATCCTCCACATATCTAACGGGCAAATTATTTTTGTATCGTCTCAATTCAACATTGATTTGAAGGGGCCACTCAAAGTAAATCAATACGTACAAGTTGCACTTCATATATTTTGCACCAGTCAAAAAAAAATCCAAACCTTCCTCATTCATTCATGAATTCACAACATGAATCATTCAATCAAAAATATTAATTCTTACAAATTTTGGAGTTACGGTAAACATTTTGATTTTTAATGGGTGTACATCATATGTTTAAAAAATGGATAAAATGCATTTGGACCCCTTTTAAGTTTTTGAAACCAATAAAAATAATTCTTGAAATTTAAAATACGCACTTACATCCTCTGTAGTTCTACTATTTTGTTAAGATGATATAAAAGTAATTTAAAATTATTGTTTTATCCTTAACTTTTTAAATATCCCAAAAAATAAAACTAATTTGAATATATTTTATGACTAACTTATACAATAATTAACTCTTCGAATGCATTTGTATATATTTTTTGTGAGAATGAACTCATACAACAATTAATTAAAAGATAAAAATTTAATTGAAATGGTAAAATTATACATTTCTCTCATCTTAACTGAAAATTTAATAATTAAGGTGTAATTACGTGTTTTTAAATTATAAAGGGTGTTTTTGCAAGTTTAGAAAACTTCAAATTTAAAAATAGGGAGCGGGTCTTGTTTTTGCTTGGTTAAATCGGGAGGTCATTAATTAATCAAGTGAAAGAGAATTATGCGCATTTATTTAATGAATTTATAGACGTCTTATTTATCCAACTGCAAAAACAAACATACAAAAAAAACAAATAATGGACTTTGATGAATTATAACAATTCATAGCAACTTGTAAAATATATTGAATATGTAACGACAGAAACCATAGCGACCTGGAAGAAATGACTACGTGTTTGGTCGCAACAGTAGAAACAACAGGCCCTTAAAAAAATCAACATTTGATGAATTACATTTCACTTTAAACACATCTTTTCTGTAAAGCACGTGCAACTTAATTAATGTGGGTTCAACCTGAAAAAAAAAATGAGAAAGAGAGAGTAAATTGGAAGGGATCGATTCAAAGAGTGTGATCTAAGTTAGTTAGAAGGGACAAAAGGGAATAGCAAAAGAAGAGAGAGAGAGGGGGGGGGGGGTGTTAAGGAAAGGAAGAAGAAACATCATTTCAATGAGAGCCCAGAACCAACCTTCAGTAGTTGTGCAGTCACTTTTATTTCAAGCTCTTCCACCTGTTACGTACATTTAAAACCCCCCTTCTTTTATTATAAAAATAAAATAGGTAAATTAATTTTGGGTCTTTTAGAAACCATAAATTAATTTTAAGTCCTTAAAACATCTGTACTTTTTTTTATCCTCAAGTTAGTTGAGATACTATTTTTAAATTCTTCTAGTTATTAAGTGTTATCTTTTACTCTCTGTTTTATCACCTCTCTCCATCCACACAAGCAATCAAATATTTTTCTTATGCGCATCAAATTTGATGATGAACGTTCAATTTTCATCATGTTATAATATAATGACACATCATGATAATAAAAAAAAATAATATACAAAATCCATCAACAAAGTATGCAAACAATTTAACAATGTACACAAATATGTTAACGGAGTACACAAACAGTTAACCATGTACATAAGAACCCAAAAATAATATACAATGGTCCTGGGGATCTATAAATAAATTCAGATGTTTCAAAGACTTAAAAATAATTAAGTGATTTATGCGAGATCGGAAATTAATTTTCCCAAATAAAATCAGAATCTCCCAAGTCCCACCCCTTGTTTTATATATTAAATTTTCAACATGAAGTAGGGACGGGTTAGTTAGCTGTTTCCAATGGAAACGGTGGAATTGCGGACCACCTGGACCGACTCCTCTTTTTTATTCAAAGCTAATTCCGGTCTCTGAATTTCACAAATGTGACGGTGGGGATAATGTTTTTATGACACCATAATTCATATTCTTTACGTGTGGTCGTCAGTCTCTATGAAACTGGTTTAACAAAAGGATAAATAGTAGGATAAGAAATATTTATGAGAATAAATTAATAGAAGGATAATTTATTTTCGTTTAGTATAAAAAATAATCAAGATAAACTGCGGACAGTTGTCTCAATTGTGAAATAAAAATAAGGATATTTTATTTAATTTAATTATTGCGATAGCATTTATCTCTACCTTTTGTCACAATTTGACATATGTGAATATAAAAATATTTGATAAATTTTTTATCATTTAAAATTAAAACAACTTATCTTTAAAATCTTCACCCAGTGCCAAACTAGCCCGGCCAAACTAGCCAAATAAGTTAAGCACAGAACTTTGTATTTAGACAATAGTTAGGAATATTTGACGGGTCTGATTTTGTCTCAAAATGACAGAGGCCATGGTGGATTTTACCTAGTTTTCACACCTTTTCCCTGTCGGTTACACATTAATTAATTGGGCAATTTCTAAAATTAGCCCAGTTTTATTTTTAAATCTCAAAACCATCCTTAGGCCAGTTTTAATTGTAAAATTAGTTTGACCAAGCCAATGTTGTGTCTAAATTTTATTTTAATAGGATTAAAATTTTAATCTTATCTAAATTCTTAATTTCTATCCTTAACTTAATCTAAATTGCAATCTTATATTAAAATTGTTTTTTTTTATGGATAGATTTTATTAATAGTAAGGTGACTCAATCTATTAAATTTATCAAAATTTAAAAATCAAAATTTAAAATTAAAATAAGATGAAATTAAGATGATTTTATAAAAAAAATGTTTAGGTCGAATTTATAATTCAACTCTATAAAAAAGGTGGATTCAAATTTTAAATTTAAGAACAGGGTCAACGCGGAAACGGAGCCATTTATAGAAATTGTTAAATAATTTTAACAAAGATACCGCTATTGATATATTAGTTTTAATAATACGCACATATATTAGTTCAAGAAAATAATTTAACTCATTCTGAGTGTATAATTTTTTTTTTTAAATATATATGTTATGCATCAAGTAAACACATAAGATGGTCTGCGCAAGCCTCTCGTATAATTCTTTTAATATTTAAAAACAATAATGTTATGTACTATCACATTGGTAACTCAATATTACTCAAAAAGGACACCAGAAATGTCAGCATATAACAGACCTTACATTTTTTTTACTAATTATATAACACCACAATTATTTGCCCCTTCCACCGGGCTTTATCCTCACCGTCTGAGGTTTGACCCCAAACAAGATCCAAGATTAACCTCGTA
Source organism: Acorus calamus (assembly GCA_030737845.1). Classification (NCBI taxonomy): domain Eukaryota; kingdom Viridiplantae; phylum Streptophyta; class Magnoliopsida; order Acorales; family Acoraceae; genus Acorus; species Acorus calamus. The sequence continues at coordinate 33,791,900 of CM060866.1, forward strand.
AGCCACAACGGTTAATCCTCTCTGCCCCCAGCACGGAATCCGAGGCAAAATATACAAGAAAATTTTCAAACCCAACAAGCGCACTTTGACCTTTATTTTTCCATAACGTGTAGTCATTCTTTTACTCTCGTATAGGTGTGACGGAATCTGATAGCTATATTAGGAGATAACAATTCAGCTGAATAAAAATTTTTTGTTTGCTTATTTTTTGTTATTCTCATTGAAAAAGAAAATGCTTTTTTTTCTTGGATAAAGTGATGATAAATGGTTGATAAGGGATGAATAAGAATTTAAACTTTTTAAATGACCAACTGAGAATAGTGTGAGAAATATATGATTGATTGATAGATGTGAAGTTTTTGAAATCTGTGTGAGATTGTTAAGTGAGATAAATTTTTTAAAATGATAGAGAAGGGTATTTTTATCCATTTGCATAGATAAGGTTGATAAACAATTCCAACACCTTAGAATAGTTATCAGGCCTTATTTTTCCATAACGTTTATTCTGTCAAAATAAATAACTTTTTTTATTATTCTCCTGTATTCTTTCTTATTCTGGCATAATTCTTCATGCCATACAGGGTAATGATTTATTATTTAATTAAAAATAAAAAAAGAACATAATAGTGTGCGTGATAGAGACTCCACAGCGTAAATGATGAGGAGGACAGTAGAAGATCAACAGCGGTGGTGGTGGTAACTACGTGCGCGGGTCCCATCAATGCCTCCTCTTCCGTAACAACAACAAAACCCAAACCCTCTCTCTCTATCTCTAGAGAGAGAGAGAGAGAGAGAGAGAGAGGGACTTCAACATCACGACAGAAGGGAATTCGTCCAGTGACAGCTAGCAAATGAAGGTGAGAGGCTCACCTACCGGGAAGTGGAGTCCCTATATCACTCTCTCACCTTCTCTCACTCTCACGTTCTCTTTTATTCTATAATATATATTATTAATCAATTCTTTTTACTTCTCATTTCTCTATTCAATTTAAAATCCCTCATACCACTCCTCCTCCCTCTCCCTCATATCCTTCTTTTTTTCTCTTCAGAAGAGACTTCAATGGGCTAAACCCCTCTCAGGCGATTACTTTGGTTTTAAGCTTTTGAAGGTGGGGGGTTTGGAGTTTCAAAGCAGGGTGTGAATTGAGGAAGAGAGGAGTAGTTCTGTTTTTTTTTTTTGAGGTAATCCTGTTGAACATGTTATCCCTTCTTTTATCCAAACTTATCACCCCAAATGTTATGCACTTTCATTCATTTGAAAGGCATATGGTCAATTTACAAATATGTATAACATTTGGGGTGATATATTGGACTAGATATAAACCTTGTTCTGTTAGTGCTAGGTGGTTTTATGTTTTTTAAAACTTAAGTTTTTATTTAGTGTTGTTAAAATGGCACTAAAGATATGGTATCCCTGTGAATCATGATTCTTTAAAATGTAATAATCTTGTACAATGAATGATTTGAAATTTTTTCTTTCTCTTACAATCAAAGCGTAATTTTTGAAAAATGGTGATTTCCCTAGCTTGTCATACAGTTCGTGTGAATTTTCAATGTGAAACAACGAAAACTTTTGAAATGTTTCAAAAAGTGTGCCTTCGTATGATGGAATTCGGTGCAAGCGGACTCATTATGATATATGCTTAATTAATTTTTCTATTTTTATATAAATAGATATATAATATATATATAAATTTATTGGAATGTATATAATTAGTACATTCAAATTGTGATATTGTACCTAACGTCATCATTTTTCAAAATCACTTTCTTCAGAAAATTTTCATATTTGATATGGATGACAGATAAGAATTGATTAATTAAATTTCTATAAATGGTTAATAAATTTGTTTATTGACTGATGTCATTGATTCAACGAGTTCTCATCCACCGTATGATCAGATCATAAAAAGGCCCATTGTTTTTTTTTCCAATGGAAACCGTCTGATTGAAGAAATGAAACTAAAAACGCGTGAGTCGTTTTACCACCACAGGAGGAGGGTTCCTCAAAATGGTAGAAATCCAAATGGCCGCGTAAGAATCCGTCTAATAAATATGCATAAACTAATTAATGTTCGGTATCTTTTCATTCCTTTAAAACCAAGGCACACCCCCGCTATATATAAAGTAACCCATTTTAAAAATCTCATATTTTCCATTCTTCATTGGTTTTGTGTATAATTATTACACATTGTTTGTGGCTTTTTCTCATTCTTTTTTGTTCACCCTCTTTTGATGTTTACAGTATTCTAGCCTTGTCAGTAAAGCATGAATACTTCCGAGGCGTCTGAGACTTTTGGAGATTTCGATGTGTACGATTTGCTCAATATCAAGGAGGAAGACATACCAAAGCTATTCCATGAGAACCAAAAAGAAGATGATTCTACAACATTAATCTCCGACAATGTTTGTGATGTTGATTTCGTGAGTATTCAAACCCCCCTTTTCTTTTTTCTTTGTTCTTCTTAAATACAGTTGGTTTTAATTGAAAGTGTCTTTATCAGAAGTGAATTAAAAACATATTAATGTACACGTCGCGCGTCCAAATATGAAATATATATATATATATCATGTGTATTTATTTCTCCTCGAGAGGGCTAGGCGTTCGATTATATTATGATCGGACGGTTGGATTTTGATTTTGGGTAGGAGGAGAATATACATCATGTATGATTCGATATACAATTTTGTTATAAAGAAAACTCCCTTGACCCTTCTTTTTTTTTTTTTTTTTTTTGTAACGCTCTGTTGTGTTTATAAATTTTTTGTATCATTTGGGGGTTACTTTCATTTTCAATAAATATTTTATCTATTGTGGTTTTTGATGTTCATATTTGTTTTTGCTTCTCTGTTTCAGTTTCCAAAACTAGACGACATCAACGACGTGTGGTTCTCGAAATTCATAGAGGAATCATACGCGGCCCCCTCCAGCATGAACGTCGAAGCCATTGCTCCCAACACCAACAGCCATAACAACAGCATGAGCAACTGCAACACCGACGTGAACAACAACAACAGCCAAAGCAGCATGAGCAGCAGCAGCAACAACAACAACAACAACTTCAACCACAAGGACTCCCCCAAATTCCACACACCCAGCCCAGACTCTGTATTGGAGGCCGGCCCATACTCCTCCTCCTCCTCCTCCACCTCCACATCCCCATCATATCCCCCCAAAGCCATCCAATTCTGCCCAGAAACCGTTCTCGTGCCGGGCCGGGCCCGCACCAAACGTCCCCGCCCGCAAGCCTTCACTCCCCGGCCCGTCGCGGCCCAGGCATCCCCTGCTTCCTCCACATCCACCAATGCATCACCAATTGAATTCAAGGAGGTCGAGCTGTTCCAAGACATCCCAATTAAGGTCCAGAAGAAGCCCAAGAAGCCCAAGGCGGGTCTTGCATTGGATGAGGAAGGCAGAGAGAAGGCCAAGCCAGTGCGCAAGTGCCTGCATTGCGAGATAGAGAAGACCCCGCAATGGAGGGCCGGGCCCATGGGACCCAAGACGCTTTGCAACGCGTGCGGGGTGCGTTATAAGTCCGGAAGGCTGTTCCCCGAGTACCGGCCCGCGGCGAGCCCGACGTTCGTCTCTTCGATCCATTCGAACTCTCACAAGAAGGTGGTGGAGATGCGCAACCGAGCTGGGCTGGTTAGGCCCGGTCCACCGCCGGAGTTCGAAGGGAGGGAGAGAGTGTATGTGAAGTAGGAGTATGAAATGTGAGATAGGATTGGAGGGGAAGTGATGGGTTGCAGAGGAATTACTTTGTTTTTGTACAGAAGAGGTTGGGGGTGTGGAGGGGGGTATTGGCAGATGAAATGTTTGGTGGGGGACTCTTTTGGTTGCTTAGATATGTAGTTGTTAGTGGAAGAGATGCAACTGAAAGGACCACTGTAGGCAGGAATTAGAGGTGATGGTAGGGATTATTTTTTTTTTTTTTTTCAGTTTAGTTGGGATTCTTTTTGTAGTTTGAACTGGTTGTAGGATGTCGTTTTGTTATATTCTGGTTTTAGTGGCGTTATATATTTGTTTGGTTGGAGCTACTGATTATTAATTTGATTCCATGGTTTTTTTTATTGTATCAGATTGTGTTTTCAATTTTACAATGTATAAGAAACATTGCTTGGCAGTCCGTAGGCACATTAAAATGTGTCTTAATTTTCAAGTAATTGTTGATCAATTTTACAATGTACAATGAACATTGTTTGGCAGTCTGTTGGCACATTAAAATGTGTCTTAATTTTCAAGTAGTTGCTTATATCAGCTATGTGGAGCTTTGTTCTACGTATCATTATACTGCCATTAAAATCGCTGAGTAATAGCTATGGATAACGGAGAAGTTTATATTCACTTCGTATATTATCTTTTTTTTTTATATAGATAGTTAGAATTTCTTGTGTGACTGTCTTAGACAATGACACGTGGATCTTATCAAGAATATTCTTCTCGATCATGACAGATTATCCGAAACTATCATATCATATCGTTTTCAAGACAATCTTTTGGTTTGATGAGATGCACTTAAACTAAAGCAATTTTTTATTAGATGTGCAGGAGGGTGTTTTTTTTGTGGGATAAATATCACAAAAACTTAGAGTAGTTTCATAAAAAGTGAATGTTGTTAGTCTAATTAGATTGTACAGAGGATCTGAACTCTCAGTGAAACACCACTGTTAAGGAAGAAGGGACCGAACAAACACTGTGGAATGTGGGTTGCTTTGGACGGACCACTAAAAGGAGAGAGCATATCATATCATATCATATCATGGAGAGGAAGTGAGAATTTTGACGGTGTTGTGTTGGATCTCTCCTTAGTGGCTGGCACGCGGTGGAGTTATTGGGCCTCTATACAAAATGGGCTTCTTCATGGGTCTCCAATCCTTCTTTATTTCCCACGTGTCCCATGGATTTCAGTAGAAATTTTGTCGAGCGCTGATACACGCAGTCCATTTTGCAATCTCATGCGCTATGATAACGTAGTATATACTATGATGAAGTTATATCATAGTATATTATTCAAAAAAAAATTTCATTTTTTCGTTATAAAAAAAATACACTAATGTATTTCAGTATATACTTCGTTTCATATAACATCATGCACTTCATAGAATAAGTGTATGATTTTAAAAAAATGGAATGGACTACCATTGAAGCTGCAATGAAGTTGTGTGTATCTTTTTTCCTTGAAAAAACATGTATCATGGGCTTTAGGCCCGGTCTTGAATTAGTCCTTGGAGGTGTAAAACGGGCCGTGTCGTGCCGGCCCGACCCATTAGCCAACTGGGCTAACGAGCCGGCACAGCCCGTTTCACGTGACCGTGTCTTGCCGACACGGCACGAACCACAGGGGGCCAGCCCAGAATGGCCCCCCGTGCCAGCCCGGCGGGCCGCCGTGCCGTGCCCGGCATGCAAAACGGGCAGGGCCCATTGACGGGTCAATAGGCTGACCCGTTTAAATGCTCGTTTTTTTTAATTTTTTAAAGTTTAATATTTAATTCCATGTTTAATTTATTAATTGATTTAAGTTGAAAAATAAAAAAAATACAAATAAATCTTTCATGAAAATTGAAAACTAAAAAGAATTAAGAATACAAATATTTATTTGATTGAATATTTAATTCCTTGAGTACATAAACAATTTAACATTAATTAAATAAATGATAAAATGAATAAAAAATTCACAAATAGTACATTGATGAATAAAAATAAATGATACAATTCTTAAAAAACACATTGACAAATACAAAAATTAATATAACATAAAATGTGAGCGATAATTATATCACTATAGTTTTTAATACATCTCAACTAGGTGGGGCGCGCGACACAAACCGTGTCGCGAACCTAGCGGACCGTGTCAGAAATGGCACGCAGGCCAGGGGGCAGGCCCAGCCGCGTCGCCACCCACGCAGGCCCACGAAACGGTCCGTCCCGTTTTACACCTCTACTCGTGGAGCTCTCAAACAAAAACAAATTTCAATCATTTGATTTTTCTCTCCAGAAAACAACTTTTAAAATGCGCAAAAAGTGCAACGAATAAAATTAAATTATTCAAAAATTAAAAATAATATTATCCATGTTTTTTACTCTAAATTTATTTGATATGTCCAGCCGTGTGTGGGCTTGTAGCCCGGCCCGTCTAACTTTCCACACCAGTTTTATTTAAAAAAATATATATAATTCATCCATTCAAGTATATATATTGTTAAAAAAATGAAATTTACATTACCATATAATATATTTTTTCATTGAATTTAAAAAATATATTTCATACACCATATAAACATAGACAAGATTGTAAAAATAGATTGAGTGTATTGACGCTCTATTAGGTAATATAGTAAAATAATGGCAGGATAGCTTTATTGCTCGCGCTAAATTGGGTAATACGTTGGCTATATTTTTATATTTAATTATATTTTTTTTACGCATTATATAAATGTGTGTATATAATTTATTATTGGAGTATATATTATTTTCTAAAATAAAAATACATACCATTAAATGAAATATACTGTTTTTCTTTTGAAAAAAAAAGGAAGAAAGAATAGGTTGAGCTACCTTTGGGATTGGAAAGGGCTGCAGAGTCCAAACATTTTCCGAACGATTTATGGGCCGGCCCATGTGACCCATCATTTATGAACCATATTTGTTTCAGGGTACTGGTGGGCGTTTCTGTTGAGAGTAGATGATAAAATATTAATATGTATGATTTTAAAATTTTCTATTTTATTTTATTGTAGTTTTAGGTTGTGTTTGGCTTGGCAACTCGATTGAGGTTGTTTTTTATTTCTTTGAAAGTTAAAAACCCCAAACAAATTACCAAACAAACCAACTTAATTAAAAATTGCTATCATCATTACATCAAAAAAGGTGCATCAAAAACTATATTTATTCCAACAAAAATAACTTATGTTATCAGAAACAAACATGATTTCTTAATTAATTAAAAAACAGCATTTATCATTACATCATAAAAAAGTATAAAGTTTAAAATTACTTTTCAAACTATGTTTTTAAATGCACACTTAATTCTAGTCGATAAGAATAGGAAACTTAGTGTTTATCACAACAATCTAATTTCGTGATACATTAAATTAATCATGTAATCTTTCCCGTCTCCAATTTTTTTAACCTCGTCATTTCATTGGAACACATATTTTCAATTTTTTGTAAATATGTAATGAAAGAAAAGTATCATTTATGATCATAAAAAACGTTTTTGAGACCATTTTAATGAAGATGTGTTTATATATACTTGGCACGCATATATGGAATAAAACAATGCAGTATTGTTTGATCCATGAGAGTGAAACCCTGATAATAATGTGGTTATTTAATTTTGAAAAATTGTTAAAAGTACAGGTGATATGAAGCTTTCGAATATCTGATGTGGCTGCATTAGTTAACAAGTGTTGTCTGCTTTCCTATGACCGTCTTCTTCACAAGTCAATTCAGCATGGCAATACCTTTATTTAGATGACTCTCTCAAATGATGGTTGGGGTAGTTGATCAATTGATCATGGTTTAATTAATAGAACATTTTCATGAACATTGGCTTTTTTTTTATTCTCCTTCAATTCAAGTCTTACAAATATACCCTGGATCTATACTATATATCACATGCATGGAACAGCACGTTGACTATGTTTGATGCGTTTAGTGACCCGTATTAAAATCTAGTTGTTAAAAAACATTATTTTTTATTTGCATATATTCTCTTATTAACAACAAAATGCTATACCAACAATACTTTTTCATATAGTTGGTCATGCAATATCAATAAATTCATTATATATTAATGTTACATATTTAAATAATTAACAATATGATATTTTGCTTAGATCCACGATCACTTACTACTCTCATAAATTTAGAGTTTGAATCCTTCCTAATTTACCTAATATACATGATATATATCACCATTTTTTTATATCTAGAATTCAATTTTTTTTTTCAAATTGAGTTCCTCTTCCCAAAAAAGAGAGTGTGCAGTTTACACATTATTCTTTATATATATATATATATATATATATATATTATATATATATATATATATATATATATATATATAAGCGATTACGTGCGGTTTACGGTCGGTGCGGTGCGCGATCACAGGCCGTCGATCACGGGTCCATCGCATCGGACGGTCGGGTGCGATTCACGTCGACCGTTGGATGCGATGAACCCGCGATCGGACGGTCCACGTCGTAAACCGCACCGACCGCATACCGCACGTAATCGCGACTATATATATATATATATCCCAAAAGAAAAAATAAGTAAATGAAATAGCATTTGAAAACCAAAAAGCCAATCACACGCTGTGTCCATTATTTATACAGTGGGACAAATATAGTAGCCTAAACTCAATAGAGGAGTTTAATTTGGCCATTTCTCCCAGTTGGGCTGGACCGAAACAGGATCTGTGGGCCATGCATCAACGTTTACGTGCTCTTATAATGCATGCTTTTGGGGGGGGGGGGGGGGGGTCCCACGGCAGGTAGAGGGAGAATGTATTTAGGTGTTCTGATCTGACAACTTTAGGGGGATCTTTGCTACTGCTCTTCTTTTATTTTATTTTAGTAAGCCATATTATATATATAGAGAGAGAGAGAGACGACAAACAACAAACAGTGTCACTCGTGATACCTCCACGTCACCCACCACTTCCTATATTTTGTGAAAATTATTGTTTACTTCCCGCTTTGCTTCTTTACGTGGATTATATTTTACATACATCGTTATTTTAAAGTATGTATTCATGATATCTATAATACCACTTGATCGAGTTTGGTTTATCAGTTGATATGTTCATTTCTTTCCCACGCTTGCGGCACAAGTGTTGGGTCGTTGGGAAATAGAGATCGGATGGGATCTACTATTCTTTCATCAAAAACATTGTTTGTTTACTTCAAATTAATTTTATATGAACTCTAACCTTGTGTGTAACCATGTGAGGAGGGACTTTTGTTATGAGTTCATGATCAAACACATTTGTTTTCTATTAATTTTTTTTAGGGAAGAATTGAATATAATCCATTGAAAAAACAAGTATTCATCCAAAGAGAGGTTTGCATTTTTTTAAAAAAAAAATCCATCAACATAGGTTGACCACGAAAACTACCCGAATCAATTCGGGAGAAAATATGTAGATCTAAGGAAGACCACTTGGTTTAAATTTAGAACAACTAACGTAGTAGAAAACATCGAATCACTTTGGGTCATGTTGTCGTAGACAAATGGATTAATAATTATAAAAATAAAAACTAATAAAGAGCAAAAGCATTGGATCTGGTCAACTGCACCCACCTGACTTTCCGGGGCTAGAAATTTCTATTCCCAGAGTCCCAAATGCTTTGTCTTTTTGGGGAGAGAGGGGATTGAAGTTGAACACACCCAACCCTAATGTCCATTGATGATGGTACATGTTATAAATTCTAAATTAATGGAGAGAGAGAGGATCGATGCTTATGAAACAATGCGCCTCGCCAATAAATTTTGATTTTCTTTTTATTCGGTGCGTGCCACTGGGCCATTAAAAGCGATGAAACTATAATGGACTCACATGCATTTTAATTATAAGGTTAAGTGCCTTTCATTTTGACACCATACCATGCCATGAGTGTTCATAAGAATAAACAGTTTTATATTATGGCAGAGAATCGTGACTGAGTTCATGCAATGGATCGTTGTTGTGGTTGTTTACAGGTATTCGCCTAACCAAGTCACACCTCCGGTCCTCTTTTTTTTTTTTTTTTCCGGTTTGACTGAGACTTGAATCGGAAGATCCGGCCTTTGTTGTAAATTTTATATATACATAAAATTAAAGTGATATATATATATATCTATATATCCAGCCCTGTGTGGTCTCTTAACTACATAATTGTTTTGAATTTTTTTAATTATAATATATATACTTGTCAAATGAAATTTACACAATTACGAAAATAAAATACATACCTAAATAAATTAGTGCATCTCTAAAAAAATGAAATAAAAATAGCTACTATGAAGAAACCAATCTATTTGTTTTAGTTTTTCATTGCACAGTAAAGTATGTGCAACATGAGATTAGGGCTAGTAAACGAACCAAGTCGCTCGTGCTTGGCTCGGACTCGGGTTCGGTTCAGTTTGAGCTCGTTCAGACTCGTTCAATTAGACAAATGAGCGAGCTTGAACTATTTTTAAAGCTCGGTTAGGCTCGGGACCTGGATCGAACTTCATTTTTTGTTCAAACTCGACTCGTTTGCGTTATAAAAAACTTAGTTGAAGCTTAACTCATTGCTCAATAGAGTATGTGCAACATGAGATTATCTCTTATTATAGACTTACAAGACTATAAAATAAACTAAGGGCACGTTTAGATGCAGTGATTATTTGTACGTGTTTTTTTGCACATGCAAATTTTACATTGCACGTGCAGAGAAACTTTGTACACCGTTTGCACATGTTTGTCTGTTTTCATGTTGAGCTATCATTTACACACATGTTCTTGTTAGTAGTTGTTTGTCTCACATATGTAAAATTGTTTGTATATGTGCCAATTTATTATGTTAAAAGATAATAATATTATAAATAGATAAAATATTTTTTTAAAATGATTATCAAATATATTATTTACTTAAAACCCAAAAATTTTATGAAAAATATATTATATATAAAAAATTTAAATTTAAATATTGCATATATTAGTTTTTTTAATTTATATATAAGCCAATGTGGTTAAAAAAAGTTCTATTATAATAGAATATAAAAAAAATTAATCTGATTTAACTAACAAATAATCCTACAAGGTTTTTTTTATGTTTTATAAATAACAATTTTGTTGGATAATATATATGATAGTTCAGATTTCTTGATATATTTTATTGTAATAACATTTATATTTCCATGTCACATTAATATTTATAATCCACACAATTATATTATTATAAGTTATATAAATTTATAAAATATAATTATCTATTTTAATTCTTAAGATAAGATTATGAGGTGAAATATTTGTTTTGGATAATATCGATTTTAATAAATTTGTTAGAGGGTAAAAATGTAAAATTGCTTTACATACACTTGAGAGGTGTGAAAATAAAATCCGTTACAAATGAAAACACATGGGTTGGTTGGGATTTTGTTTGCCTCATTTAATGAGACAAATGAAAACCCTGGATTTTATTTGTTACACTTTAAATATCATAACCAAACAAAATATTATATTTTATCATGTGCAAATGAAAATCCACCCATATTTGCACATTGTCCAAACATGCCTAAGACTCCGTTTGGTAACGAGTTTGAGCGGATTCCGCTTTTTAAAAAGCTAAAATCTCAAAATCGTGCAGTTAAACGGGTCGGATTCCGGCGGAATCAAAAGCTGGATTCCTTTTAATTTTCTCTAGAAATCCGTGTTTTTAAAATCTCAAAAAGAACGTTTTTTTGTCGGAATCGATTTTTTGAATTGAAAAGTAACTTTTTCTACCAAACATTAAACTCCTTCCAAATATTGATTCTTGAATTAAAAAAAAAATCCCAAAAAGTCAAGGTCTAAAATCATCTTAAAAAAGCAGTTTTATTCTAAAATCTACTTTTCAATCTGTGTTTCCAAACGGAGCCTAAGTATATCAACATTCTTGAACAATTGGACACATAATATTTGTATATATATATATATATATTTTTAACCTCATCTGAAAATGAAAAGAAAAAGAAAAAGAAAAAAAAGTGGGACGTGTCTGGTACCGAGAGAGGGTCCGTCGGGGACGGTGAGTCGTCACGTGAACAGGGGATCCCCCACCACCACCCGACACCTTTTCAATTTTGGTCTCGTTGGTACCAAGCGCACTCATCGTCACCTCATGTGACCCGTCACGTTTAATCAACAATATGTATATTTTATATGTGTGTGTGTATAATAATAATAACCTTGTATGTATAACCGGTGTTATTTTGATATATATTTCTCTATATAAGATGATGACTCAAGTGACACCTCTTCTTTTGGCATTGACATTTCATAATAGTAACCTTTCACTAGTGTTATGTATTCGGAATTGATTGTTTCATCTGAATAGTCTCGACCAGCGACCACTAAAAAAAATGTTGTTAGACTACGTGGCATCATTTTGTACAACACAATTAAAATCGTAATTACAACTCGAGTGATGGTTTAAAAAGTTTGATAGAAACGCAACTCATGTTTTTATTCGGGTGAGATGAAAGTAAAATCAACGGTCAGCAAAAGGACTCGTCAGAGTGTGGACCCCAACACATTCGATCCCGATGAGTGACACGTCATTGAATACAGGTCAAAGTGTACGGGTGCTGACGTTATGTGCCTTCCCCGGATTGTCCTCTTGCTGTTCTCCACAAACAGGAGACCCCGTTTAAGTGATTATACTTTTGTCAAAACACGTCCCCCCCCCCCCAAATTAATCTCTATTTTAGGGTACTCCTTTGTTTTCATAATGGTCCTTAATGATTCATTATCATTGACAAATGTTCTCATAAATGTTTTCATGATGGTTTTCATTCAAGGCCTACCAGCGGGATATGATGATAATTGCAGGACTGCAATACTATGTTCATTCATACTTACAATGTCAATAATATTTCAAAAGGCTCCGTTCTTATATATATATATAAAAGAAAAATGAACTCGGTGAGTCTATTAAGTCCTTAAGACATGAAACCCAAAACATGATGTCAATAAAAATATACAATTATTTTATATCGTAATATTATAATAAAAAAATCTCACATAACAAAAGCCCATATAATCCTCTCATAATATATCACACTACTCATAAAATATCACAAAACGCTTGACTATACTAGAAGAGTTAAATAATCTTTATGTATATTGTAGAAACTATTTTATGTAATATAATTGCTTTGATGTGTGTTAATTAGTTGCTCTATCATAATTAATCTGTCAAAAATCTAAACCCATATCATATGTTGGTTATTTTATTTATTTTTTAACAAAAAAAACTCATATAATAACGATTTTAAAAAAATATTGTACATTTTGTTTTGGGTATTTCTTTTACCAATTTGTTTGGGTTACGTAGAAGGTATATAAATATAGAGTACGCACAGTCCCCAAAATATTTTACCAGGGTCCTTTCATATCGTCATAAATATATAGCGCTGTCATTTCCTGAGAATCAGTGAAAAGCTCACCCTTCACCAACCCATATACATGGCCTAATATTATCCTAATATTTAATTAATGAATAGTTGATGATAATATATAATATTAAAAACAGTGGTGTGTGTCGTGATAGATCCCAAATCGTAATCATGAATACATACATAGGTGGGGATTAACACAAAGAGGTCCCCCACAATTTTAAGTGCTCTTTGTCAGTTTGTGTGTCCCCTCACCCCCTCTGTGTCTGCTGTGACCCCCCATTTGTTACAGATACTCGATTGCCACTGCATGTCTTTTCTATCCAAAATATTGTTCCACAGCACGCGTGCCACGTAAGCTATTCCACTTTCTACTTCTGTATGTACAGTGGGTAAAATATTGGGCCTAAAATGCTCTTCAAATTGCTAAAACACCCCTTGGATGTAATTTCCCTATAAAAATAAATAAATAAACAGTTTTCAAGGTCGTTGTTATAAATAAAAAATAATAATATGAATTTATTGCTATGCCCTTCAACGTTTGTCACGTGTGTTAGCTTAAGCGATGATTTATTAAGAATAATAACAATTGATTTAATATTTAATAGTGAGCTCACATATTTTTTTAAATAGATAATCTAAAATAACTTTAATTGTAAGAGTTTATTCCTATCCTTAAGTATTCTCTGCATCCAAATAAAAAAATACATATTATGTTTTATTCTCACTTATTCCCTAAACTAATTCATATCCAAATGGAGATAAGGGATGATAAAATAGTAGTTTTAAAAAAAATACTACCGAATCCAAGCAAACTATGACTTTGTTTGAAAATGAGTTTGGATAACTTTTAAATTTGCATGATTTTTTTTCAATCTCATTTTCAAACAGAAAAACTAGGTCAAAATATTATAAACATACTTTTATAAAATATATTTAAAACTTGAGTTTTAAAAAATTATAAAAAGTCAATTTGTTGTAAAATTAATTTTAAACCGATCTTTGCCCATGTATGAAATATCTCACACGAGACACATGAACACAACATAATTTCACACGGATAGAGAAATAATTAACGAAAAAGAAAAGAAGGAAGAGATGCCATGGCTCCATACGTTGGTGGGGGGGACTTGAATATGATTTGACTACACGTGCTTATTAATGCTCACTGTTAACAGACCTCTCCCGTTTAAGAATACCACCCCCACCAATACACTGCTCTTTATTTTTAGTTGACCATCATCATCGTATACTATCCTAAGCCCCGGTTTGACTACAAAATATGATTTATTTTCATGTATATAATTATTCTAACATAAATAAGATAATTGATTTTATATTTGGTTGTATTTTGAATTATTCTCGTTGGTAAATATAAGAATAAGTGAGCTCACTGTCAAATCATAGGTTATTCCACTCAAAGAATAAGTGGGTTCACTGTCAAATCAACTGTCACCACCTTTCATAAATCACCTGTCAAATCAACTATCATTACTTTTTTACGTTTATAAATTATTATCCATATTTTATTCACATTTTACCCAAACAACAAAACATTTATTCTTACGATTCCCAATGAGAATAATTCAAAATACAACCAAACACAAAATCACTTTATCCTTATTTATACTCACTTATACTCGGATAAATAAATACCCAAAAATAAATCATATTCTGTATCCAAACGGGGGCTAAGGGTTGATTGAAATATATATACCAGTTTATTCTGACATACTTTATTTAGGGTTATTCAGGCTTTCAAACACAACAAAATTTCTATTCGGGGTTATCCGGGGTTTATTCTCATTCTTGGGCTAAGAAAATAATTACCCAAAAAAAATGTGAATAAAAAATGGGCCTTACTTTAGTTTGCTAATATGTTTTGGATACAAAATAATATCGTGGATATATAAAACAATAAAACACAATGACTTATATTCGTTTATTTTTTTTCCAACATATTTAGATATAAAAAAATTATGTCTATCTATGTATAACCATCAAAATTTATTCTAATTTAATAATATATAATTATTCTAATTTAAACTATATTCATTGTTTGTGCCTTTTTATTCAATATTCACTATGATACTTAACAGAACTGGTCATAGCACGTCCCAGATGAGGTAACGAAAGTACATCCTTAAATAAATTAATCTGAATTAAAAAGACAACCAAGATAAAGAGAATTCCGTGTGTTTATCCACCAAATAAAATATCTGATAATTGAACAACCAAACATAAAACCGAGTCGGGTGCACCATTTCCGGGGATCCGAGTCAACCGCATTCGTTAAAACGCCCACGTCACGTGCGTTGGGTTCCAACCGAAAAATTGGACCTATATATATAATTTAGAGCACTAATACATTCAATACATTTTGTAATATATTTTACAGCTCATATACTATTTTATAACCTCATATTTATACTGAATTATCATAATATATGAAATTTTATTATAGTCAAAACAGATCTAAAGGTTGACCTGGCTGACTGTATCCCAGTCAAGATTTTATAAATTTTTTTTTTATAGATGATATATATTAGGCTAACGTTATATATATCTCTTTTAATAATTTTATTTTATTCGTAAATATGTTTTTTAAATATCACATTATTTGATATATGAATAATTTAATCAAACATAAAAACAAAAAAATGATATATAAACATTTAATATTAGCTCACCCCAGAATATTTTTCTGGATCCATGTCAAAAAATTTATTTTTTTAATATAAAAAATATATTAATATATCTTTTGCATATATTTAATTGAATTTCAATAAATAACAGTATGATTTTGTAAAACAATCTAACTGTACTGTGGTTTGCAAGTATCATATTTTACATGTATACTTGTCTTCTCTTCTTGAAAAGCCATCCCACTAACCTCGGTGATCTAAAAAAACTATGGTTAGTTTACTATATTCACACCCTATATAATAGTTGGCGCATTTGACCCACACACGATCGGATCCCGACAGGTCGTCACTGCTCACGAGGCGAACCTAAAATCGGGCCGACAACTGATATTACAGTGTGACCCACGATCCGTAACAAACGGATACGACGAGTGAATGTCAGGAACAACTGGAGTGAAAATAGAAGGCTTCTCTATTGAATCACATCCGTCGATTGTCCCATCTCGGGATCCTACGGATGGAACTAAATGGACCGTGGATTTGACTTCTTCCTGAAATGCCGGACGAGTTTTTCGAACAGACTCGGCGAGTTAAAACGGGTGTTTTTTTTAAGAACACTTCACGCGACCTATGCTTTGGCTTTATCGTTACACACCATCTCGGTCTCTCTCTCTCTCTCTCTCTCAAACACACAAACACAAGGGGCCCAATATAATAGTACAAAATAGAATTCCCTTTTTAATTCTCTTTTTGAGTTTTTCTATAACAAAAATCGTCTTGTTTTCTTCTGCTGTTTGTGTGATGAGAGGGATAGAGGGAGAGAGAGAGCTCACGGTGGGGAAGGGATCTGAGAGAGGGGGATAGAACAAGGGAGGGTGATTGAGCTTTTCTTTCGTCTCTTGTCCTTGGTCTTTTGAAAACCCAAAACAGATGGGGAAAATCCGAGTTTCTATAAATTCTTTTCCATAGAAATCCAATTTGCTGGGTTTCTGCAACACCCGGTTTTTTTGGTGGGCTGTTTTTCTGTTTTGGGTTGAATCTGGAGTTCAATTGGGGGAGAATCTGAACCGTCCATCGAACAAGGAGGGTCCTTTTCGTGATCGTCGGATTGTGGGATTGGAGGAAAGGTGGGCTGTTGGAGATCTTTTGTTGCTTGGTGGTATTGATTAAGTGAAGCCCACCCTCTCTCTCTCTCTGTGATATACGGTGCCCGGTTCGAGTTGCAAAGTTGGGGGTTTTGTTGTGCGACCGATGATGGAAAGATCTGGAGAGGGTTGTGTGGCTCTCTTTCAGTAGTGTGACTAAAACTGTAGTTCGAAAAATGTGGGTTTGTTTTTTCACGCAATTTAATTCGATCGACGAGCATTGGAGGCTAGATTGAGTTGGTGAGTGAGACTCTCTGATGAGCTCTGTTTCTTCTTTTTTCATTTTTTCTTTTATGCACTCGTTTCTCATCCTTTTGTTATACGGTTTTTTTTTGGGGGGGGCTCAATATAGCACCACAGATTCTGTGTATCATTTATTGTTCAAGTTGAAGGATTTGAGGCATCCGAGTCGAAGAATTGAAAGTGATTTCCTAAATTGATGACGATATCCACCATAGAATCTGTGGAGGCGATTTGAAAGTGAATGACTTCTCCCAGTAAGGTAAGTCTATAATCATCTTTGAATGGCCTTGTTTTTTTCCTTTTCTTCTTGCATAATTTGAACTGGGTTTCCTTTTATAGTCCTAAAGCTATAAAAAAATTAATCTTTTCTTGTTCAGTGCACCAAATAACCGAAGTTGAGGCTTTGTTTTGGTTTAAGAGGAGGGGATGATCACCTACGCTGATCCTCCGGTGTCTAAAGAACAATCGACGGTGGTCATGAAGGAGGGGGGATGTGTTACGGAGCGGTGCCTCGATTCACAGCTGTGGCACGCGTGCGCGGGGGGGATGGTCCAGATGCCTCCGGTGAACTCCAAAGTCTACTACTTCCCACAAGGACACACCGAGCATGCTAATCTTGGCACATCCTCCACCATGGACTTCCCACGGATCCCACCTCTCATCCTCTGCCGGGTTGCTGCCCTCAAGTTCCTTGCTGACCCAGAGTCTGATGAGGTCTATGCAAAAATCCGACTTGTTCCCGTGCACCCAAGTGAATCGAATTGCTACGGGAATTCAATCGATGAAAGCCCTGTCGGAGGGCCTAACAGTGAGAACTCCGAGAAGCCAGCCTCGTTTGCAAAGACACTGACCCAATCGGATGCGAACAATGGCGGGGGATTCTCCGTCCCTAGATATTGTGCTGAGACGATTTTCCCCCGGTTGGACTACTCGGCCGACCCGCCTGTCCAGACGGTTCTTGCAAAAGATGTGCATGGTGAGGTCTGGAAGTTCCGCCACATTTATAGGGGGACTCCAAGGAGGCACCTTTTGACTACGGGATGGAGCACTTTTGTGAATCAGAAGAAGCTTGTTGCTGGTGACTCCATTGTCTTCTTGAGGGCGGAGAATGGTGACCTCTGCGTTGGGATTCGGAGGGCCAAACGGGGAGTTGGTATTGGTGGTGGGTCTGATTTGCCATCTGGGTGGAACCCTCCTGGCCCCTATGGAGGTTTCTCCATGTTCTTGAGGGAAGATGAGAATAATAAGCTGATGAAGAATGGCGGGAATGGTGGGAGAGGAGGGGGAGGAGGGAAGGGAAGGGTGAGGGCGGAGTCGGTGGTGGAGGCAGCAAGCTTGGCTGCTAGTGGACAGGCATTTGAGGTGGTGTATTACCCAAGAGCGAGCACGCCAGAGTTCTGCGTTCGCTCCGGCTTAGTTAGAGCCGCCATGAGGATCCAGTGGTGCTCGGGGATGAGGTTCAAGATGGCTTTTGAGACTGAGGACTCGTCAAGAATCAGCTGGTTCATGGGGACCATATCAGCCGTGCAGGTTGCCGACCCAGTTCGGTGGCCCAATTCTCCCTGGAGGCTTCTCCAGGTACTACCTCCTTTTTCCCCTCTTGCCCTACCTTTGCTACGAATTGGATGCGTTGTTGATGAAAGTAGGATGTTTATGCAAGCTTGGTGTAAAGAATCTCGGTTTCATTTCATGTAATGTTTCTGTCTTTTAACTTTACGATGAGTTGATCGTGTATGTAGTTAATGGATTGTTAAGGCATAGATTTAATTTCATTTAGTCTGGATGCCTAATAAATGCTGCTTAGAGTTACCATTTTATTCTTTGAGCAGTTGTGCGTTATAGGACCATGCCCTTCTGTGTTGATGCGGCCTGTTTGCTCAGCTTAAAGTTTGAAAATTCCTTATATATTTCCTGTCCAAGTTGAATAGTTTTTTTTAAAACGGCTCATAATTGGAATTCCTTTAATACATGTGTTGGAAGTGTATAACTGGACTATGAATGAAATTTCCAATTATGAGCTCATGAGCTCATTAGATGAAGCTATATGTGGTTTTTAGTGTACATGTAATGCGTGCAAATATACGTATTGAGACAGTCCGTAGTTTTTGTGCTCAAACGGCAACAGCTGCTTCCACTGTGCTTCTACTTTGGTTATTATTATATCGTTATGAATTTTTTATGCACCCACTATCATTTTTTACATTCACTCATTCAAGTTTGGTATTTTTCTGGACTGTTACACCGACTTCTAAAGCTTGTAGAACCATGTCCGTTGAACATGCTATAATTGAGACTTCCACACTGCAAAACAATGAGAAAAACAATATATCGAGCATGCATTCTATCTTTGATAATCTTGCATCACTGTGGATATGTTCTTTTGTTTAATATTAATATTATTCACTCCCTCGCACCTGAACATGTTACCTTCAGATGTATAGCATGACTGAGTTAGCCAAATCTGTTCAGGTGACCTGGGATGAGCCGGACCTGCTGCAGAATGTGAAGCGGGTCAGTCCATGGCTGGTGGAGCTGGTTTCGAACATGCCAGCCATCCACCTGACACCTTTCTCTCCACCGAGGAAGAAGCTCCGACTTCCACACCACCCTGACTTCCCACTCGTCATGGACGGCCATCTTCCTCTTCCACCATTCTCCGGAAACCCCCTCGGGCCCAACAGCCCTATGTGTTGTGTTCCCGACAACAGCACCCCTGCAGGCATACAGGGAGCCAGGCATGCTCAATTTGGAATATCTTTATCGGATCTGCAATTCAATAAACTGCAGACGGGTCTGTTTGCGGACGTCCAAGCTCCCTCCAGGATATCATCCACTGGGCTCTTCATTGGAAACCCTAACAGCATCCATGAAAATGTCTCTTGCTTGCTGACCATCGGCACACCTTCACAAAGCACCAAGGAATCCGACAATGGGAAGCCTGCTTCCCATCAGTTTTTGCTCTTTGGACAACCCATACTTACAGAGCAGCAGATCTCCCTCAGCGGATCCAGAGAGACAGTCTCTACAGTGCTCACTGGGAACAGTTCCTCGGATGGGAATCAAGACAAGACGGCAAACTTACTGGATGGCTCTGGATCGGTGAACCATCAACATGGCACCATGGATAGTTCATCCTGTGAAGGTGGGTTCCCTTGGTACAAAGATCGCCGTGCTAGTGAGAGTGGTTTGGAGACAGGGCATTGTAAGGTATTCATGGAGTCCGAGGATGTTGGCCGCACCCTTGATCTCTCCGTTCTTGGTTCATATGAGGAGCTTTATGTTAGGCTTGGAGACATGTTTGGGATCGATAAATCAGAGCTCTTGAGCCACGTGCTGTACCGAGATGGGGCTGGTTCAGTTAAACACGCTGGAGATGAACCATTCAGGTGAGATTATCCAACTTTGAATGAGATAATTAGTTAATTCACATCTAGGTTGGCAACCCAGCACATTGAAATCTTGATTGATTTGGATTCTTTTCATTCTATTTATGTTAAGCTTACATGTGGAAACAATTATTTGCTGTTGTGTTGGAAATATCAGATTAGTTAATTAATTGTTTTCAAACTCTACCATCAGTGTTTTCAATATAAAACCATAGATATTAACTTTTGGCTTTGGCCATGGCCCTTTGCTCTGTCTTTTGTTTCCTTCCTGAAATCTTATTTTTCATTGACTTCTTGTGTTGGGTAGCTTTTTTTTATCAACCCTCATGGAGTGACCATTTTTAATAAAATTCAGGCATCTCCCACCTTTATTCAAACAAAAAAATTAAAAAAACATGAATACAGTAATAAAAAAATGGTGAATGGAAACTTTCCTTTAAGATTTTTCTTCCATTTTTTTGCAATAATTTATTGCGGAACAATTGTTTCCAAATACTACCTTACCCCCCGTTTGTGTAACGGAATAAGGGAGTATAAGGGCGGTATAAGGGTGGTATAGGAATGGATAAGAAAAATAGTTGTTTGTTTGAAGGGTATAACTTGGTATTACTAAGCCAGTTTAAACGAGTATAAGAGAGTATAACAATTCTAAGCAACCTCTAGGATAAGTTATATTCACCTTATCTATTCCCATGGGCCCACATGTCAAATCAACTTTTTACACCTCATCATATCAAATCACCTATTAATACCTCTTATACATCAAATGTTAAATCAACTTTTTTACACTTTATTTATATTTTATTCTTTATCAAACAAACAACTCAACCTTTATTCTTACGTTTTCCAATGAGAATAAAAAAAATACAACCAAACAGAAAATCTTTTATTATTGTAGATTTGTTATCTATACTGGCATAGTTATCTATTCAGAATAACTCAATTCCACTATCCAAACGGGGGGTTAAGGTCTATGCTAACCCTCTATTGTTGGTAATTACTTTCATCAGGATTTACATTTTTTTTTTTGCAAATATACGTTGAAGTCTATATGATTTTTATTACTGTATTTCATGTGTTGAACTAACCCTCTATGTGTTGAAGTTGTTTCTTTATAATTTCAGTAAGATTCGAGTTTAGACAGTTGTGGGTATTAGTGAAGGATTCAGTAGCTTTGCATTCCTAAGGAATTGCATTGCCTCTTGATGTCCTATAATGTATTCATTGCCCCTTTTAATCCTCTCTTTCTGGATTTACTTGTCAAACATGTTTTTCCCAAGATTGATGGGCAATCTTGTTTCTTCATTGGTACTGCAGTGAATTTGTGAAAACGGCGCGGAGGCTGACAATTCTGATGGATTCAAGCAGTGACAACATGGGGAGATAGAGTAGGTGTCTTACTTTTATCAACTGTACATTTGATTGAGCAAACTCGTTGTTCTACTCGGATCAGATATGTTAATGTTGAAACTTTATTTTCCTGTTTTTTTCTTTTTGAACATCCGATTTGTGGCTTTGAGCTGTTCCTGTATTTGCCCTTGTAATATCCATGAGGGCTTTGGATTTAGACGGATAATTTATCTGGTTTGTTTGGGGGTAAGTGTGTGGTTATTGGTATAATGGGTTTAAATATATCTTAATTACCATATATACATATATATATATATATATATATATATATATATATATATATATATATATATATATATATATATATATTTCTGTCTGATGTTCATGCATGTTGTTAAATAAGCCTTTCTAGTGTAGTGTAACCTTTCCATAATCTCAACCTTTTCTTGGATTCAATTGAATTTATTTGGTGGTTTATGCGTTCATATAGTTTCTTTGTAGCACCGTGAAGTTGATTTCTTTTTTTATTATTATATTGAAATTTTGAAATCTAGGTATATGGAGTTAGTTTTCTGCCCTGAGTATCTGCAGCCTGCAGGCCCCTTATTCATTCCAATCTTGAGAGGACTTTCAAAGGTCTTGATGTCTGATACCTTAAAGCAAGAGATTTTTTTTTACATACAAGAATCACTATAAATGTCTCTGAGCTCTTTGCCCTTCTGACCCATCGTTGTTGATATATAAAATTTTGCATGTTTTAAAATTAGTATGTATGATCACCACTGTTGGATGGCTTCATGCTGATTGGTACATTTTATACTCAGTCTGCCCATCAATCTGAATTGTTCTTCATGTCAGACAAGGCCACCCATTTTTATTTTTATTTTTATTTTTTGTGTCAAAATCTGCCATTGTCTCCCTTTCAAAGTGTTTGGACAACATAACGAATGCCAGCCTGAACATAACTTCCACAGATAAAATCCACAGTAGTGATAAAAAAAAACTGTATTCATTCAGGTATTGCAAAAAAAGGGACCTTGGGAATCAGTCATTATGTATAACATAATTAAATGAAAATATGGTACTCGTTTAATTTACCAAACTAATAACTAAATAAAATTTTCCGGATGACCAGAATATTATATTATTAGAAGCTGAAAGTGACTCTGCAATTCCTCCGCCGCCGCATGCGCATTGGGATTATTATAAAAACAAACAAACCAATCTGATATTACACGTTGGAGATTATAATATATATTTTTATATAATATAGTTTATTATATATATAACAAAAAGAGCTTGGGGTAGACTGCCAGCCCTGTGTGGCGGTTTGAAGGGGGGCAAACAACCACCTCAAATTCAGGGATGGACCAAAGCATTAAAATAAAATAAAAACAAACACATTCTCCAATAGAGGGAGGGTCCCACGTGTGATGACCACACGTGCGGACACGTCAGTCGCCTCCGCAGGTCTCGCCTCGTGTTGACCGTTGACCATCAGATTTGTGTTGTATTAACCGTCTGATCTTACGATTAACAAGGCTTTGATGAAGTCGAGAGTCGTCAAAAGGACATGAAAGAAAAAAAAAAAAAAAAAGGGGGGACCGGCACCTTGTTTTCAGTTTCATTTACTTGACTTTTGATCTTCCGGTTCTGTATATATTTATTTATATATAATACGAACTTGATACATTGCGTATGTGTAGCTAATATTGAAAAATGGGTTATTTAAGATCTGAAGCCATGGGAGTTAAACAAGGGGACGTTAATGTCGGACTCGGGTTTTGGGTCAACCCATTTAACGCTTCCACCATTAAAATCCGCCGAGTCTCTCGTCATTTTTATTTTCCTCTACGAGAAAACCCACCCATGGTTTTGGTCAGAGGTGGCTCTATTTGAGCCCCACTGATTTGTAAGTAAACCCTTTTTAAATGGATTGTTAAATATCCATTTAGATGTTTCTTATAAATGCGCCCCTAATAAATAAATTTATTTAAATTTTTTAATTAACATTCTTTTAATAAGCATACATATTGTGTATATATAGGGTTTAAATTTTTATTTATTTTTTTAGGGTTTAGGATTTTGAAAATTTGTGTCAATTTGTGTAAAAACAATTTTTATACTTACATTAATTGTTTTATTAGAATATGTTAATTAGAGTTTTGTAGGGGAAGACGGGCAGGGGTAGGGGAGAGGTTTTGATGTGAGAGAGACTTGTTTATTGTTTACATATGCGGTTAATATATGAGATGTGTTGTAAATACATGCATATAGGGGAGTTTTACATACATGCATATGAATATGCATGTAATTATAGGTGCATGTAATTGTGGATGACCTTTTGGTACATGTATACATTAGTGTGTGATATCAATTGTAAATTCATGTATATTGTAAATACATGAATGAGATATTATGATTGTTATCCCCCTATAAATAGAGGGCTTGTCAAATATCAAAGGCATGAAAAAGAAATGAGAAGTTCTTGAAGAACAATACTTCCTCTTGTGCTCAAATATCTCTTGTGTTAATTTTGTGTTTCTATCTCTTTCTCTTTTATTTTATAACACGTTATCAGCACGAGAGCTCTTTGTCAAATAGATCGGTTTGTATTCTATGGTGGGTATATAATTTTGATGTCTTCCTCTCTTATTGGTAACAAATATATATAGTACAAGAAATATTTTTTGCACTATATATAATACCATTCACACTACAGTGATGTATGTATAATTTGAATTTGCTATAATCGGCTATTTTATATATGTGCATATATATTGAAATTTATCCGGTCATATATGATATCAATATTTATCATCTGTATACATATATTAGATTTATTTGATAGATTTCATGAAATAAAGTCTAGTTGTACATGCATTGATATGTGAAATTTATATTAATAAGGAGTCCTAATGAGATTTTTATATCCGAGCAAATTTTCTATATCCTAAATCCTTGTTTTTCTTACATCGTATGTACAAAATCAATTATTTGTATATTGTTTTAGACATTTACTTTATATATATGTACTCATCTGATTTGTTAATCTGAATACTCAATAAGGAGTTGAGATATATATCATACTTGTATATATATAAATGTTCATGCATTATATATGTTGCAACATATAGATTATATATATATACAGATTCTTTATACAAAGTGGTGCATGTGTTTATTTTTCTCCTTTCATGATTGATTATTCTCTCACAGCCGTGCATGCATTTTTTTTGTAGTATGAATATAATATTAATTATGAATGATCCAATTGCTCACAAAATGATCCGTGTATTTACATCAAATTACATATTTATTAAACCCTGTTTTTATCATGTTCAATTTAATTTGAACAATAAAATTCTAGTTTTATTTATATAACTAATTACATATGTTTATCTTCTATGAATAGAATATCTTCCACTTAAAATTATTTGATATGTATATGGATGAATAGAACTATCTAATCTGAAAAATGATTTTCTTATTCGTCTAATTTTATCTAATCTGGAAAGACCTATGGACTCCATACCCTTAATCTCGAGGCTTATAAATAATATGTGGCAAGTAATTAAATTCTTTGTGTTCTTATTCCTATTGTTTCTCTTGAGGCTATTATGTTGCTTTATATGATGTCAAAGGATTATGCTTGTAAATAAATTTTTTTTGTGGTAATTAAATTATTGTAGCATTTTCTCTTATGCTTACAAAATAACTTGGTTGCATCATCTCTGCATGGTATGGATTAAATATGAGCATGCATGATGTACATGATGAATTTGTTAAAGAAAGTGATGAAAGCTAAATTTGTCTTGATATTATACTTTATACACTAATTCAACTTATCTTGATATCTCATTCTTAATATCATATATTCAGATACATTAGGCTGAGTTCTTTTCTTTCAATTCCTTGCAAGTCCATATTTATGGATACTTGATGAGATATCCAACATGATGTTACAACAAAAAAATGTATGATAATATAAATCCCTGAAGGATCATGTGAAAGATATGTCCCTACAGGACTAACCATACAAAAATTCAGATAACATGAATCCCTTAAGGATCATGTGAAAGATATTATTATAATGTGTCCCTGAAGGACCATATATATAAAAAATTATTCGTGAAGGACTACATAATATATAGTGGTTACTTGTATCCCTGTAGGTACAAAGAAAATAGATGATATTTTTTTTTTGAGTCCTTGAAGGATCATAAAAAGAAAAAAAAAGGGATTCATGTATCCCAACAGGAACATGTAAAAATTATGATTGACTTTCATTATTGTAATAAAAGGATTTGAAAAAAAAAAACCTCATTATGAAAGGTCAATTGATCATTATGCTTTAAATATATGCTCCAGCAGTAGCAATAACGAAAACAATAATTATTCATCAATTTCATGTATTATCGTTGCTCAACAACGAACTTTTCATGAAAAATCATATATATAACAATTCAATGACTCAGCATTGATGTATGAAGCATGGAAGTTGAATTATGAGATCATGTTTTACATATTTGAAAGCATAACAATCATAGAGATTGTAAAACGTCTTAAACCACCAGAAGTGGATTGCTATTGTACAAAAGCAAAATAAAGGGAATAAGGTTGCAAAACAGACCCCTAAAATTCAAGGAAAATGATTGTTGTTCTGGGGTACTGAAAAACATGGTCACGTACCTGATGTACGATCAAACTTTTGTCATTTATGTATTTATATTTTAAAAAAAAATTGTTATCCGAAATACATTTTCTTATTTTTATATTTGTCTTATTATTTTGAGTTTAATATTAGTTAATTCAAATGTTAGTACTATTTCTAGTACTAAATTTGATTAAAGGCTCCTGAAGAGCAAATATTATATGACCATGAGGTACATAATAATGCTTCAAACAGTTGAATATTCAATTACAAAGAACCAGAAGTTTCTTTCGTTGGGTGATAATGATGTTTTTACCACACGATTTGTGTTCTATCATTATAATGAGACAATATTCCCGTCGTTAGGGGGAGAAAATCCATCATTGGTAGAACGACGAAAAATTTCGTGAAAAGCTTTTTTTCTCATTTTAATACACTTCTCAATGTGATATTGAAGTACAAATGATCACTTATTTTTAGAGAATTGTACATCAGTTACCAGATGCAATTATTGATACAGCAAAAATGAGAAGATCACATATTTAAGCTGTAAATACTCTATCTCAAATTGATGTTTCAATTGAAAAAACTATCATTGCATTGGCTAGTGAATCAACAAAGACACGCTTGAAGTGTGACAGACTTATAGATTCAAAAGATCAGCTTTTCGAATGAGAAAAATAATGAGAAAAATAATATGCTCTACAAGAGCATGAAACACTTGTAAGATCCACATTATTAAATTTTGCAGAAGATAAAATCCTAGATGAAATACATGTCCCCGAAGGACAAATACATGATAATGAAAAAAAAAAATTTCATTATTCAAATAAATACAAAGATCTTGTGGGATCACAAACAAGTGATAATCGATGATATATTTTCATTTACAGTAGCTACTGAAATCATTAAAGATGATAATTGAGAATCACATTCACAAAATGAATATAAGGAATGCCAGAAATATGGCCGATCGATCGATGCAAAAAGAGAAAGGCATAAGAAAATGTAAATAAAGAGATTAGTGCTCACAAAGAGACCTCAATACAAGCAACAGAAGCAAATTGATCAATCTCATCTTTCTAATTAAAGATGTAACCCCAGAAGAGGTAGCCCCTAAGGAGGCAAACGTAAATATGAGATCTCATTAAATCATAAAGAAGAAAGATGAGATATAATAAAATCATTGTCGACAATGTACATTCATATGATGTTGTTCTTGATATTATGGGGATCCTAAATTGTAAAACGTCGAAGAATATAGACGTAGAAATGATTGACCAAATTAGAAAGAGGCAATACTGGTTGAATTAAATTCGCAAGCGAAACGTAAAGTATTTGGACCTATAGTCCAAACACCTAAAGATGTAATGTCTACATGATACAAATAAGTATTTGTAAGAATGCTTAATGACAAAAATGAAAATTTGATATATAAAACATGTCTTGTGAAAAAAAAAAAGTTTCTCACAGTGACCTGATATATAATGAAGAGACATATTCTATTGCAAATGATGCAATCACATTTTGTTTTATTACTTTGACAGTCTCAGAAGGACTAGATATGCAGATAAAGCATACTTATATGGAAAACAATACAGTGATCTTTGATGGATTTAAAATGCCTGAAGCAAATAAATCATCCGAAAGCATCTATTTTAGCAATTTACAAGGATCTTTATATGGATTAAAGCAATTTGGGCTCATGTGGTACAATCAGCCTCAATGAATATTTATTGAAACAAGGATATTATCTGATTTGCCATTATATTTTCATCAAGAAATCAGAATCCGGATTTGATATTATTGTAGCATATATTGATGATTTGAATCTGTTAGGGATTCCAAAAGAACTTATAAAAATTGTTCTAAAAGAAAGAATTTGAAATAAAAAAAGTCTCAGGAAAACAAGATATTGTCTCGACCTGCAGATCGAATAACATATCTTAGTGCAATAGTGTAAGAGCAATAAGGGCTCTTGTCCATCAAACAAGTATAGTCAATAATGTTTTGAAGCACTTTATTCATTCATTAAGTTCTCTTATAAATATCAGGTCGTTTGACCCAAATAAGGGCTAATTTTTCATCCAAAAGAATCTTCTTGGTTTTGAAATAACATATCTTAGTGCAATAGTGTAAGTGCAATAAGTGATTTATTATATTTCACACAAGGTATTGAATTTGACAATATATTTTTAGTTACCTGATTAGCCAGGTTTTATTTTACATGAAGACTTTGGTATTGCGAAAAAACACATTTTTTTGTAAAAATAACAAATGTGGGTTTATTTTATTTAAAATCATTTTCTAATGGTTAAATATAATTCAATATTCACAATGAAAATAATATTACATGTATAGCATGACTTAAAGAAGGCTTCATCAAAGATTTATTCACCAAAGCATTACCTACCACGACGTTTAAGAAACTGAAGCAAAACATTGGAAGACGGGCAGGGGTAGGGGAGAGGTTTTGATGTGAGAGAGACTTGTTTATTGTTTACATATGCGGTTAATATATGAGATGTTTGTACATTAAATAATTAAAATGTGAGAGGCTTACTTACAATTTAAAGGCTCTCAAATAGAGCCACCCTTTGACCAATTCATGTCTTCCCACTCTTATTACTAATAAAGCGCCAATATTAGCACTTATCGATTTTCACAAATATTTTACACATATTTAAATGTACCCTTTATGTTACTATGAACAACGAATAGCAATTTTATGTGATGTGTTTATTAGTTTTAATTAGGGTGGTAATTACGGTGGTTTTGGAATAAATAACAACACATTTTTAAAAAATCATTACACATACATCTATCTATCCCACAATGTGAGTGGCAACACGGGTCTTTCACATATATTTGTTGCAAAGATGTGACTAAATCGCATCACGTGACATGTGACCCCGGGCTATCGGGATCATGGTCGCCGCTTTTGTTGTCAACCCTTCAAATCAAATCTTTATTTTTGGCAATAAATATATAAAAGAACTGTTGTTTTACCTGACAATACAAATACATTCCCACTAGCACTGACAATCATATCTCAAGACACGACAGCCTGTCACGAAATGTGACAGATCAACATTATAACACTCAGTCATACTTTTAAAATATAATAATAATATCAAAAAGTGAGCTTACCCCGGACACGGGTCGTCACTTGCTATTCGAAAGATTTTATGAGACTAGTATTTCACTTTTGTTTTTGGTATATATATGTATATCTGACTAGGATTGTTGGTTGATCGGATGGATTCAGTGTCGAGTGGTGGTCATTCGTCTCTAACAAGTGTTTAAATTTTTTTTTATAAAACTTTTACTTTAACAATGACATGTTATAACTCATAATTAAGAATTGTCAAATATTTATAATTCAAAACTGAATGGATGTCATTCCCTGCTAATAACCCACAACGTATTAAAAAAAAAGATGATGAAAATGAATTGGAATTCAAACTATTATTATATAATTTGTTTGTTTGATGAATTGATATATCTTTGCTTGACATTGAGTTTAATAGGTTAATATGATTTCCTTTGAATAGAAAAGATGCAATTAAGACACACACGAGATTGATATTTTGGTGGAGCAATGGATTTGTGTCCTGTATCCTCTAGATTTATCAGACTTTATAGATGATTGTATGATTTTGAGATTTTCTCAACCAATATATAGAAAAAAAAGTAATCGCATATCGAAATAGACTTTTTTTTTAAAAAAATGAACAGTTCGTCCCGTGTGACATGTTTGAAAAATCTGATTCTGCTTTTCAGGACTTTATACGATGATGCTTTTATGTGAAAATAGTTTCACTGGCTTGGACAGGGAAGACAGGCCAAGTCCAGAAACCATAAACCCATATATATTTGTCCCGTACACTGTACACAGTACACACTGGTTTTGAAAACCTGTAATGGTACGTTGTGCAACTGTACACAGTACACACTGGTTTTGAAAACCTGTAATGGTACGTTGTGCAACAGTAAGTAATATATTCGAAGGTTCAAGTTCATTCGATCTTTTTTTGTGTTTTATTTTTGGAAGACAAACTAACACAGCTTATTTTATTGCAACGTTATCCGAGACTTTAGGTACTCATGCTTGGTAAAATGAGAGAAACAACTGTTCGATAGTCAATTCATTGTTAAGGCTCGTAGCCTAGGTTGCACTGTCTCCAACCACCACCCACCGAAAGGAGACTTTAGGTTGCCCTGTCCATATTACATCATCACCTGGTTTCATTTTTTTTTTTTGAGTTTAGTCTTTTATATATTCAAATATTTACATTAATAAAAATAAATAAATATACTATTCAATAGATTGTATATATCTTTTCTTTAAAAAAAAATGTATGCTATTCTCGAGATAAAATAGAACTGCACGCTATACTACATATATATTATAAAATTGCATATAACAACTTTTAAACAAACAAAGGAAAAGTCCAATATCTATTAAAAAAATTCCAAAAACGTGTTGTGTGTGTGATAGAATCGCATTTATGAAATTAAGTGAAAATTAAAGGTTACGGAAATGTATTTTCTAATCAATAGTCTGGAGATAGATTTAGGTGTTGATATAGACATAACAACCCATATTCCTAGTTTATGCTATTAGATTTTAGAAACTACACTGAAAAAGGTGTATAGGTTTTGGTATTCGGCACTGATAGAGAGTCATTCCTGTGGGTTTTTTTATTTTATTTTATTTGTAACTTTACTCTCCCCTAACTTAATATATACTATTTTAGGCCTCTAGTATATATCGTATTAGAAAAATGCAAAACAATGTTTTCAGTTTATTTTGATTTTTTTTTTTATAAAGGCATGCACTACATACTTTTGAAAAAAATTGAAATAGTCAAGAGACTGCAAAAGTTAATGTAAGAATGTCTGTCCCTCAAAAAATTTTCTTTGGGATCTAATATTTACATGTAAATTAAAGAGCTTTCAAAATCGATCATCAGACAAGCAGACTGAAGGGGAGCTTCAGTCCAATTTTTTTGTAGTGTTTTTCACAAAAAAAAAATGATGAATGTTAACAGCTCGATCCTAAATGTTTGAGTAAAAGGTGGAGTGACAATTGTCAATCCAATGGTAAAAATTATAACTCACTAAAATGTTTTTTTACAAAACAATGTAACATCACATATCCATAGAGCAGCTCATCTTATTCCCCTTCTTACAAACGTTATATATATAATTGAGGCAACATAAAACCCTAGTCATACTCAAATAAATAGAATAAATCAGTCAAAAGGCCTTTTCAAACAAATTTAAAAGCAAATAAAGCACTTAATAGCATTCTCTTATTATTTTTTTCCTGAACCATGAAGCTGTGACTCTCAGCTAGCTGACCACATGGAACCTAGTAGGAGGCCGAGATGCTTGGATCAATCAGTGGCTTGTATATTATCAACCTATAAATCCACTGGCAGTTTGTTTAGGAAGGCCAGTGTATAGGGTGAGGTGGATTTGCCAAACTGAGAAACCCATGGAGGAAGCTTGTCAAGTATCCTCGCGGTCTTTGGGGTGATGCGGTTCACATCTGTTCTTAATTTCAGCAGGAGATCGGAATCTCTGATTTGTTTGTTTTCCTTGTGCAATGTGCGGGTAGCGTTTTTAAACCAGAAGAGAGTCAACTTGAATTGCTTTGGTGAATCTTTACCACCGGAGAATTGGATGGTATGCCACCCGTCAATACTGGTCTTGTCGCCTACAGGAACCATTTCTTCTTCATTTCCTGTAAAACACACAAAAAAAAAGTTGATCAAAAGTTCTTTTAGATGGTATGTTAAGATCATAGACTGACCATGCTTCTTTAAATTTAAAATTCACCTAAATATGCCTATAAGCCACGATGTATAAAAATTCTTTGTTAACGGGCAGTATTAGTCCATTTATCAAGATGAATTTCATACTCACCATGTCTAAAAAGAATTTTCAAGATCGAGTTTAAGATAAATTGGTGGTTTGTGGGTATGTAGGAAAAAAACTAATGTAAATATTTGTTAAATGTGGCAAGTTAAATTAAAACAAAAAAAAGAGTATCCGTTGACTAAATCTATGACCAAATTCCTGATCACGCAACATAGCATCTCATAATAGATGGCCCATCAGCAGAGATCATCTATTGCCACAAATTTAATGAATTTATGGTCATTTGCATTGGAGCATGACAATGTTGGAATGCATATGGAACAGAGGTCTGAATAATTCTATATAGAACAACTTGATTGTACATGACAAATGATGCATCGAAAGAAAATAAATCATGCATAAATTGTCCCTCACCTTCAAGTTTGAAATCTTCAATTTCCTTGGTATTAATTGCAAGTGCCCAGCGATTAGAAACTTTTGTATCAATTGAAACCACTGTTTTCCTGGATTCTCCGGTTAAGTCACTTTCAACATGGAGCAGAGGGATGTCTTCTTTACTCCACCCACTTTCACTTTCTTCAGTACTCCAGCATCCGTATTCGACAGTAAAGGTAACAAGGTCAAGAATCCTGGCCTTTTCACAAACAATTCCTTCATCTTTCAAACCACCCATTTCATTAGTTAATTTACCAGGGGTATTGGAAAATATATAAACATGTGATAAAGGTTTTTGGTCAGCAGTGAATCCGCCAGATGTGTCCACGACGTGCACAACCTGAGATCATTAAAATAAAAGGCATAAACCAAATAAGTGTCGTAATTAATGATTCACAAACATACAATTTGCCAGTATAAAAAATTCTTATACAGCACCACAACCACCAAATGCTGTGAAAAGACAGAAAAATCAAAACATTTAGTACACATAATTAATCCATTTGTTTAACTTTTCTATTTCTAAAATAAAAGCTTCTTGCTCAACGACATCCAGAATCCTTGATGGCTTTTTTTTGTTGGGGGGGGGGGGGGGGGGGGGGGGGGGGGGGGGGGGGGTGGGGGGGGGGGGGGGGGGGGGGGGG
>CM060866.1:33835416-33932416 GCA_030737845.1 Acorus calamus
ATTTTCGATATTTTTGACTAACATAATAACGATATCCAGTTTTAAGGACTTAAAGAAAAAATTTCTTCGTTTTAAGAACTAATTTTTTTTTTTAAATTCAAGAGCCCTAAAAATAATTCATGGGTGGCACAGGGACCTCTAATTAATTTACATAAATGCTACCTTGATAATATATTAATTAAAATAAAAAGAGGAGGGAAATACAAGAGAAAGAAAATTATAAAAGTGAATTTAAACCAAATAGAGGAGAATTTGACTTAGTGAAGACCCTTCAAAAGAAAACGTTGTCCCGTCTTACCCTGTGCTGTGTAAACCTCTAATTAAGCCTGTCAATTATCCAAAAAACTATCCGTATCTGATCTGAATCCGTACCTGAAAATGCAGTTTTATTTTTTAAAATAAAATATCCGATCTACATTCTAGGGCAACACTTATCCAAAAAATCCGTATCCGTATACCCACCAAAAAACCCGAAATTTCTCTACAGCCGGCAACACACACTCCCCCGACTTTCTCTTCTTCTCTGTGGCCGGCAAGTCATCTCTTATTCTCTATGGCTCACGGGATCGCAGCGCCGTTACCTTCGCCTCAACCTCCATCCACCGTGCTCATCTCTACCACCATCCATTGCTGATTTCATTGAGGGCAAGTGAGTCGGATGCCATTGATGGTAGCTAGATTGAGGATCACCACGAATTATTATTATTATTATTATTATTATTATTATTATTATTTTAAAGTGTCTTGGTGTTTTGGAGTGACAATTAGAACCATAGAGTGATCATGGATTTGATGATGATGGTTAGATGCAAGAGAGCAGAGGAAGCAGAGCCGCAGAGGTGAAGGGATTCAGAACATGAATGAGAGATGTTAAAATATTTTCGGATATTTCGGATAATAATCCGAATGCGGATGTTCAGATCAGATACGGATTTTGATTTTTAATATCGGTCGGAAACAGATACAAATATGTATTTTTTTTTTGGATAAGAATACGGATAAGCAGATCTGCTCCATATCCATCCGAATTGACAGGCTTACCTCCAACCTCCAGCATGCATCCGCAAAAGCTATCACAGAGTTCAACTTCAACTGGGTTCATCAAAAACCTCATATGCTCTAAGTTACGGTTTTATTTTATTTAAAAAAAAAATCATTTTTTTTGTTCCCACTCCTATCATTTTTTTGGTAGGAGTTTTAATTTTGTTTGCATAGTGTTATCGTTGAGAGTTCGTTCTTTAATTGATGGGCGAGGATTGAAGACATAATTGGGTGTATTCCGATTAAGATCTAGCCATTAATTGCATTATCAGAGGTCAATCATATAGGTCTCATAAAACCAACTGGATGACAACTCGAGAAATCTGTTTTTCGAAAAAAAAAAAAAAATCAATGAAATGCGATACGGATCTTGAATTCGAGGCAGAGATTTCTTTGCTTGTAATGTGTGATAAGGCATCATCTCTGTTTATTTATTTTTATTTTTATTTCTGCCCTTACGCCTTTTTGTGGTCGATTTGAAAAATCAATCGTTATAGCTACTTGAATGATAATGTTCCCTTTTTTTTAACTAAATCATATTCTCCCCTTTGTTGATAACTAATAAAGCATTGGAACGGACCAAATAGATGGCTCTTCTATTCAGTCATTGCATGATCTCGGGATAACTTTGGTCTATCAATTTTTAAAAAACTAATATAACATCACTTATTATTTCTTTTGTACAAAAAAATTTAATATTGTATGACTTATTATTTCTTTCATACAAAACTAAAGAACCACTAGCCACATCACTGCTCAAAAATAATCTGATCTCATAGTTGAACAATAAATTTTAGGGACCCTTTAGATGCCACATGGGACACTTTCTTTGACAATAATTATAATGGGAAATCGAATATCTTTTTGATAAAATGATAGATGTACTCCTTCTTTAATAAAGGGGGACTTGAATTCAAGTTTTGCCGTCTGCGAATCCAAATGTAGAGATGGGGAAGAAGAGTAAAAATGAGCCGGAGAGATTAAAGTTCTCAAGAGATACTAGAGAAGTCAATAAAAGAAAGGTCAAGATCTTTTAAAAGCGTTTCTAAAATTAAAAAAAATAACACCTTTCCTTTTTCTGTGTTATTTTGTTTTGTTTTTATGTTTTTTAGGAGAGAAGGCCTTCAAGCGGGGCTTTACTTGCAGTGCAAGGGAAGAAACGCATTATTTGGTGGCCCATTATTTGCAGTGCAAGGGAAGAAACGCAGATAGAGAACAAACAAATAGAAGAGCCTATAAGCATCTTCAATCCTATGCCCAAACTTTTATCCAAATTTAAATTTAAGTAAAAATCACTCAAAAACTCTCTCCAACCATTTATTTATACCAAATCAAATTTTTTACTTAAATTTTTACCCAAATCAAGTTGAACTCAAATCTTTACCCAAATTTTCAACATTTTTTTTTCCCATATTTTCTTTCAATGTGACATTTTTTTATTTCTTTCTAACTCCACATTTAGTTGAATTATATTAGATGCTTTCTCACCTTCCAAAATTTTAACTATCTCTTGAAACCAAAAATAAAAAGAAAATTTTCTTTCTTAAATCTTCATTTTTTTTAACTTCTTATTTTTACTCCAATAAAAAAAATATTATTTTTTCTTTTTTTCCCAAAAAATTAAATGCTTATAATATTTAAATTTGAATATCTTGAAGAGAAGAAAAATTAAGTAGTAAAAATTTTTTAGAAATTTTTTTTGAAAATGTTTATAGGAAATAATTAGAAGAAAATATGAATTTTTTAAAAGATTTGAGTAAAACACAAAATGATGATTGAAGACGCATTATATCAAATCAAACTTTTACTCAAATTTTCAATAAGATATCAAACTTAAATGGCCTTATGTGATGACATTTGCAACGCATATCTTTGGCATGCCCCTTCATTTTGAATTAGCAGCACCCTGAATCATTAAACAAATCACCAAGGAAGTGCCTCATTCGACAACTATAATAATTGCTCGATAAAATTACTGAAAATAATGTGCCAGTACCTCAAGATCAGAATGTACAACCATAAACTCAAACGTAGTTGAAGCTCCATGGACACAACAGTAAACACAAGTTCTTCTATTAAGGTCAACAAAAGTCAATAGATCGAATCCTCGTTATTTATCTTCTTTGCATTCTCTATCGTTGATTACTTGATTGGTAATGGTAAATCAGAATGTTACAAGGGAACTTTAAATGTTGAAGAAAAGTTAAGCAAGTCCTAGATGAGAGAACATATGAAGACAACGAAACCAAGCTACGAAACCAAGTTGGCGGCAATAAAAATGCTTCAATAAAAGCCAGATATTCGATCATCTTTATTTAAATTGTTTACAATATTTTTTCATAGTACTCAAACCTATGATCTCTTTAAGCCTAATTTGATAAAATGATAAATTTTTCAAGATAAGTTAACATAATTTATGAAAATAAAAAATCCATTATTTTTATCCAAATTTATATTTGTTAATGCTTTTTTTATTATTCTCATTTTTTATGTTCTTATCCTCAATCTTGCATTTGAATCAAATATGGAATAACTTCAAATTTTTTAAAAAAAAACCAAATCTATCATTCCTATTAATTGGGCATTAATGTTGTTTAGTGAAACACTTTTTTTTTTTTTTTTGGTTTTTGTTTTTTTAGAAGAGTTGTCATAAATGTTATTCCAATTTTACAAAATAAGAATAAAAAAGTAAGACAAAGTCTATTCCACATTTTATCTAGAACAAACTATTCTCATCTTTTATCTCACAATGTAGACAATTATTCATGCTTTATCCC
Source organism: Acorus calamus (assembly GCA_030737845.1). Taxonomy (NCBI): domain Eukaryota; kingdom Viridiplantae; phylum Streptophyta; class Magnoliopsida; order Acorales; family Acoraceae; genus Acorus; species Acorus calamus. The sequence goes on from CM060866.1 coordinate 33,839,235, forward strand.
TTTTTTTTATGCCATATAGAATAACAAGTGATTCAATCCAATTTTTTCCTTATCTCAACCCCTTATCCTCATGCCAAACTAAGCCTTAGTTGCAAATTTTCTTTTCAACCACCGAGGCTATGAGTCCAAACCCCAATTGTTTACAGTATTGAGGGTTACATCATACTCTTAGTTACATCATACCTAAGAAGAAGAGTATGATGTATAACAAGGGTTTACATTCGTTAGAAAATATCAACAGTAGTATAAAAAAAAAATTGATGGTTTCACATGGAATTATGGTTTCCACTAGAAAGAGGAATTGACCCCAAGCCCAATCGTGCAGATAGAACGGGAATTAAGATATAAAACCAGATCGATACAAAGACTTCGAGGAATGATTAAGATCGCCTAACAGCGTACATTGAGAAAACAGAGATTTTACCTGATATTTCACAAGGATGAGATGACCCATTCCCAAGTCCAAAATTTCTAAATTCTTACAGCGCTTGAAAAAATCTCTTTTATCCTAGATAATCCTAGATAATTCAATTGTATTACTGGGAGCAATAAATAGGACAATGGCATCTACCTCTCAAGAAGCATTACCATTTCACAATGTGAGGTGTGGGGGAACAAATCGACAGCCATGACTCGAACAGGTTTGAAGGGCTCCGAGTTCGGCATAGACTTCATCCTGTGCCTTGCCAGACCAGTGGCGCTCATGCTCCTCCACCCTCTATTGTTTTTATTTTTATCTGGCTTATCAGCAGATGGGGTGCAGAGCTCAATCGCGTTACCAACCAAACTTTCAGGTTTACAAGAGATGTAACTGTCGGAATGGAAAATAAGGAGCATCATTCTCTTCTCAACTTGTAAAAAGTAAATTGAGTATAGTGCCAAAACATTATTAAAAGGTGTCATGTCCACATGCATAAGAAAAAAATATATTCAGGGAATTGAATAAGTAGAAATCTTACACAAGGCGACGTAGACGTGGATGAGTCCTTAGTGTTTTGATCACCTGCCAAGCATAAGACATTCAGTACCTTTTAGATGATGTTTTCACATAGCCTCAATTAAAACAAAAAAAAATCAATGTATAACGTGAACCAAATAACTATAGAAATGCCAATTTAATCAACCACAAGTCTTGTAGGATGTAATGGTTTACTACTGTAAAGCTTTGTGGATTTTGTGCATTTAGTAATACCAAGAATAGGAACAGCAGATCCCAAAACTAAGATAATTAGCCAAACAAATTGACCATCTCATCTGCTGGAGATAGCCATGACACCCTATTAATATTTCTTAGTGCCTGTTTGGAAACACGGTTTGAAAATCAGCTTTCAGCTTTTGCAGCTTTATGCACACCTTTTGAGGGTGAATGATGATGTTTTGGGGGTGTAATGATGATAATTTGATAGTGTAATGATGATGGCTGCTTTATGAAACACAAATTTCGAGGCACAGTTTTAGAGATAAAATCTAGTAATGATGGTGTATTTAAGTTGATATGTTTGGTAACAGCTTTTAGCTTTTAGTTTTTAAATGATGATGTATTTGAATTGATGTGACCCCAAAAGCTAAAAGCTGCTTTTGGCTTTTGCAGCCAAACAAGCACTTAACCTTGAAAAAGAACAGTTCAACAATGAAGAACTACACAATTATTTATTCACCATTTATTTAATGAAAACTCTTTGGAGCAATGCCAAAATAACTTAGGTTGGTTTCATGTTGAAACTTTAATTGCAAATTAGATGGAGCTAACAATTTCCTAGTCGGTGGTTGCAAAATTTGAGTAACCTTATCAAAAGCAGATCATGATCAGATTTGTCCTCACAAATGGTCTGCTAGTTTCAAAACATGGTGGCATAAGTCGTGAAGATAAAAGAGTTAGGAGTTGCTAAATTCAAAATAGAAAGTCATGCATAATACACAAAATGAATAATGATATAGTTCTGAGCTCATGGCTGGAAATAATAGATAAAATATTGTTTTACAATGCATCACATCTCCACACCTGAAGCCTGAATAAAGGAAGATAACTCGAAAAGAAGGTCAAATAGAAGACTATATTATGTATGCATGTTTTTATATTAATATTTATGGTTTGCGCACCCTACTCAAGTTTTAGACTTTTAAAATGCCAAGTTAACTTGAAAAGTCCAAACAGACTAACCAATTTCCATCTGATTTGTTACTGACAAATCCAAACTTACAATTTTAATAAATAAATAAATGAGACAATCATAGTTTCTCATAGATGCTCATAATCACGTCTCCAAATAAATAAATAAAAGCACAAACCAAAGCAGGTTACTTACAATGGGGTGAAGTCCCACCCGTGGAGGATCCACAATGGCAACTATGTTTTTGAACTGCCCCACAAATGCTGGGGTAGTCTTCCCTTTATCCTCTTCAACATCACTATTCAACTCACAGGTTCCTTTAAAATTTCCAGTGCAACCAAATGAGTTACCTGATAGGCTTTGGATGCTGTTAATTTCATGGTTCATGCTTTTCCCATTTATTAAAGCATCAAGATTACCTTTTTCATTATCTAGACTCTCTGTTTGACTGATTTTCCCATCCAAGTGAACCTCAGGCACACATGTTTCTCCTAAAGTTACATCACACTGATCACTAGAACGTGTTGCAGCATCTGTGGCTACTTCATCTTCAGTGTGAGATTTGATATCAAAATCTATGTTGTCATTCAGAGATTCGTTCTCTTTCGTACTTTTACTGTCTCTGATTTCCGAGATATCAGAGGAGGTATCATGCTGATTTGGCATGTTTAAGTACTCTTTAAGAAGAGATCCCATCACTGCCTCGGCCTGTCACCTCACAAGCACACAGTGGAAATAACATTATTAGGGTAATGAAACAAACACACACGAGAACAAGAAGAATTTCCTTTCATGGTAGAACATGATTTTTTTAATAAAAAAACCCCATGCAGTATCAAAGTATAAGAGTTTATAGCCTTTCTTTCGACATTCAAATGTCAACAAGAAACTAAAACAGGTCAAATACAAAATCAATCGGGTAGCAAGTAGTAAAAAAATCCTCTTTTAGGCATCATCATAAATTCATAATGTAAGTGTTCCAATAACTGGAAATTTATCCCTTATCTATATCAACCAATCAAATGAAATAAAGCCTGTATAAATATATCCAAAAAAATTGGAGGGATCATATGGATGAGGTGTACAGATGGCACAATGGAATCATTTTTATTTTATTTTTTTGAATTTGATAACTACTTTAGATCCAGCATATTTGAAAAAACAAATCTAGGCAACCAATTAGCTCAGGAGACAGAGACTTCTGGACAAGTTATTGAAGGAATTTTGTATGCAATGTTGATTATGTATATGATAGTTTTGACTACCATTTGCAATTAAAAAAATAAATTAATTAAATGTGGCAACCAAAACTTCAAAGATGCAGTCAAATTCAACTGGAGTAATGTAACTATTTCTGTCAACAGATATATACAGTTGTTCCAAAACAAACTGGACGATGATCATAAATAATAATCCACATTCACAGGTGAAAAATAGATAAAATGTCTGATACCACTCTTTTTCCAACTACTCCACATGATTGGGGCAAGTAATAATATAAGCAATAAAACAGAAAATTGCTGGACAGAAATGATTCGAATGGATTCATCCTCGATCAACAAATCTCACCTTCCCACAGATAAACCTGCAATTCTTTATGCCATTGATCTCTGCATTCTTGCGAGCATCAGAAACAGCTGATTCATTCATCTCTATTCCCACAACCTGATTATAAGAAGGAAGAAGGAACCCATAAGTCATAACAAGAATAAATAAATGATAAATGATGAAACAGCAAAATAACCCTGGGTCTATCAGAAGTTTATTTCTTAAACCAAGGTAAAAAAAAAAAAAACAGTTAATGTATTGTGCCAAAGGAAGAATTGTACTATTATTACCATGTCAACTCTATGCGCTAAAGTTAAGTGGAAAATAACGAAAACCAAAGGAAGAGTTGTACTATTATTACCATGCCAACTCTATGCGCTAAAGTTAAACCAATCGTTCCAGTGCCACAGCATATGTCAAAAAGTAGGGTATCAGAATCTAGATTAGCCCAATCTCCCGCAAGCGAGTATAACTTCTCTGCAGCAAGAGTGTTGACCTGTATTTTTGTGATCCAGGAAGCAAATGTTTAATATAAACAAAAAAACAGTAACTAGCAGCAGGCATCCTAACCTGAAAGAAAGCTGTTGGTGATACACAGAACTGAAGATTGCTTATGTAATCATGAATTATTGGATCAGAGCACTCCAAGCTGTCCTGAGAAGAAACTTTTTCCAATTCTGGAATTACTAGAGGTAGAAGAGGACAATCAGCTGGTGCAGCATTAGATATGCCTCTGTGATCCTGCATCAAATCATTTCCTATAATTTAATTAAAAAGCAAAATACAGTACAACAACATTTCTCTCTTGAATTTCTCAAACCAGCAAGAGCTAGCTTTAATTTTGTGCAGCAAATGTTAATGTATTATGAAAGTTGGGACCCATAGAGATTTGCCCCAATGTAAGTCAGGATATTCCTGGACAAGTCTGATTGGAAGAAAACCATGTAATGGAGCAAGAAAATCATTGTATGACGTAATTAATAGAAAATTTAGAAAAGATCAAAACACCCTATTCAGTGCAGTATTTAATTCTTCATTACGTAGATTGTCATTTCAAAAAAGAAGGAAATAATAACTAGTAAGTATTAAATCCCTATGGTAAAAATATAAGGATTGAAGAAATTGTCATAGCGATTCTTGGAAGGGTCTTTGAAAGCCAATGAGTGAACAGATGGAATGACACATCACGGTGTGGAATGTGAATAATAGGGCAGAAAATAACATTCAGAAAAGAAACAATGAATGTTTTAAAACATAAAATGCATTGCATTAGCAGATATGAATGCAATACAAAGTAGTAACACAGGATTTTCAGATAATCTCAAATATTACAAATGCTTGGTAAGATTTTAACAAAGTAAAATAACAATTTAAAAAGCAATGTAAAGAGATGTAAGTAAAATATTTAACAATTTTTTTTCAGTACCCCCCAAAATAACCAAAATTATTATGTAGCCAATACATATTGAATGGTGATTCATAAATCACCATAGAATAGATAACTCTATTCGGGAAATTTCTAATTATCAAAAAGTGACCACATAGTTGTTGTTAAGTACCACTAACAGGGTAATACGAGTCGTTGGCAAACACTGCACCATGTCAAAAACAGGCCCGACCTTGTGAAAAAAAAAAAAAAACTAAATAGAAAACAGCAATGTTGAACATTGTCCTTTTAAGTGCTTACTTAAGCAATGTGCATGGGCAATGCTTTGTATTTCACAAATGAAGCTCAATTAGCATATTGATCATGCTTTTCTCCACTGAAACCATCTAACAACTTAATAACTGCAAAAAAAAGGGCTGCAACTTGGGTTGGGTCCAACCCGAACCCGACGTGTTGAACCCGATTTTTGGGCAGGTTGGGCTGCAAAAAATGGGTCCCAGGTTGGGAGGTTCAGGTTGGACAGATTTTCGGTTTGGGTTCGGTTTGATATCTCAGAGAACCCGCCCAACCTGGACCCAATAAATGTGAGTAGTTTTGATTAAATGTTGACCATTAGATGTTTGATTTTTTATCTCAACCGTTGATCTTACTTTTACACAAAAGAAAAATACCTAGCCGCCACCCTCATCTCCCTGTTCCCTCTCTCCCCCTCCCTCTCCCTCTCACTCTTTGTGAACCCCCAAATCATCTCCCCCTCTCTGTTTTTCTTCTTTTTTTATTAACTCCAAAAAAACCCAGCCACCACCCCCTTTTCTTTTTCTTTTTTTCTTCTCACAGCAGGCCCCCCTCTCTCCCTCCCTCTCCCTCTCCCTCTCCCTCTTTATAGTAGAAGCCCCAAACCATCCCCCCTCCCCCGTGTTTCTTGTTTTTCCTCTTTTGTTTTTCTTCTTCATAAGAGGCCCCAAAAACACAGTGCATTTTACAGTTTTTTGTTTGATTTGTGAAACTTTTCTCTCTCAAACACCCAATTCAGGTTCCTCGGGTTGGTTCGGGTTTTGAGTCTGTACCATGGGTTGGGTTTGGGTTGGGATCACCGGGTTGAAAATCAAGTTAGGGTTGGATTTAGGTTGAATGTTTCAACCTCGGGTTGGGTTCAATTGACTCCAACCCGAATCCAACCCGCCCGAGTCATAGCCCTACTAAAAAGTAAAAATGCAACCGATATACTGTGATAAGTTCCCGCCTCATATTCTATCATGAAAAAATATATTTATTATCATTATTTGAGCATTATTTTTGTCATTATCAGCATGGAGATCCTCCACTTTTTACCACACACAAACCAAATTTGTCTATTCTATATTAAACACTAGAAATGCGTTTGAGCATTTTATGACATCAAATAATTTAAATTTCAGAGCTGACAAGTAGTGTTCAATTGATCAAAATTACCTGAACTACTAGTGCACTGAGAGGCAGTGGAGGAGAACACGCACGTGCTCCATCCAGAAAAGCTTGTGCCATCCTCCTGAATTCCTCTTTCGCTAGTTCTTCTTCAATGCCAGAAGCACAAATCTGCATTTAAATTACATAACAGATCTAACACCTGAGTTGACTATTTGTTGCTTATGGTATTCTATAACTTATTGAGCTTAAAATCAGTATTTTCTTAGCCACCAATAATCTTAATTCGTGAATTTTAAATGATACCAAATTTAGGCTATTTTGAGATGGCTAATGGTGTGTGGTAGAGAAGAACCATATCCTTCTCCATTTCATAGTCACATACGTAATTAATGAAAACTAATGCAAAGATAAGAACAATCATCCCTGTAAATTAAGGGTTCTATAATCAGTAAAAAGGCATCATGTCTACAGACACAAACCTGGACAATAAGCATGACCTCTGCAATATTTGCCTCTCCATTTTCAACCTCGCAGACCTGACCCGGCCTTCTCCCTTCTCGAACCTAATAAAAATGTCATTTAGTGTTATTACTTGATGGCCAACAAGAACAAATACGATAAATAAAATAAAAACACTTCATCAACTGGTAATACACAGAATAAAAATAACATCTTATTATACACAAGAACTTACTGTAAGCTGACGCCAAAACCCTGAATTTTCAATTCTGTTCCAAACAGGTAGTGTAGAGGACTGTAAAAATTCTTGAAATACCATAGCATATTTGCAAGCAATTCTAGAGACATTTGGGCAGTCCAGAGGTTCCTCAACTGCTGTCATACCCTCCCTTCATGAAGAAAGAAATTAAATAGAAATTGAGGTGTCTGTAATTGCAAGTTTGCAACTATTGTAAGAGACGGAAACTGGCATGTATACTAACCTGAAATTACCAAGCTGAAAACCTACAGTGCGTTTACCCTGTAGAGAGTATCCTACTGAGAACTCACACTTGTTCCGATATCCATTTACCAGAGGTGATTCTATTATGCCTTCCAGTTGACATGGAAGACCACCTGTGAATTATGAAAAGATAATTCAGAAGGTAATAATTTACTATTATTGTACTTACATTCAATAAAATGCAAGAGAAAAATCATTAACACTCTTCTTTGCATCTATAAAAAAAATAAATTGCTCAAGGCCAACAAGCCCAGTGTATTAGACACTCATAGCTGGGATCTAAAAAATTGTGTTCTAGTGTTGTGACATGGAAATCTCCATTAGTCTGAAGCACATGTGGACCATATCAAAATTTTCACAGAAACATATTTGCCAAGTTCCAACCCAGTATTCAAGATGGAGAAACAAAAGTATTCAATGGAGAGAAATGACCAGGTCCATGATAAAGTGTCAACTATTGCCAATGTGAAACAGTAGATGGCGAAAGGAGAGAAAAGTAGATGCAAAGATCACTATTTGGGCGTGCCAAAGCCCCCTGAACTGACAGCATCTTGAGATGGAGGCCAGACACCTCATTGAAGTGATGATAAAAACTTACCTATCTCCCTAGACTTGAGAATCCATTCTGGAAGGGGGGCGCCATCAGGACATGCTTTGCGTGCATTCCGAGTCTACATGGAAAATTGGTCATTTCTTAGTCAAACGAATGTACAGTTAGTGAACGGATATAATAGAAAGGTATCTTTCTGTTCTGTGACATTCAAAATGCATGTAAATCCATGGACAATAATGTATCAATACTACCATCTTATAAATCAGAGCAAGTAGTTGTTTAACTTACAAGCCTTTTGAGGGTTTGCAAAAGCAAGTTCTTCTTGTGTTCCAGTTGGTCCTTGTAGGACATATGGGCAAGGGGGGTAACAGCGTTTCTGGCACTCTGCCTTTTCAAAGCCAAACCATCAACCACAGAACCATCCTTCTCCAGATCATAATCGTTGTTCAAAGGATCACATGATGAATCAGGATCCTCACCAAATTGCTTTCCTCCTCTCTCTTTCTGCTTCTTATCATGTGATCTGACAATGACGTCTGCAATCTTTATTTGTTTGCTTCCCACTAGTTTTCCTTTCAGTTCCTACCAGTGTGGAAAAAATTGAGTTTGGCTGGTCAAAAAAAAAAAAAAACTTCATGCATAGTTACTAAAATGAAGGAATATACATAGGGTAAGGAGTACATTAGTGCCGTTCTTCAACTGCTCCAAAGTATCAAAGCTAATGAAACCCACAGTCATTCCCTTCTTCTTTTTTGAACTTTTATAAACAATTCCCTGAGAAAACATTAAATGGGAGTTATGTATGGTCCAGAGTGGGATTGCATTGTGATTCTCTTCTTGATATTATTATATACATAAAAAAAAGAATGTAGGAAGACTCAAATTTTGAGATATATAAAGCTATCAATGGAAAGACTACCTCTTTATCAAGGAAGTTCTTGAGAGTCTCAGATGCCCACTTTCGAGGGAGGCCGACGAGGCATTTACTGAGAGAGGAATTAACATCATCACAGGGAGGAAGATCTGATTCTCCATCAGATGCTTCACTCGGAACATCTCCTTCGATGTTGTCTGATGTTTTGAGGAGCTTCTTGGCCCTCTCCGATGTGGGGTCCCAGGAGTTGTCAGGCCGGGGGCGCAGCTCGGCCTCACCGTGGGCGTAACGGCACGAGTCACCATGACTGCAGGATTTGTTGTGCCGGCGGAAATAGGAGCAGAGGCTCGTCTTCCACATGGGATTTTGGTGCTGCGTCTGCGGAGGAGGAGGAACAACTCCCGCCTCCACCTCATTCACCTCATCCTCCCTCTTCCGCTTCTCGGACGTCGCAACCTCGGCAATGGATTTGGCATCGCAGGGCCGTATCACAACACCAGCACTCGAATTGTCGATGGAAGAAACGACATTCTGGGCATCCAACAATTGGATTCCATCGTTGGCGGTGGGAGGGTTTGGAGAAGACATGACGGGTTTCGAATTTGGATTTTCACGCTGCTCTTGCTTCGGCAACCTAAAACCCTAACCCCCTTTTCGTTTGTGTTTTTCAGCCCGACCCCGCTCGAGTTGGGGTTTTAGCCGAAGGGCACGTCTACCCCACCAACTAATGCACTGAGCCCACCAACCTGTAAAACAAAAAAATTCATCACTAATCCCACCAACTATTCCACAATCACACTGTCAACATTCATATTGAACAATCGACCGTTACTTCATCAATCTTTATTTAACACATTCTACAATTTTCCTGTCAAACCATTTTTTAAAATATTATACAATTATCGTGTCAACTACTGTTTAAAACATTCAATAACAGTTTTGTCCAACCATCCTTTACATCATTGACAACTCTATCAATCATCTTTTACAACTTTCAACAGTTGATTTGTCGATCTGTGAGGGATTGTTCGATCGTAATGGTGTTGAACCAGATATTTTTTTTTCAAAAGAAAAGCTGAGACATATTCGGTCACATTCAACATACATTAAAATATTAACACATTTGCATTCTCATTCTATTCAACACTTATAAGTTACAATATATTCACTTTTGATATTAAAAAAACATTTTTTTTAATATTGAGCATTTAAAATACATTGTTTGTATACTTTGATATCTTGAATGTGCAAATTAAAAAGATTCAAAAACACTAGTAAAAAACATGAGGAAATTAATTAGGGGTCCCTGAGGATACCTATGTATTAACCATTAGTCCCTGGATTGTTTTAAGTTTTTTTAAGTCCCTGAGTTAACGATAGCATTTCCTTTAGATCCTTCCATCCAACCTCTGTTAAACATCCCTTTTTCTTCCTCTTTTACCCCCAGCTCCACATTTAATGCTTTTCTCTTCCCTTTCTCTCTCAAACAACACAAACCAGTGCCCTTTCTTCGCCCCCGACCGTGGATCCCCCGCTAAGCCCACGACCGTCCCCGACCGCCTTTTGTTGCCCCACGACCACCACCTCCCCCCCCCCCCATCGCAACCCCAATCAATGTTATAAATATCGATATAATCGATATATTGATCGATATATCGATTGGCCGATTTTTTTTTTTTTTGGGAAAAAAATGGAAAAAATTAAAAAAAAAAACAGCAAAAAAAAGATAGAAAATTGTAGAAAATAATGAAAATGAATAAGAATAATTTGATATGAAGATATTAATAATTTTACAATGGTTTTGATTTGAAATAAAAATGCATAACTAATTAACTACAACATAAAACTATAAAACTAAGGAAATTTTATTTAAATAAATAATCCATTGCATTGGTTACAAAATTTCCTTCTTGGGTTCCACCTAATGGTATGTCATTTGTAAAATATGTGTATATATATATATTAAAACAAATACTCAAATAAATTGACCCATTCATATTTATGAATTTATCTCATAAGTTATGTGTTTTTTTCAAAACACACACACACACACATATTCTAATGGAAAAAAATGGAAAATAACTAAAAAATAACAAAAAAAAAAGAGTAGGAAATCGAGAAAAATAATGAAAATGAATAAGAATAATATGATATGAAGATATTAATATTTTTACAATGGTTTTGGTTTGAAATAAAATTGCATAACTAATTAAGTATAACATAAAAATATAAAAGTGAGAATTTTATTTAAATATATCATCCATTGCATTGGTTACAAAATCATCTTCTAAGGTTTCATTTAATGATATGTGTAAAAGATGTAAATATATACTCAATGTGTTATTTTTATTTTTTATTAAAATTTTAAATTGATTCATTCATATTTTTGAATTTATTTAATAAGTTATGTGTTTTTAAAAATATATATAAATTCTAATGAAAAAATGTGTTTTTTTTAAAAATATATATATAAATTCTAATGAAAAAATAAAAAGTGGAAATGAAGGGTATCGATCCCCCAACCTCACCCATGCTCAAGAAGTACTCTACCATCTGTGCTACATCCTTATGTTTGTTGTTTAATTTTGTAGTTTATATGTAATATATCGTTTCTCACCCCAACTGACTCAAAAAAAAAGACGATATATCGACGATATCCATGACGTCAGCGGGATTTCGATATTCACTCGCGAAATCATCGATTAATTGCGATTTGGTCGCTGCGACCGATATATCGATATATCGATCGCGATTTTAAACTATGACCCCAATTGCTGATCGCGCCCCCCATTGCACCCCGACTGCTGATCGTGCCCCCGACGACCCCTGACCCCCGATCTCACCTCGAACATGGGTCTATTGGTTCTCTCCCTTGAATCCACATATGTATTTTTTATGGAATGTTCAAAGGAGTTTGTTATTCATCTTTTTAATTTTCAGTGTTGCAATGCTGATTTTGTGCATTTTAGATGTTTGTATGAATGTGTGAACAAAGGAGTTTTGAGAAGTATAAAATTTTAAGGGTGTACAAAATGTACTTATCAATGTACACATAAAGTATATGACATAATTTGTGATGTTTTTCACTTTTATGTAGTCATGTTTGTTCTTGTACTATGAAATTATCAAAGTTTCACTTTTTATTGGTTCTCCCTTCAGAAAACGTCTATATATGTTTTTATGGAATGTTCAAAGCAATGTGTTGTTCATCTTTGTAGTTTCAATGTTGCAATGTTGGTTTTGTGTATCTTGGATGTTTGTATGAATGTCTCAACAAGGGAGTTTAAAAATTTTCTAAAAATTTAAGGGTGTATATAGTTCACTTATAAGTGTACACATACAGTACATGACATAGTCTGTGAAGGGATTTGGACACAACATGAAGACATACAGGAATCCAGCGGCCGTTGACGAATGATGTATCTTCCACAATCTAATATTTGAAAACTTTATGATGTATAACATGAATGATATATTCCTGCATGTTTGAATCTATACGTTTGCTTATTTCTTGTAACGCATTATCAATGTACATGTTTGAACATGTAGTATCTATTAATATTTATAACAGTGTACATATGCTACATAACAGTGTACATATGTTGCATAGTAGTATACATATGCTGCATATCTGTATATACAATGTAACATACAGAACCTGTAACATATATAACAGTATACATATGCTGTATAATAGTGTACACAATGTAACAGACACATTCTGTAACATTTATAATAGTAACAGTCAGAACCTGTAACATCTATAATAGTATACATATGCTACATAACAGTGTACACCGTGTAGCAGACAGAACCTGTAACATCTATAACAGTGTACATATTCTGCATAAAAGTGTACACAATGCAGCAGACACATTCTGTAAAATTTATAACAGTAATAGACAGAATATGTAACATCTATAACAATGTACATATGCTGCATGACAATGTACATAATGTAACAGACACATTTTATAACATTTATAACAGCAACAGACAGAACATGTAACATCTATAACACTGTACATATGCTGTATAACAGTGTGTACCGTGTAACAGATAAATTCCGTAACATTTATAACAGTAACAAACAGAACCTATAAAATCTATAACAATGTACATATACTACATAACAATGTACACGATGTCAAATATCAAACCTGTAACATCCACAACATGGTATACATACTGCATAAATATGTACATATTATAATATAGAAAACCTGTAACATCCACAACAGTATGCACATATTGAATAACAGTGTCATAACCTGCATTTAAAATATTTTTTGATAAAAACTGTTTAAAATATATAAAACATCAGCACCATATTAAACTTCACCACCACCGATATAAAACAGTACAACACATTACACCACCACCAAATTATATTACAAACACATTTATTTTTTATATGTTTCACTGTCTTCTTGTATTTTCTTTATCCGATTCTCACTCTTTTTAACTTTTCGAATGACTTTGACTGCATGCTCCCCTCGAAACCTTGGAATGTCTTTTTGTTCAAAATCAATGTTCATTCCTTTTATGAGGTGCTCGCCGTATTTAAGTACAAACATGCCACAATCAACCCTACAAATACAATAAACATATTATCTTATCACATTCTTGTAGAAATTAATAATGAGAATATTTCGATAACACTAACCCATTAGATTGTTGTGGACATTGGTCATCCCTTATGATTGGCCACTCTTCAACATTCGAGATGAAATGATGAAGTCTAAAATACATCTTCAGTCACTGAAACTTCACATTGTAATTTTACAACATTAACTGCGATGACAAAGTAATAGTGAAAAAAATAATATATTTATTGAAGTAAAGAGATACTATAACTACGAATAATACAAAGAGTATAAGCAGGTAAAACTATAAGATGTGGGTACCCCTATAACTACAAAGAGTACAAGTAAAACTAGCAAGTTAGAGTCCAACTGTGGTACTAAGATGACCAATGTAAATGGGTTTATAACAGTGTACAGAAGAAGCATAATAGTGTACATGAAGAGTATAACAGTGTACATTGAGTTTTGTTTTGCTAATATAAAGTTTGGATTGCAATATAATAAATCTCTATAGTACTAAAATTTCATGTGGTATCCAACCATGATATCTCATTACCCATTTTCTTTGGTAGGCCATAGGCTTGATAATATCTTTACAAAGGCGGTGATAACCTAGGATGAAAGATCAACAAGCCTCTCATGCAATAATGAAAATGTGATTTCTAGGGTTTGATGGGCTTCCTTTCCACCACCCAACTTATAAGTTTTTATGTTTAAAAGAAAAGAAAAGAAAGAAAGTTGGAAGATATAAGAAAAGTGAAATAAATTTATGAGGTTCCTACAAAGTAAAAGATGGAACCTATACTGCACATAGAGGCATGCATCCTTGTATTTAAAATACCACAATGGATACCATAGACGGAGGATACAATGGGGGATGTATCTTAAAAAAATTTCCTGAACTTGATGGATACATGTTAACTGCTCTTGTTTGTTCAACTATGCAATCATATATGCATGTGCAAATTCTTTTAGAATTCAAATTACTCTAAATTTTTAGCTTATTACCACTAAGGAACATAAGAGGAGCATAACAGAGTATAGAAGTAGCACAATAGTGTATAAGAAGAGTATAACAGTGTATGATTGTTGTCTATATTACAAAAACTGCTTAAAGAAGATATGACAGTTATATATGATATTTTCTAACAATAAACTCGATCAAATTTAAATACTTTGGTTATATATTCAACATGTTATAAAGGATCTGTGGGTCTTATTAACTTGTGTTGATGTAGTCCCAAGCTCTCTACTTCCTCAATTTTTTTTATCTTTCCCTTTTTTTTCTTCGAGGCATGGTATGAACTAATGAACCCTATCACCAAAATCTTCCCCTTGTCTATTTTTTAATTCATAGTTTACAATAAAAATTAAACTAACTTAATATTTGCCTTATAACATGCAAGCTACCTTTTAAATATGTGAATTTTCTCTACTTTAGCTTCACTGTTTCCATTTGAAATTGAACTAACTTAATATTTGCCTTATAACGTGCAAGCTACCAAAACATGTCTCTTGGCATTTCCAGACCTTGTGCAATGCTTCACATCTTTTTCTCATCTGTGTTATATTGCTATTCATATGACAACATCCCTTTCTCAATACATTCGATTCAGCCAAATTTTACATCATTCAAGATCCCTTTTATTCATATGGACTGACCTTTATTCAAGGTTAGTTGCTTTACTTGATAATAGCACCTCTACTCATTCTTCATATCTTTAGTTCCTCTTGAGTGTTTATGAAAATGTATGAACAATGTCTACTAATCCACCTTTTCAACCTTCTAGATAGCACCTTAAACATCCTTCAGTCTTTCCTATGCTATAAATTTGGATTGAGTTTCTCTTACAAGACATAGTTTGGATGATGGGTTAGGCACTTGTTAAGTGACATGGTGAGATGATTGCATATGAAACATGAAAACCTGAGTCTACATTGTGATGTAAAAAAATACTACTTTCTAGCAGGATGTCAAAAAAAATTTCTTCAGCCCCTGTTCGAAAATATAATGTATCCGTCAATCTTAAAACAATAAAGTTTAACCATAGAAAGGGATATCTTTCCACAGGTTTTTAAGGTGAATGGGGATGATAAGTTGTAACGTTTCGGTATTTTTTAGCCTTATATATTTATTTTAAATATATAATGGAAATTTTAAATTTAATTTTTTATATTTCATTTTTTTAGATTTGACAGTGGGCTTAAATAGGTCTAATTTGATTTAAAATTATGATAATTATAAATTGATTTTAAAATATTTATTTTATATTTTTCTATAGATCTTTATAGTGTCAAGATACTTTGGTTGAAATTTGATGGGATTCGGAGTTTGGGAAGTTAGGTTTTTAGGATTTTGTGTTAAGTTATTGGGCCCAGGGATCTAGTTGCAAATCCAGAATACCTTTTAATAGCCTTCAGGGATCTATTTATAAATCGGATAGGGATCTGTTTGTAAATTAGATAGGCATCTGTTTGTAAATTATATAGGGACCTCCTTATAAAATGGAAACACTTCAGGGGTCGTTTTGTAATTTCGGTAAACCCCTTTAAATAAAATGTTTAAGTTAGGGTTTTCATCAGAAGGTGTGAAGGGTGGTGATGACCTAACCCTAGATGGAGATGGTGGGTGGTGTAACCGGATCTAAGGTGAGATATCATTCCCTATTGATTTTGTTAGTTTTAATTTATTTTTGTTAGGATATGATTACGTCAAGTAATTGTTTGGAGAAGAAGTTTGATGGATTAGGGTTAGGGTTTGATTGATTTAATTTGATGATTATTTGATTTGATTTTTAATGGATCTCAAAGGAATTCTTAAGATCAAATTGGATTTATTAGTTTTGGGGATTTAATGGCTATTTTCAGGTTGATTTTATGCTTGGACGTAAATCATGTTTTTGACTATGACAGAATCGTTTATGGGAAAAATGTATTTCACAAACAGAAATAGATTTTGAAAAGATCTTTTCAACGAATCATGAATCGTCCAATTCGGAGTTTTGGGTAGAAAGTTATGATTTTTGAAATATTTCTTTGCTCTTTCTTAGCATTCAAATATTTAGTTTGATGAATAAGTTTGATGAATTTTAGAGATTTAAAGGATCCCAAATTGATTTTTTATGAAGTATAAGTTGATTTGTGAGTTTTGATGATTTTATTGATCTTGGTGACTCAACTTGGATCTTAAATCGATAATTTAGTTTAGTGGGACCAATGAATATTAATCGGATATTACTGTTATTGGGATATAAATTGATTGGATTGAGTTATTCCGATCATTGAAATTATAGTTGAGCCTTATTAGATTTGTCTAAATATTATTCGAGGATTGACCGATTATATGAGTCTTATGAAATAAATGGATATTGATTATTGAGGGTATATGAATATTTTAATATTTATTCGAAGTTGGGATTTTTATTAGGACTTTGAAGTGAGTTGTTGATTGTGATTCTATAAGATATGGGCTTTTTGGGATTTTTGGGCGTAGTGCTGTTGTAAGTTGGTTATCAGTTGTTTGGGTCGTGATTGAATTGTTTATGAATTATTATTTCATAATTGTTATGCTAGGTTATCAATGTGCGAGTATGTGGCGTTCATGCACATGTATCGATTTGTATTGTGTGGACTGGAGGTGAGTGGATGTCTCTATATTATTTGAAAATCATAATATATGTATACATTTCGACATTATGTTATTTTTACGATTATGAAATCCATCTTGTATGAAGCATATGAGCATGTTATCATCATATAGGTTTATATTTTGGATATATCGTATGCATTGAAAATTTTGAGATTTATGAAAAATTGTCGCATGCTGTATATTTGAAAGAATAAGTAGTTTTGATTGTGCATGCATTAAATCGTTTAGGTGACTCAGTCTAGGTGGCTGCGGTTTAAATTTTGACCCAAGTCTAGGTGGCTATGTCTACGTGGCCCGATTTCCAAAGTGAAATCTCTGCGGCTAGGTGTCGTGGAAAGCGGGCATGCGTGTCCGTTGCATTCATAAGCATCATGAGTATTGACAGTTATTTTTGAGCCCATGCATTTTGATATGAGGCTTTGTTTAAGTTATAGTTTATTGAAAATTTATTGTATTTGCAAATACCATTTTTATTGTATCTTGTAAATTGTTTTCTTACGCTATATTATTAAATATTATTATTTTAAAATATTTTATTATCGGGACGCCAATGTTCATTCACTGAGTGTGTGGTAGCTCACCCCTCATTTTCCCAACCTTTCAGATTAGTTGTTGATGGTCGTCGATCTCGTTAAGGCATTGGAGGTTGAAGCTCGTATAATGATTTTCGGAGCATTAGACTCATGTAGAAGGTGTTGATCATTTCTTTGGCATGTAGTTGGCCCATCTCCCTAGTAACCATATTTGTATCAAGTTTAAGTATTTTTGTATAAGTAATATCCAGATTAAATCGGGAGTATTATGGAATAATTGATGTTTTATTATTCTCAAGATAAAGTTTATTTTAGCATTATTTTATTATATAACTGGATAAAGGAAAAAAAAATATAACTCTGAGATTCGAAGTTTTAAAGTAACGCAACCGGACTTCACGCTTCAAAATGGAATCGTGGGTTTGGGGGCGTTACATAAGTGATCAATATTCAACACAAAAAAACAGATCTCACAAAAAAACAGACCAATAATCAACATAAAAAAGCAGATCTCAAAAAAATAAACCTCATACGGTCATCATGGATTTTGGGACTAAATAAAAAAGCAGATCTCAAAAATAAATCTCACATCCACAAAGGAGAAGCGACGGCCGACGAGGAGCGGCGGCTGACGAGGAGAAGAACCGACGGCCGACGAGGAGAAGAACCGGTGGCCGACGAGGAGAACCGGCGGTCTACGAGGAGGAGGAGCGGCGGCCGGCGGTCGATGAGGAGGAGTGGCTAAGGGTTTTTTTAGGGGAGAGAAGGGTAGAGACGAGGACAAGCTCTGATTTGATTTAATTGGGAGGGTAAAAATGGTAATGTAAATGGACGTTTGAGGGGCTGTTAGTTAGAGGGACTTAAAGATAATAGGTTTTGGGACTAGGGACTTATGGTTAAGGTAAAACATTGCATGAACTTATTGTTATTATGGATATAGGGTCAGAGA
This sequence comes from Acorus calamus, assembly GCA_030737845.1. NCBI lineage: Eukaryota > Viridiplantae > Streptophyta > Magnoliopsida > Acorales > Acoraceae > Acorus > Acorus calamus. The sequence goes on from CM060866.1 coordinate 33,857,793, forward strand.
TCCCTAACTAATTTCTCCAAAAAAACACTCACTAGAGTTGGAAGTGGGCTTGCCCTCGTATCTGAAGTTGGAAGCAGTATTGGTACAATCATTGGAGGAAAGGCCAAGCTTGACAGTAAAAACAAGTGATTGGTTTAATTTTAGATTATTAAAAACACATTTTGATTGTACAAAATACATGTTGAAAATTCAAATTCATGCTAAAAGCATAAGAAATTGCATACCTCCATATTGTCTGATGTTACTTTTTGGTTGTGAATTTCCTTTATCATCATTATTGCTCTGTGGTTCCAGACTTTCTTGCTTCCATCATTCACAGGGAAGTTTTAATACATTCCCTAACATAAACATATTTTCTTTTAATACAAATTTTATTTAATGTTATACAACTCTTACACATATAATCAGACTTAGATTGATACTCATTGTTGAATTATCTACCTAAGTAGGCTTTTGTATATGTGTGGATGAATAGCAAAATCAGAACACACTAGTAGTATCCGGTTCGATATTGATATAGTTGAACAATCCCTCCCAAGTCAACAAGCCAACTATCAAAGGTTGTAAAAGATGGTTGATAGATTTGCTGTCAAATATGTTAAATAGTGGTTGATAGGGAGATTGGCGAGTTTTTTAAACAATGTTGATAAGACGATTGTTGAATGTGTTAAATAAAGGTTGACGGAGTGGTTGACAATTGTTCTAAAAGAATATTGACAAGGCGACTGTTGAATGTTTCATGTGATTAGTGATGTTCAAATTAATTATTTAAAGATGGATTTTTTTGTTTTGTTCGATTGATGAGTTTAGTGAATTGGTTGGTAGGAGTAGATGTATCCTTAGCCAAATCTGATTCGATTAAGCTTTCAGATAATGATGATTTTTTTTTTGTACAGAGACCTAGACAAACGATACTAGACAAACATATCAACATGGACCTAGATCACCATGTGAGTCGAAGCTTACGATAACAACCCAACAGGGAGAACACCCTTTTTCACCTTATTATAAGCGAGTTTTTTTTTTTGGTATACAGACCCATAGTAGATGAGCATTTCATTCATACAAAAGCTGTTACATATCTTATATCAAAAGATGAGGAGTGTTTACTCTTTCTACATATTGTATACATTCTTTAATACTAAACAAAAACTGCAGAACATACCCTCGAATCAGATCATCCTCTAACTGATCCATGATCTTGGACTCCTGTGTACGCCTAGCATATTTAGCTAAGGCCTCCGAAGCAATGACATTCTTTAAACTCATGGTATTTCTTATGTCTTTAACAATGTCCTGAAGTGGAGGAGGACCAGGTCCCGCTTGTTGAATAAGTTGGACGATCGCCTCAGCATCAGAACATATACATATTGGGCTTGTTGTTTTCTTCAGCGCGAAGAGAACCCCCTATCGGATAGCTTCCCCTTCTACACGAAGTGGAGACGCTCACAACCAACTGGAATAGCCTGCCCCCACCACTTTAAAAGGTTTATTTTGAACAACAACAAAGCACGCTCCTGCCGCTCTAGAAAGACCATTCACACTACCATCGGTGATAACATAAGTAGTCCGAGTCTCATTAACCCCAATTAGACACCTTGAAATAGAAACATCAAGACTTTCTCTTAGCACTTTCTGAATGCATTTCAGAGGAGCATCCATATGGGCCAGCAGTCGCCGACATTCATTCGCTAAACTAAGGGCTTTTCCTACAATCACTCTAGGGTCACTTGAAACTCCTTTAAATAACTTGTCATTCCGAGTCTTCCATATAGATCATAACATGTTCCCAAAAATAATTTGTTTCTCCACCTTTCTCACACAACCTTTCCACAAATCTGTGTGAAATAACTTGCTCCAACTAGATAAATTCCAAATCCTGGAAGGTGGGTGAAGACCAAAAGGAACATACCTCCAGCATTCCGCCGCGATGAACACTCTGCAAATAAATGAAACACCGTCTCTGGAGCCCGTTCACTCAACACGCATTGAGTATCCATGCACATCCCTATGGAATCAAGATGAGCACGAGTTGGCAGCCGTAACCACATCACTTTCCATAAAAAAAGTTTAATTTTTGGCAAGATGGGAAGTCTCCAAAGCTGCCTCCACCCATAATCCCACCAGTTGGATTTAAAACATGAGACACCATCCGGGTTTTCCTTCGATATAGGTGATTCTAAAATAACCCTTACCCAAAATTCTGGAAAAATAAGGTGAATGAGTGAACTATTCCATGTCCCATCAGATATAATATCCGCTAATCTATAGTCTAGCACCACATATTCCATATTTAGATAGGTGGGGATTCTTGAAAAAGGAATAGGGAACATCAAGGGTCCCGAATTAAATCAACTCCCCCCAAATCAGCTGGTTTCAAACGAATGTGCTTTCGAATTAATTCAAGACCCTTCCTCAAAGCCTTCCAACTTTGGGACTCTCTAGGAGATATTTCAATGCAAAGAAATGCTCAATATAACTGTGAAATAGAATAAAACGAAACGCTAACATACCCCAAACAGCCTCTCGCAAATGAATCAAGCAACGAAGGCCAAGACCACCCTTTTTTTTGGCATTGTCACTATGTTCCAATAAACCAGATTAATCGCTTTCCTTAAGTCGTAGAACCAACATTTTAGATAAAATCTTGTACTTAGTGTCGCATATACTAATAGGCCGATGTTCTTTTAAGGTGGATGAGTTTTTTATCTTGGGAATGAGAGCAACATGAGTAGATCCCCACGACATCGGCAATTTTGCAGTGCGATGAAAGTATGACCAAAATTCTTTATAAAATTCTCTAGAGTACCCATTGGGACCCGGCGCTTTATTAGATGGGAGCATCTTGACTGCCCTCTCCAATTCCTGTTTTGAAAATGGACGAACCAACCAATCAGCCAAATTTGAAAAAGATTCTCCGGTGAAGGCCGAACTTGGTCTGTATAGTATTGAGTGATATAATTGAGGAGATGAGCCTGATCTGAAATCCGAACTCCATCAACCGTTTAAATGGAATTGAACCTATTTTGAATTTTGAACCCGTCTGCGCTGAACTTTAGCATGGAAAAATTTAGTATTTGAATCTCCTTCAGCAACCCACTTCACACGGGCTCGTTGACTCCAAAAAATGGTAATCCGGATTTCATGTTGTTAAATGGTATATTTAACAATGGCACCTCTTTAATACCGAGTGTATCTATTTACACCCTGCAAACTTATTTGCCCTCAATCGTCTTTAAAACAAATCATAAAACTCTTATTTGCATGCTCTTATTTTCATAATCAAATTTGAAACTCACATTAGCCACGCACATAAGATAAAATGAGAAAGCAATGAGGACGACCAGAATAGGGACAATAGATGAGAAGTTGCAAGAAGAAGAAATGGATTAATTATTATTACAATAATTTACTATTAAAAAATTTAATATTTATTAATAGTATTATAATATTTATTTATAATATTATTATATATAAATAACACTATAAGAGAAGTATGACAGTGACGGTTTATGATCATCATCTTAAGCTATAAACTATTTCTAATACATATGACAACGTAACATACATTGTTTTATGTGGTGTCTTATTATTATATGGTAACATTTTGACATATGTATAATGACAATTAAAAACTATCATTATACACATCTTATAGTGATAGTTATTAAATGTTGCTAAATATTGAAAGTCAATTAAAATTATACCTACAATATGAATTACATTAATTTATTAAAATAGATATTTGCTAAAATAAAAAATAAAATTCAAAATAGAATTCGATAAGATTCAAATGTCATATGAAGATAATATTTGAATATATTAAAAGTTAATAACAAAAATCATCTAATGATCTCGCAATAACCCAGATGAACTAATGATGATTGTGTAAACGGACAAATAAACTCTCGCATCTATTGCTGCATCTAATCTCGCATATGCTCCATTTTTTATTGAACCAGTTGCTCTATTTGTTGTTGTATCTGCTCCATCTACGTGCCACCAAAACCAGATAGATATACCATCACTGACATGATCCAACAAAAATATTATAATATTAGACTAAAGCATGATAAATAACAAAGTTACTTGTATAGCTAAAACTGAGGATGATCTATTCTATTATTACTATGTTTTGCTGAGGCGTTTAAGAAAAACATTAGTTTAATCTCAGCTGATGTAGTAGAGGAATATGACTAAATGGAACAGCTGAAAAATGAAAAAATAATCAAGAATTTAGTAACATAAGACGGATACTTCCAATCCTGAAAAGAAAAAAAAACCTTCAAGTTTTTTTTATTTTTTGATACTGTCCCGTCTGTCCGTAGAATCCCACTAAGGTTCCGTTTGGATCCGCGTCCACCCGCATTGATGGTGACGGACTCCGGCAGCCAACCAAACGGAAAAATAAATTTTTGCGTTTGATTTCTTCATTCGGCGTTTTAAACTAATTTTTACTCACCTCCCCGACGCATAAAAAAAACAATTCTCGTATTACATTACACCCCGCTTTCGCCGACGCAGCCTCCCCGGATGTTTTGTCAAACGGAGCCTAAGTTTGATGGAGTTTTTTTATTTTATTATTTGCACGGCATAGTTTCATGAACTTGGACAGGGTTGGATATGGGGTTTTAAATTTCTAATTAAAGATAGCAGATTCATTCTTAATGAAGCTTATATAACTATGTTGGAATCCATATATATATTCTGGAGCTAAGAACTCTATATAGGGGGTTGAACTGTCTTTAAATCAAACTCCTGAGTGGCATTTCATGGGTTCAGAGGGAAGGAACTTGATATGGAAAAATCCACTACGGACAATCTTAAAAACCAAGACAAACCTCAGATTTTACTTATTCATTCTTAATGAGTTTCATATGGCCATATTTAAGGGAAGCTTTGCAATTTTAAAAAACAAGGCAAGCCTCAGATCCAAACTAGATGATCATCCAAATTTTCATGTGACTGCTAATCCACAGTACTCAATTTCTGAACTCTGTACTTTGGTTTCCAGTACATCTAGTGCGTTATAAACACCCTCTCACATTACCTCTAATGCATTGTAAACACCCTCTCACAGCTCATAAATTAACTATAATATTTAAATTAGTTATACTTTCAATGATATTATAGAATCCAGCGAATTTGAAGATATGTATGACCACCAAAAAAAACATTTAATTTATGTTATAGAAGAAATAACTAATTTTTTTTTGTTGAAAATAGGTAGATATTTACTACTCGATTTCATTTCTGATAATCGACTTATAAACTCTGATAGGGATGGTGGAGGATAAGAGAGGGACATAAAGATAATATTTATACACCCATACATAATAGATTCGCAGGGGCCCCACCCGGTTAGAAGTATCTAACACGACGGCGCCGCCCTCCGACCGACCCTCCCCTTCGACTACTCTCAAGATCGCGGGAGGGGTCCCCCCGCTAAGCATATCTCCCAATCGCGAACTAGCCTCCCAAACATGTTCTTCATGTTTTCTACATATGCGGACGCCCCTCGAAAGATGACTTCGTTTCTAGCTTGTCAAATCATCCATGCGGCCGCTGGCACTATGACTTGCGAGTTCTCCTTTGTCATTCCGGTTTGCCACGCCCTCTTGGGCTCTCTCCCCGCCACCCAAAGTTCCTCGAGGTTTTGGAATTGGGTGGATAATCCGGTCCTTTGCCCGACCTTTCGCCAGAACTGCTGCACAAAGATGCACTCACAGAATAGATGGTTGATTGTCTCCGGCGCCGTCTCGCACAATGCACACGTCGTTGGCTTCATTTATACAAGAAATAACTAAAATCATGTAAACATACCCCAACGGAAAACTTTAATTCTATGGTTGAAAGCAAAAATGGCTTTAATTCCACCTACACGTATAAAAATAAGTGATCAAATTTATAATAAGGTCATGCATTTCATTCTTAAGCTAATTGACTGAAAAAGTCTCCTCCCTAGAAAAGTGATCAAATTTACAATCAAACGAATCACTAAGAACAATTCAGCAATACAAGGTAGTAAAAAACAATAATAACACCAAGACCACCCACTCACAGGAACAATAATAGCACCAAGTCTTCTTCAGGTCTACTTCTATTGATAGATTTAACTATCAATAAAACAGGGAAAGAAAAAAAATGCAAACATGCACAATCAGCACACAAAAAATGCCACAAAGTTCCAGAGCTTATTAAACGCATTCATTGTGTACATTAAAAAAAATAATTCAAAAAGGTATTAATTGTGTACATCCACAAAAAGTATTAATAAAATTTAATCATTAATAGTTATATTATTAATGCTTGATTGTAATTAAAAAGGCTATTATTGACATTATTATTATTATTATCAATAGATTAATAATATTTTGTTTTATTATTATTATACTAATGTTATTAATAATATTACTAATTTATTATGAATAATATTAATACTTACTGATAGTACTTTTAATACTCATTATTAGTAATTTAGTACTTGTTAATAATATATTATCAAACAATAATATTATTAATAATACTTATTACAGTTTGCTAATAAGTAATACTAATAATATTACTACTATATACTTTATTAGTAGTAGTAAACTAGTATATACTAGTTTATTATACTACTAATATATACTAGTATATTAACATTATTTTTAGTATTACTAATAATTTAAGATTAATATTAATTTTTTTATCAATAATATATGAATACTACCAACATCATCATCATTATTTTAATGTATACCATTAAATGGAAAATGATATAAAAATTCATTCATCTTTCAATTGAACTAACCCATTTTTTTAGGGTAAAAAATAAGTATTCTAATAACATAGATATTCCCCATATTTTTGTTGCCAAACGGTATTAGAGTATCATTTTAGATTCCATCACATCCTATTTGTTGGGAAGGAATGGGCAGCTGTATTTACTATTTAATTTTATGGACTCATAATTTTATGTAAAGAAAGCTGTAAAATCGATAAATCCCTTCAGGTCCCTATCTTATTGGACAATATTTATTTTACTCCATACCATAACCAAAACTAACCAGACGTATGGTAACTCTAACCATGCATGATAAATTGTTATAATACCCATTTAAAATTTATTTTCTTTCTTAGAAAAAATTGATATATCTCTTTGAAAGTCCATGTGATTATCTAAACGTATATACTGGTTTTATTTAAATTTTATTAAACAATTTATAATTTTCTAATCATGGTGTTATGCCTTTTGTTGCTAGTAAATTTGAGTTGAAAATGTATTATTGAATTTTGATTTGGTTTTTAAATTTTTTTCTTTGATTTTGTAATGAGGTTGATGAAATTATAATTTTTTTGTTCGATCTTTGTGATGAAATTGAGGAGGTGAAAATGTTGAAAAAGAACTCGGTTTTGTAGATCAAATGTGGTTCAATGCCTTTTTTTTTACCATCAAGGATGACATGGGAAATGATAGGGGTATTTTCATGGAGTTAGACGTAAATAAAAATTGCAACATGTTGATAAATAAGGTAAATTAAAGTGGAGATTTCTACGTGATTGGAATGAGAATAATATCATGAATTATCTAGGTCGTGATTATTGAATGGTATGAAAGTCAATTAAGGAGATAATAAATACTTTTAAGAGCAGAGGATACGTCCCCTTTTGAAGAATTCTGATTTTTCATTTTTTTTCCACTTCTTTTTAATGGATCATAATCTATATATCAGTGTTTAGTTTACGCCGCCGCTCCCTCCCTATTGTTTGTGAAATTTGCCTATCGAGTTTGAATGAAAGGGACCTTTTCCCCAGTACTCCTTTGACGACCCATTCCATCTGGTGTGGCTTCTATTTTTATTATGTGCCTAATTCACTTTCTAAATAATAAATTTAAATATAATTTCCAAGCCCGATCCTGCTAACAGGCCGGAGTCCTGACTTGTGACCGAGTCACTCGTTTCATTATTTTCATTATTATATATTGTTATTAATTTTTTTGGTAATAGTTGAACTTCAACAGTGATGAAATAAATACATATCTATGTCTCTCTCACTTTGTATTGTATAAGTATATGATCTTTCAAGTCAGAGAGTACTAGAAAAGCAATCTTGACCTATGATCTAGCTAGCTTCCTCCTAGAGATGACTCTTGATCTATATCCCAAAGACCACTGAATATCAGAAATTAATCTTCCCTCCTCTCTATTCTCACTAATACAAATCTCTTGGTCATTCCTCTCTTCCTCTTTTTTTTTCTTCTTTCTTTCGCTCTCCCTCTGTTTTATCTCATAAACACAAAATCTCTTTATATATAACCATTAATTGGTTCTTTCTTTTCGATCTGATCCCTCTCTCATTTGGGAAACAGTATCTACTATACCAAATTAAATGAGGAAGGATAATAAAAAGAAGCAATACGCGGGCGTGAACTGTTTTCCATTATTCTGCGGGAAGCCTAATTATTCACTCTCTCCATCAGAATCGGATGCTGTTGGAAAGAACGCTCAAGGTATCTCCTTTTTCTCTTTTATTTTTGAGAGTTAGTTCTCCAGAATTGTTTATGTTGTGATTAATTGCGGAAAGACATCCTTCTTAATTACTTTTCTTCTGTTATTTAATGCCCATAGATTAAGTTTTTGAAAAAGGATTTATGCCCCCCCCCCCCACAAAACCCAAAAAAAGGAAAAAAAAAGAAAAGAAAGAGATTATATTTTTTCCAAATTTATGTTCCTAAAACCATAATATGAAATGAGGAAACAAGTTGGAACGGGTAAATTAATGACATGTTGGTTCAGATATGGTTTTTTGGATACTATAATTTGTAATTGGTTTGTTGAGTTTTGGGCCCATAGAAAAAAAATGTCAACTGGGGTTGATGCGTCCCCTCGTCTAACCCATTTTCTTCGGTAAACCATGATGGGCGTATATACTTCTAAAAAAGAAGTACGTGAGCCCCAGCTGAGCGGGAAATAAATGCATAATTCATGGACTAGTCAAATACAATAATTGTTGCTGAGTCATCAAGAAAAAAAGAAAATGGTGGCCTCGAGAACGGACCCAGACGAGATATTCAATCAATGACCATGCATATAAATATGATTTCCATTCAATATATATTATATTATAGTTAATTAAATGTACTTTGTTAATTAATTAAAACAGGTCCTCCACCACCAGATGTTCGGATGAATGCTGTCCATCAGTACTCTTACATGGAGCTGGAATCCGCGACTCGGGGCTTTGCCTACCATTGTAAGATTGGTGAAGGCGGGTTTGGACCTGTTTACAAGGTACACACACACACACATATTTTTTTCATTAATTATATACATTATATTACTTGTGTGCTAAACCAATTAATTAATTATATATTACTTGTGTGTGTTTAATTATATATATTTGTAGGGAAAACTAGGAGACAACCGATCAATGGTGGCTATAAAGGTGCTCTCAGCGGACTCGAGTCAAGGGGAGAGGGAGTTCTTGGCGGAGGTGTCAGCCATGTCCAATGCGGTCCATCCAAATCTTTGATGGAATTTAAAGGGGAAAGTGAATATTTTGAAAGGGGTGAGTTGCTGGTGCAGAGCTCTCTGTTCTTGTGTGGAATAGTGGCCAGAAGAAGAAGATTGGATTTTTTTTTTTTAATATTTCCTTCATTTCCAAACTTTTGTTACAGACTCTTTTATAGACTTCTAAGAGAAGTCTCTAGACTTCCATATGTCTAGATATGTCTGGAGACTCTTCAAAAAGATTACACATAGACTATACAACTTTTCATGAGACTACACTTACAGGACTGCAATGATGACACTTCATATTCCAAAGACTCATTAACCCAAGTGTATTAACTATTTAACACTCCTCCTTAATACACTTGTGGTTGAACTCCCAACATCTCCCTGAAGTAGTAGAACTTCTCCATTGGTAGTGCTTTAGTGAAGATATCTGCCAGCTGATCACTTGTCTTGCAGAATTTTAAGTTGATTTCTCCTTCTGCGATAGCCTCTCTGATGAAATGATATTTTATAGCAATATGTTTTGTGCGGCTATGAAATACTGGATTTTTGGCAATCGCAATTGCTGATTTATTATCACAAAGTATTGTAGTCTCTGCTTCTTGTTTCTCCTTCAAATCTTCAAGGATCCTTCTAAGCCAAATAGCTTGATTTGTAGCCTGAGTTGCTGCAATGTATTCAGCCTCCGCCGATGATTGTGCTACAGTCTGTTGTTTTTTTGATGCCCAAGAAAATACTCCAGAGCCAAAGGAGAAGACATATCCTGAAGTGCTCTTCATATCATCAATAGATCCTGCCCAATCACTATCAGAGAAGCCAATTAATTTAAAATCATTAATAGAGTGATAGAAGATTCCAAAATCAAGAGTCCCATGTAGATATCTCAAGACTCTTTTAGCTGCGCCAAGATGAATCTGACTTGGATCCTGCATGAATCTTGAGAGTAGACTTGCAGCAAACATTATATCAGGCCTTGTTGCTGTTAGATATAGAAGACTTCCCACGAGGCTTCGATAAACTGTAGCATCAACTTTTTCTGATCCATCTTGTTTCTTCAGCTTTTCATTAGGAAGGAGAGGAATATTGACAGACTTGCAATCTTGCATGTTGAACCTCCTTAGTAGACTTTCAATGTGCTTTTTCTGTGAGATGAAAATTCCATCTGGCCTTTGAACCACTTCTATGCCAAGGAAATAATGCATGATGCCCATATCATTCATTTCATAAGTGTTCATCATGTCCCTTTTAAATTTAAGCAACACCTCTTGGTTGTTGCCTGTGAAGATGAGATCATCTACATATAATGAGGCAATGAGAATACTTTCTGTTCCTTGCTCCTTAACATAGAGAGTGGGTTCACTTTTGCTCCTTTGAAAACCATTTTTGCTGAAATAGCCATCTATTTCGCTGTACCAAGCTCTAGGGGCCTGTTTCAGACCATAAAGCGCCTTGTTCAATTTATACACTTTGTCTTCTTCTCCTTTAATGATAAAGCCTTGTGGTTGTTCAACATAAATTTCTTCTTGTAGAACTCCATTGAGGAATGCAGATTTAACATCAAGTTGATAAACCATCCATTTCTTTTGAGCTGCCAAAGCAATTACAGTTCTGATAGTATCTAAACGAGCAACAGGAGCAAAGGTTTCATGGAAGTCAATACCTTGTTGTTGTGTGAACCCTTTTGCAACGAGTCGCGCCTTATGCTTATGAATAGAGCCATCAGAATTCAGCTTGGTTTTGTAAATCCATTTGACTCCGATGACATCCTTATTTCTTGGACGATCCACTAACTGCCAAGTCTTGTTCTTCTCGATTGTATAAATTTCCTCAGTCATTGCTTTTTTCCATCTATCTTCCTTCACTGCTTCTTCAAAATTCATGGGTTCGATAGAACAGAAATTGCAAGTTTCATAGATGTCCCTTATACTGCGTAACTTCCTTGGAGGAGACTCTGATGAACTGCCATCTTCTGATGTTGATGATCTGGCTGGAGATGCAGGAGGTGTGGACAAATTTTGTCCTGTAGAGATGTCTACAGTAGGAGATGAATATTCATTTTGCAAGTCTAATGTGCTTCCTTGCAATTCATTTTTCTCCCAATTCCAAGCTGCATTTTCATCAAATATCACATCTCTACTCACGATTAATTTTTTGTCTTCAAATTGTATAAGCGATAACCTTTAGATTTTAAACTGTAGCCCACAAAAATGCATCTTTCACTTTTGTCATCAAATTTTTGCCTCCTTTCTATTGGAACATGGGCATAGCATATGCAGCCAAAAATTTTGAAATGATTTGCTGAAGGTTTCTTACCACTCCAAGCTTCAATAGGAGTTTTGTTTGGCACAGATTTTGTGGGACATCTATTGAGCAAATAAACTGCTGTGTATACAGCTTCAGCCCAGAAAGTAGTTGGCATACCTTTCTCTTTCAGCATTGATCTTGCTTTCTCCACAATTGTTCTATTTCTTCGTTCTGCAACGCCATTTTGTTGAGGGCTATATGCAACTGTTAGCTGCCTTTTGATTCCTGCATCTTCACAAAACTTTTCAAATTCTGCTGAATTATATTCACCACCTTGATCACTTCGCAGTGCCTTGATATAGTATCCAGTTTGCTTTTCGACAAAAGCTTTGAATTTTTTAAATACTGAAAATGCCTCAGATTTTTGCTTTAAAAAGTAGACCCAAGTCATTCTTGAATAATCATCAACAAAAGTCAAGAAATACCTATTCTCGCAATGAGATGGAGTCTGCATAGGTCCACAAATATCTGTATGAACCAACTCTAATGGTGATTTGGCTCTCCAGGCTTTTCCTGCAGGAAATGGCATGCGGTGCTGTTTTCCAAAAACACACCCTTCACACACACTATTGTGATCATACAATGATGGTAATCCCTTTACCATATTCTTTTGTTGGAGCAATTTCAGCCCATGTATATTTAGATGCCCAAATCTCTTGTGCCACAATAAAGTTTCATCAACTTTTGCCTTCATAGCAAAATCTTTGACATAATGAAATGTAATAGGGAAGTTCCTATTTTTTTCCATTCTTACTCTTGTTAAAACTTGATTTTTATCCTTCTTGTCATAAATAGTGCATGAATCATCACAGAAATGAACAGAATATCCCTTTTGCATTAATTGGCCAACACTAAGTAAGTTCTGTGCAAGATCTGGAACCAATAAAACATCATGAATGTACCTGGTTCCTTGCTTTGTGCTGAGTGCAATGGTTCCTTTTCCTTTTGCTTGCACCATAGCTCCATTCCCCATGCTGATTGGAGACCTTACAGTGCTATCAATACTTAGAAAAATATTTTCATCTCCTGTCATGTGATTACTGCAACCGCTATCTATATACCAAACATCACTATTTTTTTCAGAGGCAACTTGACATGCATAAAATAAATTCTCCTCCTCCTTTTCTTCAGAAAAATTTGCTTGAGTATTTTTGAAACGACAATCTTTTTCAAGATGCCCAAACTTCTTGCAATTATTGCACTGTGGTTTCCCACGATGCCAACAGTCTCTTTCCAAATGCCCAGATTTTTTGCAAATATTACAAGAAGGCTTAGAGTTTCTGTACTCCTTACTCCTCTGTTATCACCATTCTTACTCCTGAATTGTGAGCCTCTACCATATTTTCCTCCTCTGTTGTAGTCTTCCCTTTTCTTATCATGACCTGCACCCATTTTCTCATAGCTTCTCCGAGTACCAAGTGTTAGCTTTGATTGAAAAGCACTTTCAATTGTTCTTTCTGAGCGCCGGTTCATTCTTTCTTCATGAGCTTGAAGAGATCCCATTATTTCACTAGCATTCATGGTGGTGATGTCTTTAGATTCCTCAATGGCAGCAACTATAGAGTCATATTTTTCAGGGAGGCTAATTAAAATTTTTTCAACAATTCTCTGATCAGTAATTTTGTCACCATATGTCTTCATTTGATTGACTATCTCCATGAATCTAGAAAAATATTCCTTCATACTTTCGGTGTCTTTCATATATGTATTCTCAAACTGTCGACGAAGAGATTGAAGTTTAATGATCCGTACCTTCTCATTCCCTTGGAATGCATCCTTTAAAATATCCCAAGCCTCCTTTGATTTTGTTGCTCCAATAATCCTTGGAAATATATTTTCAGAGACTCCTTGTTGAATGAAGAAAAGTGCTTTGGCATCCTTCTTTTTGTTGTCATTTAGTTGTTGCCTCTGTGCATTGGTCAATGTTGCAATATCTTGAGCCTCATCGTAGCCTTTCTCCACCAAATCCCACAAATCTTGAGAGATGAATAGTGTCTTCATCTTGGTGCTCCAATAATCATAGTTTTCTCCTACAAAAATTGGCATAGTGGGCTCAGAGATACTCAGACCAACATTGTTGGCTGCCATGATGATGAGATGCCCAAAGTTTATCTTCCCTGGTTTGCTCTGATACCACTTTGATGGAATTTAAAGGGGAAAGTGAATATTTTGAAAGGGGTGAGTTGCTGGTGCAGAGCTCTCTGTTCTTGTGTGGAATAGTGGCCAGAAGAAGAAGATTGAATTTTTTTTTTTTTAATATTTCCTTCATTTCCAAACTTTTGTTACAGACTCTTTTATAGACTTTTAAGAGAAGTCTCTAGACTTCCATATGTCTAGATATGTCTGGAGACTCTTCAAAAAGATTACACATAGACTATACAACTTTTCATGAGACTACACTTACAGGACTGCAATGATGACACTTCATATTCCAAAGACTCATTAATCCAAGTGTATTAACTATTTAACAATCTTGTCAGGCTAAGTGGCTGCTGCACCGATGGTACAAGCCGAGCTCTAGTGTACGAGTACATGGAGAACAACAGCCTCTCACAAACCTTGTTCAGTGAGTTCGATAGATCTCTCCATTTAATTTAATTTGATCCATTCATTCATTCAATAACAAGTTTGTCATGCATGCAACAGGTGGGAAGTTCTGCAAGATTCAGTTTAGCTGGACATTGAGGAGTAAAATCTCACTGGGCATCGCGCATGGACTGACATATCTGCATGAGCAAATGAAGCCGCATATAGTTCACCGTGACATCAAGCCAAGCAACATACTCCTTGATTCCGACCTAAATCCAAAGATCTCAGATTTCGGCCTCGCAAGGCTCTTTCCTGATGATATCACTCACATCAGTACACGCGTAGCCGGGACATTGTATGTTATTTTGTTCTATTATATATATACACACACATTAGTTAATTCGTATATACCAGCTGTACATATATACATACATGAGTTTGTCATCACAGTACTGCTGCTGACTATATTAATTGTGAACTCCAAAGAGGATACCTAGCACCGGAGTATGCAGTTCGTGGGAGGCTGACCCGAAAATCAGATGTTTATAGCTATGGGGTGCTGCTTCTTGAGATAGTAAGTGGCCGATGTGTTTCAAACTTCATGATGGAGGACGAAGAATATCTCGTTGAGAAGGTTAGAAATACAATCCACACACACACAACACATTTTTTCAAATTACATGAATGCATTATATTAATTTCTAGCGATCTAATTGTTATGCCGCCGCATGACTATCTAGCTGGCAAAGAGGACTATAGCTAGGTACATTTCTCATGGAATCACCAATTAAGTACTGAAACCTTCTTTATCTGATCTCTCTCTCTCTCTCTCTCTCTCTCTCTATATATATATATATATGGATCACGTGTAGGCATGGAATTTGTACAAGGCAAACGAGCTCCTCCAGATTGTGGATCCTGCACTACAAGACTATCCTAGTGAAGAAGTAGTAAAATTCCTCAAGTTGGCCCTGCTGTGTCTGCAAGAGGCACCTTCACTCAGACCACAAATGTCTAAAGTAGTGAAGGTTATGTGTAACCATATGGACATCAGAGATGTCCAGATTTCTGAGCCAGGACTGATTACCGATTTCTTGAAGATGAAGATCCCCGGCAAAAGCACCCCTTCCAGAGGTTCTTCCTACATGACGAAGTCTTCTCCTTCAATGGGATGGTTTAAGAAATCGAGTGAGTCGAGTCAGACTAGTTGCAAAGGTTCCAAGATTTAATTCAAGCTGGGTTCTTTGTTTGACTCAACCCTTTTTTTTTAATGATGGGACTAGCAAATTGTATAGCAAGATAGCCTGTTACTGTTACATGATTGTGGTGATGGTGGGAACAAAATACAAGATTGAGTTACACATTTTTGATGTGCCAACTGTACCTATTTAAATTTACGGGAAATATAGATCAACCAGCGACGATTCTCTAGCTAGTTCATCTATTTCATTGAAAGTAGTAGTAGCTAGTGAGAGTGGCGTCCTTTAGGCTAGTTTGGCAAAATATTAAAATTTTAAAGGATAAAAAATTCATCATTCTGTTTATATTTACATTTGTCAAAATTAAAATAAAAAGTGGGGATAAATGCTATTACAGCCTTTAGATGAAATAAAATATCTCTATTTTTATTTCAAAATTATGACAATTGTCCATAGTTTATTATGATTATTTTTTTATACTAAACGGGGATAAGTTGTCCTCTCACTCACTTATCCTCATAATTACCCCTTATTCCACGATTTATCCCCTTACCAAACCAATCATTAGGTTAGTTTGATAATGGATTGAGATTTTGCGAATAAATTATCTTAATTTTAAAGGCCATCAATTTTGTTCATATTTACATTTGTCAAATTGAGAGAAATGTTGAAAAAACTTGGGTTTTAACCAATTAGGGGTTAAAATGAGTTTGAGTTCCAATAATTATATTTAGTGGAAACCCATTGGATTGCGTTCCTCTCGTTGAGTAGATGAACGTAGTATATTTACATTATCAAAACCAAAGTTGGATGAATGAGAAAATTGAATTCAAAGTTCTCCCAATAACATGATGAAAGTGGTTGGTGGTTGGGGAAGAAAAAACTTTAGTCCCACATCGGTTAAAAATAAAAAGTATTGAGGATTTATAAGATAAACTCCTTGTACTCTAGTGAATTGGTTTTGCTGGACACCCTATGGTGGATCTTTTCAAGCGGGGTGGTGCGTAGCACCACCACACGCGCGCAAGGGCGTATTGGGCGTTTTAGAGCGCACTTGACACTTTTGTCTGATCGGACGGTGGAGATCATTCTGATCAAATGAAATCCGGACCGTCGATCGGCAGATGTGATGTGGGATGATCAGAGTAAATCCGGACCGTCGATCGAATGGATCCGCAGATGCAATGTGGGCCGTCAGATCGACGGTTATGATCAGACCGTTGATTATTTGAATCAATGGGTGCTTGAGACTCTATTTCAGAAAAAACTGAACATAGGACTTCAACCAATTTTCCCTTATATAAATACCACCAATTCTCTGCATTTTTAGCATTCAATTCATTCACTGCAATAGACATTTACAGAGTGCATTATAGTCTAGTTCATTTGAGTGCATACATAAAGTCAGTAATAAAGAGAGAGTGTGAAAATAGAGTTGGTTCATTGTCCATACAGTGTGAAGTGCTGCTACCGTAAGGAAATCGCCGTTGTATCGTGGGAGACAATCGCCGGTACCATAAGCACCTGAGCGGGGCGATAATTATCTTAAGGACATAGAGTCCAACTCTAGCCTTGGCTTTCATCGGAAAAGAACAGAATCATCAATCCAGTAAAGTTGTTCTTCTTCTTTGTATTTCTAATATTGTATTTCTATACTGTTTTGTAAACATAACCATCATTTGAGATAAACTTTTTAACAAGAAAAAGTTGAGATAAATGATATCTTAGCTTTTAAGTGGAACAAAATATCTCTATTTTTATTTACAAATTGGAACAACTATTGATAGTTTATTTCAATTATTTTTTATATCAAATGAGGATAAATTGTCATACCACTCACTCATCCTCGTAAATACTCTTTATCCCATCATTTATCTCTTTGTCAAACTAGTCCTTTGGGTGTAACATATAGTTATTAGCCCCCGTAGCAATACCAGAATACATAACAATTCATGCATAATAAACAAATTTTTGTTTGGTTGTCTTTTCTGTTATTAGAAAAGTAAAAAGTGATCTTTTTGTTGTTTTATCCACCTTTGAAAAAATGAGGATAAGTGGTGAATAAGAATTTATGATTTTTTAAACGATAACTATGTTTACATGTTAGAGGAGCTAGAAATCCTAATGAACAACAAATTGAAAAATGGGCATCAATTAAAATCCGATATTAATCTTTATCAATCACTTAAATTATGATGGCACCAAAATCGCTCTTTGACTGGAAACACAGATTGAAAAGTAGATTTTGAAATAAAGTTGTTTTTTAAGATGATTTTAGACCTTGATTTTTTTGGGATTTTTTTTTTAATTCAGGAATCAATATTTGAAAAGAGTTTAATGTTTAGTAGAAAAAGTTGTTTTTCAATTCAAAAAATCAATTTCGACCAAAAATCGTTGTTTTTAAGATTTTAAAAACACGGATTTCGAGAGAGAAATTAAAAAGAATCCAGCTTTTGATTCCGCCGAAAGCTGCACCGTTTGGTTGCGCGTTTGGGGATTTTCAGCTTTTCAAAAAGCGGAATCGTCCTAAACGCGCAATCAAACGGAGTCTGAAAAAAGAAGAAAATCAAAGCCCAGACTAGGAAAATATTCAACGTGACTAGCCTACCCAGTCCAGTCAATAAGACTCCCTCTTATACCCAGCACTTCAACAAATTAAAGCCAAGCGAACACACTCAAAAGGTTTATATAACGAGGAAGAGATGTTTTAATTTGGATCCACGTTTCCTCATGTGCTTCGACCATATTAATGATGTATAATGAATAATTGAGGAAGAGATGGTTGACATCTTTAATCCCATGCTTGCACAGAACACAAAGGGATGAAGTCAGCTAAACCTTTTTCTAGAAAATAAAGTCTGTCTTTAGTAGGGAGTCTATAATGAAGAGCAACTGAGCAAACCAACAACAAGAAGAGTGCTTAGGATTGGTTTGCCAGAGCCAGTCACACCAATCATATTTCAGGTTCATACCTAAATTACCTATATATGATGTCTTCCCAGGACCCATCGATCTATATTTCAGAAACCCTCTGCCCTAGATATTCCAGAGACTCAGGCTAGCTATTTGGCTGCAGGGCTCTGCCAAATTCCATTGCTGATGAATACATCAACTGCCAAATTCCATTGCCGATGAATACATCAACTACTTTAGAGGTTAGAGCTGAAAGACCCCAAGTGATAGGAAGAAAAGCCTTGGAAATCATGTTTGAGGCCTGAGCCCTCCAGCCAAGGGTTTTCCCGTATGTTGTAGACTTTTTAAATTTATTATTTTATGATCAAATCTTCTCTCATCAATAGATAAGACTTGAATCTAAGACCCTTCGGTGAAGAGGGAGTACCTTTCCCAACCTGTCAAGAGGTTGGTGATTTTTCCATTGAAGATTAACATATTCCTGCTTTGATCCAAGATCTGTATTTCAGCAGCTCCTCCTAGATGGATTATTTCTCCATATGCTCCTCATTCAGACCACAGTGAGCTATATATGATTAACAACTAATCACTCATAATATGACGACCAATGTGACCTCATTCCATTGTATCCCATATTTGATCCCAAGGCCGCCTCCAGTTCTGGGCATACACATCAGTCCAATTGACTTGATGCATTTTCTTTCTTATAAATTCTGGACTTTCCCTTAGAAACTTCTTCAGCAAGCCGTCTATCATGATTACTGAGCAAAATTTATATATCAAGCGAGCCAAAAGCTTAAGTACAAGAGCGTTGTATCAATATCTGCAACTGTGATTGGGTTTTGGAATATTGGGTTTTGGAATATCCAAAGGAGGGACAAGAGATCGATCAAGCTTTCCTCTGCATAAACAAATTACACTGGGCATATAAAAAGGTAGCCCAAGAGGAAGCCATAGTGGCATCTGATCAGCTTCCTGCTTCCCTGCGGATCCTCTTATTAATTACTGTTGTAATGAACAGAAGAAGAGTATAGTATAATGCCTTGTTTGATAAAATGCTGTGGATATAGTACTATATATTTTCGGTGACATATAGCTTGATTGAAAAATTCAAAACTCACAGGGCCGGGGATGCATAATGTAAAGGACTGTAAAGGAGATATCATGAATTTTCATTATATACATAAAATTTAAAATCAACAAGTGAACAAGACGCAAAGTAGTTTGTTAATGTGCATCGAGTGTATATATATTGGTAGGCGATTGTATATATGTCAATTTGGTATTTTGGTTGGTTATGTTTTTCACTAATAAAAAAATTGGTGGCAATTTGCACAAATAGCCCCCTTACACTGAATATTTGAAATAGCCTCTCCATCCAATAGTTGCAAAAACTGGCCCCGTTGATCTGGTCAGTTTGCTATTTGCAACACATGTATATCCCTTTTTCCTCTTTTCCCATTTTTATTGCACTCTTATATAAACAAGACAATAGCCCTTTCATCATATGGAGTGTTCTCATAGTGATTCCAATATTAATATATATGGACCCAAACAATGCAAAATTCATGTCAATTCAAAATAATATAGGAACACAAAGCAGAAGAACAACTTTATAAAGTTCTTTTTCTGAAGGCCGAGGCTATAACTCATTTATATATGGCCAAAATAAACAAGACACTCTTGTTTTCTCACTCTCTCTTTGTATGCTGTATGTATGTATGTATTCCTCAAGCAGTGAATGAATTGGATTTTCAGAGATAGGGTGGTATTTGAATAGGAAAGAATTGGTTGAAGAGACTCTAATCTTCCTCTGTTCATATGGAGTGTAAAACGCCCAATTCGCGGGCGCCGCGCTTCCGCCCACCTTATAAATCCTAACAAAGGCTTTTTCATCCCCAATCACCAACCATTAGAAGTTAAACATGGGTTTTGAGAATATAAATATACTACGATTCCAAATTCCAATATTAATAGAACCCAAATATAACCAAAACATGGACAAGGTTTTTTCCAAACAAGACGTCTAATATTATACGCTTCAGGCATTAAATAAGAATCATTTTTTCGGTAAGTATCTGAACAAAGCCACAAAGGGGAGTTCAACGATTATTATTTGGAAGAAAATGAAACAACGAGCTAGATTCTTTGTATCAGACAAGTATTCAAATGATCTGTTACTTCTTAGCAAACCCAGTAATCTAAACTCTTACATCTGGTGTGTGTTCTAACCACTTCCCTTCCTATTTTACATTTTTACTTGTGTTGTGCACTTGTGTGTACCTGGCAAATGTCAATGATTAAACCACCGACAAACTACTGACATAATAACCAACCTCCAATTTTTTTCAACTCTCTACTATACGAGTATTTTAAGACACTTAACAGCTGTAGATTGGCAAGGCCTTCAACTAACCACAAAATTACTTGAAAAGTGTCTAACCACTCACCTCACTCACTCAAAAATTCAGAAACTCATTCCAATGCCTACTTACCTACTGCTAGTTTTCTTATTTTCATGGCACTCTCTCTTCCACCCCACCATCCAAGGTAACAGCATACTTCAATTTAACACCTGCATGCTGGTTTCTAATCTAGATTGAGAATCTTGATCATCAGCCATTAAGAATTCTAAAATGCAGCTCCAGAGCCAAGCAATCCAGACACAGTGAAATGGTGTGCAGTGGGGGATGAATTCGCTGATTGTCAGTACCACACCAGCCTCTTGGGACAAACAGACTTGTATCTCTGGAAATGGTATATTTTAAAGCAAATGAATAATTTTGATTTATTATTTTCGCTTTTTCTGAATCTATGTTGACGAGATGCCTTTTCACTTGTTTATTTTTTTCTTTTTTCTTTTTCTTTTTTTTGTCACCCATGCAGTGTCCGCAGAGAAACTATACAGGAATGCCTGGAATCAATCAAAACTGGAGAAGCAGATTTGATAGACTTGGAACCTGGACTGGCTTACACTGCATTTCTCAATTACTCCATGAAAGCAATCGCGAATGAGTTCTACATGAACCAAACTGAAAGCTATGCATCTGTGGCCATAGTCAATAGAGAAGCCTGTGAAGGAGGGAAAGTCAGTCTGAGTGATTTTAAGGGGCGAAGGTCTTGCCACGGGGGTTACTTAACTGCAGTGGGATGGAATTATCCTGTTAAATATATCAGTTCATTCTATCAGTCCAGACACATGAATGATGGGGAGATCATCACAGACTTCTTCTCTGCAGTATGTGCACCATCAGATTTCAACGGGATGGGGTTATGCCATGGGTGTGCAAACAAAAATAACTCGTGCTTTTCAAATGGGCCTTACTCGGGTAATTCAGGCGCCTTTCGTTGTTTAGTCGAGCATGCAGGAGACATAGCATTCGTCAAGGATGATACTCCAATTCTCTATGCAAAGGAAGGGCCTTACAATCAGATTTGGTCAACAAAGTTGGCAAATGAATTCATGTGAGTATACTGGTTCTATTTGATGTTTACTTCTTTTTTTTCTTCACAAAGATTTCTTTACTGAATCAGAAGTGATAGTGTTCAGAATAAGTGAGAAAAGGTAGAAGAAAAAGAATAATGCATGGAATGCTACAGCAATACTTATCCTTGTTTGTTGGTGTGAAAAATAGTGCTTGCCTTGTCATTTGCAAGATGGTCAGCCATCTCTGTTCCATGTGTGGTCCTTCTTATCTAGTTTCGTAACAAAATTTGGATTCAGTAGTATGGAACTGAACAATGGCATGCATTTTGATGTAAATCGCCCAAGCTTGCCTCAGCCTCTGTCTGGTTTCAGGTATCTATGTCCGAAGGGAGGCTGCAGGGAAATCAATGGTTACCCTGGAGATTGCATGTAAGTTCAAATCACCACACACTAGAAACCTTCCATCTCTTGTTTTCTAGGGAATAGTCCAAGTCTTTTATTCTTTAGCTTTCAACTATCAACATTAGCTGACTTGAGTTTTCTGAATTTTTACTTTAGAATTTCCTTAGAGATGATTCTATATATTTTTGCCACAAAATAAGGTTTTTTCTTGTTTCATAAAGACTGAATGTTGAATAACAGAGGAATGTGGGATATTGTCACAACATACAAATAATGCAAAAAAGATTAGGATTGAAATTTTTTGCAAAAGATTTCATTTTCATTTTCCTGTCTATGTAACTTGTTAGAAAACATTTTAGGCACAGAACAGCTCTTTTGACTTATTGTTATATCGAAACATCTAGATATTTATCATTATCAAATTCAATGTTAATATAGCAAATTCAAAAGTTTTTTGAATCAGCTTTGTGAATTTTATTGCATTAATATTATAATTTGAAAGTCATTTCAATTGTGAAATTCTTTCATATCCTTGCTGACTTCCCATGCATAATTGGAGTCAGGTCTAGTACTCATTTTCAGCCATGACTTTGGATGCATTATAGGTTTTGTTATTACAATTCAGAAGCCACTTATAAACTTCCTAGCCTTTCCAACTTGATTTTTTTCTATGCCACCTATATCTTTTTTGGTGATCTTTTCTAAACCTGACAATCTTATGATCTGGAGTCAAATACACAACTATTCATAGTTTTTTAACTGAACTTCAAGTGCCCTACAACATAGCATGAGGTATAACAAACTTGGTGGATCAATCTTGTTCTCTTAGAAGGCACTTTGTTACACAACCACAGGTTATCCATTAAGATATGGATGATAGCAAACCAAACCACCAAGAACATTTTGTCACCAATAATTTCTTTGTGTGAGTGATGCAGCGTGAGCATCACGCTCTTCTCCTGACCCGATCAATCTTCAGGGATGCGAGATCTGCAGGCTCCAACGACGCTGTTGATTTGTGAAGAATACTAGGACGATAGGCTTCAACGAGTCTGTTGATTCCTAAGAATATCAGAAACGATGAAAATCTATGTATTTGATAATCCTCCGAGGATCACAAAAATACAGTAGAGAAAATAAAATTATATTGATCAAAATTTGTTCTAATTTTGTGATTACAAAGTCTATATATAGAGTAGAGAATCCTAACAAACTAGAATCTCAACAAATCTCTCTATATCTCTCATATCACAAATAAATAAATGCTAACCAAATCCTAACTAAATCCAAATTTAATTCAAATTCAATCCTAACTAATAAAAGTAAAAATTCATATCTTGATGAAATCTAAATATTAACTAATCATATCCAGAAAAATATGATAAACCTAACAAATAAAACAAAAATATTAAAAATTGTAAACCATTTATAATCGTCCATTTGATGGTCCCAATGCCAATCGAACGGTCCATGATCGTACTGCATCAGTGAGTCAATGATGTCTACTTAGGGTCAGTTTGGCGTTCATTCTCATTCTCCTTCTATTGGAGCACCTAGGTAAATGGCGTTGGGAATCCTCCATTCGTATGGTCATACATAGCATCTCATGCAAAAAATTTCATTCCTCCTTCCAATAGAATATACCAAAACTTGATTCTTGGGGAAGGAGGAATTCTCCTTCTAAACCAAAGCTACCAAACTAGCCCTTAGTTTTTATCCTTTCAGCTTCCCCTTTCTTCCCCACTTTACCATTTTCTTTCATTTCATTATAGGAATATAGAAAGTGTTCAGTTGTATAAATTGCAAAAAAAAGTTCAATTACTATGAGTCCCATGTCATTACCAATGGATTTGTTGTTTTAATGTCAGATTAGGGACCGTCCCAGCCAATGTAATAATGGCACGCAATTCTATTTCAAACAAAAAGAAGTCTATAATTTTGAACACTTTGCTGAATGCATCTTGGGCTGATGCCCTTTACTCCGGGAAAAACAGCCAAGGCCACCTTCTTAGTTCCAGGTATTTTGCTCCCCTTCTATTAGTCATTTCTTTTCCATTTCATTTCAAGAATTATGAGCTTTAGAGGCAACAAAAGCATCAATACAAGTTATTCAATATAACGATATAAACTGAAACAAATAAAAGCTAGTAAGAAGGTGAGATTGAGAATCATATGTAAATTAGATTATAATTTAAGGGAGGTGATACACTCAATCTGTTTTGAATCACCTAATGCAGTATATCAATCACCTAATGCAGTATATACTCTGTTATCTTAGTATATACTTACGAGAAACATAAGAATATATACATTCAATGCATATGAGTTTGTACTTCTTTTTTTAAAAGTATTTCATTAGCTAACTATATACTTCAAAAAAAAATCAAAATATGTACAGGGCTGCAAATAGGGTTGCAAACAGGGCTGAACATAATGTTTTCCATAATCTAACAACACGATTTCCTTGCAAAACATTATCGTACTGCACACGCACATATCCAAGCATGATGATATAAATTATATCCATAGAGAAAGTGATGGAAATCCTTAGAAGGTCAAGTGGCTGGGTTATGCTACTTAAAATGTCCAGTAAAATGGTCAGCAAATGAAGCATTAAAATCTTTCAAAGGATTATGCATCACTCAACACCACTTCAAAGAGATTGCAACAGATGAGGCATCACTCTGCACTACCTGAAAGTGAAATTAAGTTGCAATCTCTTGATAGTTGAAATATCTTAAAAACAAGTACTCATTTACCTGTGACTTTCACCAACACATGTTTGTGATATAGTAGTGTATCTTTCAAACATTACATGGATGACCAATATTTGATGGATATTTTGTCAAGCTAACCACATCAAAATGTAGGTTGCATATATTAACATGACGCAATCTGTTCCCGTTACATTATCTTTCATGCAGTATAATGATATGTTGTGGCATGTACTCATTTACCTGTGACTTTCACCAACACATATTTGTGATATAGTAGTGCATCTTTCAAACATTACATGGATGACCAATATTTGATGGATATTTGGTCAAGCTAACCACATCAAAATGTTGGTTGCATATATTTGGTCAAGCTAACCACACCAAAATGTTGGTTGCATATATTAACATGACGCGGTCTGTTCCTATTACATTATCTTTCTTGCAGTATAATGATATGTTGTGGCATGTGAGTCCATAAAAGTCATGTAATTTTCTGTGTAGTACCCAGGGATTAGCTGAAATCAAGCAACTCACTCGGTCATATCTTGGGCTCTCAGCACCTATTTCTAAAACTATACAGCAGTGGAATGATGACAAGGTCAAGATTGCTGCAAGCAACACAAAATCAGTTCCAGGTGTGTAGATAATTTACTATCTCTAAACAATGGTGTCTTGACTTAAATATAATGTAAATTCAGAACACCAACAATTCTCATCAATTATAACCACTGTCTCATATTCCTATATATCCTTCACCATGATGATGGACCTAGAATGGGAACCCTTACACGTTCTGTGTAATTTCTTTATGTATTGTTGGATGAAAGGAAAATTCCCTGATCTGTCTCTCTCGTTTTCTAGTACCTAGTTCTTCTGCAACTGACAAGGATTTTGATCTCTTGACAGATGCATCTTATGCCAAATTGCTGAACCTTCCAAGTCCATGTCTCCTGGCAATGTCGTGGATCATCACTATGCAGCTGAAATATATCATGTAATGGCAAGGCATTTTTAGGCAAACATAAATAGTTGTTTGTTTCAGAATTTCTTATCCTGTTTCTGTAATTGGATTGGGATTCGGCCAATGAAATGGGAGATATAGCATGAAATCGGTACACTTAAAATTGAAATGAAAGATAAGAATACAATGCTATGATTGATTACATGGGAGTTTTTAAGGCAATTCAAGGCAAAAGGCAAGGCCAACAATGCCAACCGACCTATAAATAAGAGAATAGAATGAGAAAGGGAAATGTGAGAACCCACAAATAATAAAATCACTGATGGGGATCATCATAATCATAATCATAATCATAATCATCTTAAGAACAATGGGAAGGGGATAGCTAAATTAGTTACCGTATTTTGATCTCCTTAATCTTTGCATTCATGGAACTTGGCGAGGTAAATATTTCGATTTCTCAACGAACGAGATGGAGGAGAGGAAGTCGATCACAAAAAAGGATGGTGGGAACAGGTTCGTAGCCTGACCGCCAGGCCAACGCCTCTCTGGCACCACGGTCCCATCAGCTGTTACCATTCATGACCATTGTAGTAACATAAGCGGCATGAGCTATTCTGAACATAGATTAGTGCTTTCAATTTTACTTGTTTAAAAAAAATGTAATAATAAATTTTACATTGGGGATTTAAATAAAGGAAAATTATTGACAAACTCCAATTCATAAGCTCCATATAAGCCCCATAAAATGACATAAATTGTAATACATATTTTACCCTTTTTGTAATTTTTGATAATTACTCCCTTTAATCAAGGAGTTTGATGATGTGAGATGATTTTTTTAAATTTTATGGATTATTAAATCCCAAAATTATTGATAACTAATAGCCTTCTCTTTTTACTTTATCAATGAATTGATCAAAATCAAATATAAAAATCAATAGAGCGCAATCTTACTTTCTTCCAATAAGTCGTTTGACGTCGAAGATGATCCTCTCAGAATTTGAGGCTGCCTGATTCTTGGCAGCCTCACCGATCAATCTTTCGGTATCAGTGGACGCCACCCACGATGGGGTAATCCTGTTTCCCTGATCGTTGGCGATGATATCGACATTACCATTCTTGTAGACGCCAGCCAACACACGAATACGTGGTGCCAAGATCTATTCCAATGTCAGTTCCCATTTGGCTGCCTCTTCCTTTGAGGTAACAAAGGCCAAAAGAGATGCTGCAAGCCAAAAGAGATGCTGCAAACAATTCCATTGACGGTCAAACTTACTCCTAACTCAAATCACCTCCAATAACTTGAATTCTGTTTTTATTTTATTTTTTGTTTTTCTTTTTTTAGGGTTCTCATATTAGCTTTTTTATTACCAACTACCATTGCGAGGATATGCACAAGCATAAACTCATTGATTTCATCATGTAGTCCATAAAGGTTAGAATTCTCTTGATATTTTAAATTTTATAATTGTTAGTTACATATTTCAAACTATTATTTTAGACTTATATATATTATTTTTCAAAACTTAATAATATGTTAATCTAATATAAACATGCATTATATCTGAAATGTAACTGACTTTTAATTGTTATATTTAACAAAAATGTAACTGAATTTTAATGTGATTTTTTTGTTGAAATTAAGTTTCATTATATAAATGTAACTGAATTTTAATGCGATTTTTTATTAAAATTAAGTTTCATTATATAATGTAACTGAATTTTTTTGTTATATTTACAAATGTAACTGACTTTTAATGCGATTTTTTATTAAAATTAAGTTTCATTATATAAATGTAACTGAATTTTAATGTGATTTTTTTGTTGAAATTAAGTTTCATTTTATAAATGTAACTGACTTTTATTCTGAACATTGAAAAAAACTTGCATCCATCGTAAATACTTTGTCTAAGGATTGTAATTAATAATCATCAAATTAACAACAACGTTTCAAAAAAAACGTTTGTTTTATAGTTGAATGAGAGGTTACAAATAAAAATTCCATCTTTTTATGTGTCACTCAATAAATGGGTTTTTTGAATGATTTTATTTTTTTAGTTTTATTTTAAAGAAACTTTAGATGATTTTAATTTTGGTTTGCTTTTCATGGTTTCTTCTTTTTATTTTGAATTGGTTTTAAAAAAATTGAATTCCCAAAATGGAATAGATTAATTTGCTTTTCGAAAAAAGTGGTGATGGATTTAATAAGGGAGGAAAATGTGGGATTTAAGTGAGAGTAATATTGTATTTTGTATTTTTAACCTTTTAAAAAGTCAAACAAGCAACTAATAAGAGAATGACACATCATGAGACTTGTAAATGAGGCCTAAATAGTGGGGCATGTGTAGCAGACCTCTTAAATAAAGGGAAAATGACTAAAAAAGTATCTCAAAAGTTAAAAATACCCAAATCAGTCACTTTTTAAAATTATACCTAAAAAAGTCTCATTTTATAATTTTGGAAATATAAAAGACTAATCTACCATTATGTAATTAAATCCTTAATACATTCCACATTTCTTAACTTTGTTAAAATATTTCACGCTCTTAATTTTATTAATATATTTCACAGATTTTCATGTAGATTAATTTTTTTATTGCAAATTCTTTGTAATTAGGTGAATTTTGTGAAATATGTACCAATATAATTTGATTTTTTTATGATGAACTCTATTAAATATTGATATTTTTTTTAAAAAAATTGATATGTACTAATGATATCATAAAAATATGTAAATAGCTAAAAAATAAAAAATTTGAATAAAGATTTAGAATATTAAAATATCATATGTTGCATTAGGGCACAACATATATTTAAATTACATATTATGATTATACACAATGAAAAATAATAAACAATATCATGTAAAATATATATAAAAAACATACAGTATATAATAACAAAACCTCTAAAATGATTGATTTTCATAATGTACAGAGAGATTGTTATTTTGTAAGAAAAATAGGTTTTTAGCGTGGAATAAAGAGGGATATTAAAGATTTAATTAGATAAGGACATATTAGTCTTTTGTGTTTTCAAAACTGTGAAATGAGACTTTTTTAGGTATTTTTTTAAAAAATGGCTGATTTGAGCATTTCAAACTCTTATGAGATTTTTTTAGTCATTTTCCCTTAAATAAAAACACAACTAATCAATTAAATTTATGTGTCAATTACAAGTTTGCCCTTGTGAGTTTGGTGAAACGGCAGCCCTGTCCCCAAAATTGTGAGTGATATTTGGCAGCCCTAAAAACCCAAAATACTTCTTCAACAGGTATCTCCTCTTGCCGACTGTACAAGTCCCAAACCAACCAATTTGATGAGTTTGTGCAGAGAAAGGTAATAATTCTAACCCAAAAAAAATAAATTATTCAACGAAAACAATAAAAAATCTTCTGAAATGGATTTGTAGACAAATTACACCCACATTCATCAGTACATATGTAATCCGAGCAAGAGGGCGGCATGAAAAACGTTGGATTATGGTGCTCACCCTTCAGATCGCTCGGTCTATAGGTCCCAACTCTTCGGTTTCAGCCATTCTAGGTCACTCATACATTTGCTGCAGCTGCCGCAATCAAAAGGAAAATGTGGCTAGGGTTTGTTGTGTGGGGTCAGCAGACATGGGTCTATATGGGTGAGGGGCATTTTGGTAATGTTAGATTTCAGCGTGCCAAACAAAAGTAACAGCCCATGTGAGTTCATCCCTAACGCGCTCATTTGCGTGGCTATTTGTCAAACACAGCTTATTAGAAACGCGAGTGTGGCACCCCACATCCAAACGGGCTCATAGAAACCAATTAACATGCGTCATGCATTCTCAAAATCGTTCTTTTGAGGCGTTCCGGATATTGTTCAATTTACACTGAAAATGCGGGACTGGCTATCTCATGTTCTAGACGTCAAATGATGTTTGGCTGCGGGTTTGGGCGTTTCAATGCGTCAACGACGCAATCGCTGGTGTAACTCTAATCCAAACGAGTCCTAAGTAAATACATAGTTAATGGTGATTTCAATTATTTTTTAATTTAATTAAAAAAACACAATCCCTCCTTGCAATAGTAATGAATTAATTAAGGATTTTTATTTTTTAGTCCCTATAAACTATATGATTTAGTGATCGATCCCTCACTTCTTCATATTTCAGTTTTAGTCCTTAGATTTAAATTATATGTTTCTTATTAGTCCCTGGGAGGGACCTATTACTAAATTATTTGGTTTTGTTTTTAGTCCTTCAGATGGACTAAAAAGAACATATCCTTTAAATTTGAGGATTTAAACGGAAATATGAAGAAGTGAGGGATCAATCACTAAATCATATAGTTCATGGGGTCTTAAAAATAAAAAAACCCAGTAATTAAATTATTTTGCGTATATGTTGGTGATCTCATACTTGGACCAAATATCTCATTACTTGTTATACACTGCTTCATTCAATTTGGTACTGTCCATAAATTTTTTATTGAATTCCGGTATCATTTGAAAAAAATATGCAGTTTCGAATCGCATCCGGATTTGATCGTTACTGGTTTGGGAGGTGAAAGAAATGTACACGACCAAGTGGATTGGCTTGCTCTTTTGTTTTGTTGTGTGGCTGGGTTGACTATGTCAACCCCCACCAACCAACTTTAATTTCATTTAAAGTCCAAGTGTGTGTGTGTGTGTGTGGGGGGGGGGGGGGGGTTCTCTCTCTCTCTTCAAGAGAATCCGAGCTCCTCTGTTGGTGCGAGCATGTGAACACCAACCCCCATCTGACATATGTCCAGACAACACGTGGGTATCACGTGCATGACTTATAAAAAAAGGTGTTGCACGCCGTCTCTTCACGATCACCACCATCTAGATCGATTTGATCGAACAGTCTAAATCTTTAGTTTTTTTAGGTTTTTTTGTTTGCATTCCCACCATCCGATCTAATCTGGACGGTGGGGATTAAATGATGGAGGTATGAATACTCCATCTTCTCTCTCCTCACTCAATTGATTTGCAATGAAACCCTAGCCACCCCTTTTTAAAACCCTTGCCACCACCGTCCGGCACTGCTGACCGGCCACCGACGCTTGATAATCGGGTGTCTGAAGCCTTCATGATCCCCTTCACCGACGCCTGACGATCCCCTGTTTGACTCCTTCACCGACGCCTGAAGATCCCCTGTTCATCCCCTTCACCGACGCAGAGGTTCATCTCCCTCCCCTGTCCGAACCCTTGATGATCTATTGAGTTTGAATAATATGTGATGTTGTCCGACACCGTGTAACATGTGAATAATAACTGTCTGCCTATTGTGAGATGCAAAATTATTGGGTGTTATATTTTATGTTTGGATGGATGCAAAATTAGTCTAGATGTGAAGATTGATGAGGACCAGGTGAGGGCATGAAAATGTTTAAATTAAGGTAAGAAAATGTTTAAATTAGGTTTTAGTCCATGAGTCTCACAATAGGTAGACAATTTTTTATAGCTTATCATACATTATTGGGATCACTTTGTGGTGAATGATGAAATCACAATTGTGTAGAGTTGGGAGTAACATAGCAGCTGGATCTGAAGTCAGCTTAAGCAATAGGGATGAATAGTTGAAGGAATTCAATTTTTTTAACAATTGATTATTGAGAATTATTATGGGATGGATCAGTAGGCCTAAATAATCAGAGAATCCTATGCCTTTTGTATCATGGAAATTTGAAGAATGATGGTTTACACTATAGCATTTTATAGCCTAATCACAATTAATAACTGAAAATCTCATTGCGGTTATTGTTTAACAATAAATTATGACCATAATTTGGAACATTTTAATAGCATTTACATTTGAATAATATGTGATGTCATGGGAGTGTTCATAGGAAATGTTGGTACTTATTTTGAAGGTAGTTTTATGTTCTGTGTTATCTTTTGTGAGTTTCAATATCTTGTGTGAGTTGTGTACCAATTTGAATTTGTAGCCTAATATCTTTCAATATTATCAAAATATTTATAAAATTCTGTTTTTATATGTTCTTTTGTAGCAACATGTCACACATGGCTTCATCGAGTTATTCTTCGAGAAACAATGCTAGTCAAATATCTTTTAACAACAAAGTTTGTATAAAGTGTAAGAATAGAACAGTAATTAAGGTATCTGAATCAGATAAAAACCCTGGAAAATTATATAACTCATGCAATGCTAGAAATTGTAATTATTTTGAATGGATGTATCCAATTAATTATGGGGATTATGATAAAAAGTTTGAAGAAACATCCATTGCCGCCTGTCACAGTGGGGATCATGTTTGGGATTTTGGTTTTATTAATTATTATTGTAAAAATAATACTTTTTTTTTTGGTTATTCTTAAAATACTTAATAAGAGCACTCGCAATTCCATTCTTCATTCTTGTTTCTCTTTTAGTGCGGAGATAAGATTTCACATCATTTAAAACAAAGCCAAGATTCCTTCTACCTCCAACTTATTCACTCATCAAATCCATGACTGTCTTCGGTGCTAATCCCGAACCATCTATGATATCAACCTGAACAGCTTGAACCTTTCTAATTTTTCTATGTGACCTCAAATTATGGCGCAAAGGGGTTGGAACAAGATCATGATTGTAGTTTTCTTCAAATTTAGTAACATGATACGAACCAGAAGATTGATAAATGATAATCATATGTGCCTCACATCCTGTTCTTGTCTCAGGCTGTGGCTGCAAGGCTTTTCGTTTATCAATCCCTTTGAACCCTTCTTTAGAACAACATAATTTTCACTTTCGCACTATGACATTGGACTTATGTGCATCACTTCTTCGAATGCTAAATCTAATTGATCTTGCATATGTGTTGTAGAATTGATAGGTACTATCTTCATAATCGAATACCATACCTACTTCAGGCATACAATTATAACTACATTCTTCATCAAACTGACTGTCTCCTTCCATGCTAATAAAATGTTCAGTTAAGGCCCACTATGTACAAAAAAAAATAACCCAAGCAAACATAGATAAAAAATGAAATTAGAATATAAAAAATTCCTTAGAATCAAACATTACAAAAAATGAAATAAAAAATAAAAACAAATTCCTTTTAAAATAAAACACTTGGGATAAATAAAAAAACCAAATATGTAGCAAAGAAAAAACAGCCAAGCAAGCATGGATAAAAAATGAAATCAAAATATATAAAAACTCTTACAATCAAGCACTCCATACCCAACAACAAAATGAATCACAGAAACACTAACAAAAGAAACATCAACTGATGCATTTCAAACAAATCTCACATAATAAAGATAATAAAACAAACTCTTAATTGATGCATTAAAAAAAATTCTTTAACAAGTTTCCTAGAGAGGATCACATACCCAAGACTTCTGCCGGTGACGGGAGCGGCTGCGGGAGAGGCGATTTTGGCGATTAGATGTTCTCCTCTACAAGATGGAGATGCAGCTAGGTTTCCAACCCAGATAGACGTTGTGAAGAGATGTTGTCCAAAACACAGAAGATGGCGTGAAGAGACGGCGTGCAACTCCTTTTTTTTGATAAGTCATGCACGTGATACCCATGTGCTGTCTGGACAGATGTCAGATGGGGGTTGGTGTTCACAAGCTCACCCTGTGTCACCTACATAGGAGTTCTGAATCCCGCCAGGCCAATGCCTCTCTGGCACCAGGATCCCATCAGCTGTTATCATTCATGATCGCCAATGTAGTAACATGAGCGGCATGAGCTATTCTCAATATAGATAAGTGCTTTCAATTTTACTTGTTAAGAAATGTAATAATAAATTTTACAGTGGGCCTTTAAATAAAAACACAACAAATCAATTAAACTAAGTAATTACATAGTTAATGGTGATTTCAATTATTTTTTAATTTAATTAAAAAAACACAATCCCTCCCTACAATAGTAATGAATTAATTAAATTATTTTGCGTATATGTTGGTGATCTCATACTTGGACCAAATATCTCATTACTTGTTATACATTGCTTCATTCAATTTGCTTGTAGGTGTTATATATATTTGCATGTAACTTATAAATAGTCTCCATTATAATAATATATGAATATGTTGTGTATTTTATATTTTAATTAACCGGGTAATTGTATATATTATTATTTGAGCTATATGATCTATTATCAAAAAGGGCAATACCTATTATGTTGTGATTATATAGTTGTAGATCTCTCTTATGAATATATGAAGAATAATAATGTTTTGCACAATCATTTTTTCAACCCCAAATTCAATACACATATTTTTTTTAAAATAAAATACCTCATCAATGAAATGAGACTAAAGATTTGTGTGTAACAACCATGTATTGAGGCCTGGGTATTGCATTTTTCTATAGCCCATCTCATCATTTAGAAGAGCAGAATCAAGATGTAGTCTCTTGATGTAGCTGGAATACAGTCATGGCTATACAATTTATTCATAAATTCCTTCTTTGATTGCTAGACTAGATCTGACCTGTCACTTTTCATGCAAACAACACATGAAGCATATATATTCATACACACTTACATGTGAAGTATACAATTTTTTTATACTGTCTATAGTTGCTACCCGGATTGTAAATTCATACAATCGAGGTAGCAACTGTCTACTGGTTTCCTTAAAAAAGAAAAAAAGTATATACAATTTTTGGGAGAATTTATATTAATTAAAAGATAAAATTAAGATTGAAAGTAATAAATTAAGTTTATAGAGACGTGTGTGGTAAGAAATCAAATCAATGCATGTGAACTTTACGTGATCAGCCATATCAATATTTTCGGGTACTGAGCTCGCGTAAAAGATAGCTTTGCTTGATCCGGAAATACAGGGCTGTCCGGCATGCATTCCAAACCCCGCATGTGCCATGTGCATGCTGGCTTCCCTTTATGTGCCATATAATTTTCCTATTGATCAGGAAGAGAAGATTTGAGAATTGCTTAGAGGTAGAGAAATTGCTTCATCGAGCATGGTGCACGGCCGAAAGTCCACGCCAAACCACGCACACATGTACAGCCCTCACACTCCCATTAATTAAAGGTTGAAAATATAATATAGTCTACTGAGATGAGATGACCCAAGTTGCATGTTAAGAAATTCATGCTATTTGCCCTTGCACTTGCACGCGCACGCGCACATATAAGTAAGAGCTGGGAATTGAGGTGTATGTATCTCTCCATTCTCTCAAAACGCAGTTATTGCAGAAACCAGTAAAAGAAAGAAATTAAAGGGTGGGATGGGGAAGGACATGAAAGCGTCCCGTCTCATGGTAGCCTTGTTCATGGCTACCATTATTCTAATGGAAGCCACCACTGTTTTAGGACAGGGAAAAGGCAATGGAAACGGCAACGGCAAAGGTAATGGGAATGACAATGGAAATGGAAACGGGAATGGGAATGGGAATGGCAACGGGAATGGCAAGGGCAAAGGCAATGGGAACGGGAACGGGAACGGGAACGGCAAAGGCAATGGCAAGAATGGGGCGCTAGATCCCGCGTCAACACACTACATACTGTTAGACAGGACGCGTGGAACTGGGCAGGAGAGAGCCTTGTGCCTGGCGAGGGGGCGTTGCCTCTTCAGCATCCTACAGTGCCCCAAGCAATGCCCCCAGAGGAAGCCCAGGAACAACCTCAAGGTCAAGGGCTGCTTCATAGACTGTAGCAGCCGCTGTGAAACCACCTGCAAGTGTAAGTCCATCTCATTTGCTTAATTAATTTCTTATTTTTTAAAATTGCATTTTTTTAGATCAACTCTTTAATTAATTACTCTGCAGATAGGAAGCCCAATTGCAACGGGTACGGTTCTGTATGTTATGACCCTCGATTTGTAGGAGGTGACGGTGTTATGTTCTATTTCCACGGTGCCAAGAATGGGGACTTCGCCCTCGTCTCCGACGACGACCTCCACATCAACGCCCATTTCATAGGATCAAGGCCTCCCGGCAGGAGTCGCGACTTCACGTGGGTGCAGGGCTTGGCCATCATGTTCGACTCCCACACGCTTGTCGTCTCTGCCAAACGAGTCTCCAAGTGGAACGACTCCGACGACGCCCTCTTCATCCAGTGGGATGGTCAGGAGGTTTCCGTCCCCACTAATGAGGAGGCCGAGTGGCGCGCTCCTCCTAGTGAAGAATATTCTAAAAGGGAGGTCGTGGTGGAGAGGACCGACATCACAAACAGCGTCAAAGTGACGGTCGAAGGTTTGCTGGAGATGGACATCAAGGTGACGCCCATCGGTGAGGAGGAGGACCGCGTCCACGGATACCACCTTCCTTCAGATGATGCATTCGCACACCTGGAAATGCAATTCAAGTTCCCCAAGCTGACAGACAAGGTGGAGGGGGTGTTGGGCAAGACCTATAGGCCCGATTACGTCAGCCCGGTCAAGATTGGGGTTCCCATGCCCATGATGGGAGGTGAGGACAAGTACCGCACACCCTCCTTCCTTTCTACTGTCTGTGCTGCTTGTCATTTCAAGCATCCCAACAGTATCACCACCACAGATACTGCAGTTGCAGCTGCAACTGTGGATGTGGCTTAATTAATTAGATTACTAGTTTACCACTGAATGAGGGAGAACCCAAATCATAATACCGACATATCTCAAATCATCAAACATGCAATTCTATTTGCAATTACATGATTTATTTTTATATAATAAATGGTTGTTTAAATATATATATATATAAATACTATTGTTAGTCCCTTGTCTATGATTCCATGAAATATGTTATATATAAATCTATACTAAATTAACTATTATTGGTTAATTCCGTTGAGTTTGGACATGCATGCATGTGACATAAATATGCATGAAGCCCATAAATATAAGTCATGGGTATCATAAGCATGCATGTCACTACTTTGGTTTGGATAACTCCATACTGGCATGACATCGGATGAAGATATCACTGATGGGAATCATGGGTAGTTTATTTACAATTGTCGTATCCACCAAGATTGGAAGAATTGATTGTCAGCGATGCAAACCTTTGATTGACCCAGAAATCAAATCCTTTTAGGCACTGTACAAAAAGCTTCCAATTGACATTCCAACGCTGCAGCTGTTCAATTCAATACAAGCATAAGATGTTTTTTGCCAGTAATTAAGTAAGAAATATGAAATAAATTGTCTCTAGCTCATCCGAATAACTAAACAGGGCAGAACCATTTTATACTTATTGCATAATGGATAGGGCGGCGGGACTACTGCATCATCTGTGTGGCTGGAAATTAACATTCGCACGTCCCTTGTGGTATTCCAAGACTTGCAAACTTGATTGAAGAGATGAGCTGCTTAGGGTGTGAACATGCTAAGCAGAACACTGGCCTTACCTCTTTCCTTCTTATTTGAGAAAAATGTGAACATCTTCATTTCAATAAAAATAAAAAGAACACAAGCGCTATATAGATCGAGGAAGGGCCTGAAATGCATGCATGCAAACAAGTTAACAAGCTCACATCTGTCTTCTGGCAAGAGAAGTATGAGTGGAATGATACATTTGTTATAAATCTAAAAAAGAATAAGATTAAATATAAGAGAGAAGATGGAAGAGCTCTTTCTATATTTTCTATCTTTTTAAATTGATATAATGAATACAGGTCTATATTTATAAGCATTAAAAGATAATAACAAACAAGATTTATGAGGATTTGATTTTATCAATCCTTTACAAAAAAAAAAGTCTTAGTCCAATCCTTTAGATAAGTGATTACAAAGTCAAATGATCAGAGTCTAATCCTTTAGGATAAGTGATGACAAAGTCAATGGTAGTCATCCATATTTATAACAACATTTTGATTTTAAATTCACACAAAAAAACAAAAACAAAAATGTTACACTAGTCATACTAT
The DNA here is from genome assembly GCA_030737845.1 of Acorus calamus. Taxonomy (NCBI): domain Eukaryota; kingdom Viridiplantae; phylum Streptophyta; class Magnoliopsida; order Acorales; family Acoraceae; genus Acorus; species Acorus calamus. Next base: position 33,895,578 of record CM060866.1, read on the forward strand.
ATATATAGTAACTTTTACCTTTGGTAGTTAGATATTAATATGCATTGTTAAATTACATGTGTGTAATATTATTATTGTGTTACACGTGTATTAGGTCTTGTATCATTATATAAAGGGTTTTGTCACTCTCTTAATGAATTATGTCATATTATTCTTTTCTCCTAAAAGTTTAACATGGTATCAGAGCTCCTTTAAGATCTTAAATAATTTTTTTTTTCGGATCTTTGTTGAGATTCGACGTTTATTACATCGCGTCGTTGTTCGCGACGTCGTCGTCACCGTCATCGTCGTCCGCACCGCAGCCATCTGCGCCGTCCGAGCTGTCCATCGCAGATCCCCGTCCGCGCGCCGTCTGAGTCTGTCCGAGCCGGTCCGCCCGCCCGTAACCGGTCTGTTCCCGGCAGATCCCGCCCGTGCCCGGTCGTTCGCTCGGCAGATCCCGCTCGGCGTCTTGGTAGATCCCGCTCGGTGCCTCGGCAGATCCACTCGGCAACGATAGCGGCGCACGTTAGCGCAAATCTGCGCCCAGCCATCCTCGGATCAACCTGGCCCTCCGTCCGCGCCCGGTCCATTCGTTCGCGCCCGGCCCATCCGCGCCCGGCCCACTCGTCCGCACCCGGCCCAGATCCATCTGCCCGGATCCGGCTAACATCCGGCCGTCCAGCACCCGTCCGGCAACTTTTCGGTGACCGTCCGGTGACTTTCTGGCCACCGTCCGGTGACTTTCTAGCAGCCGTCCGCTCGCCGCCGCCGCCGCCGCCTGCCAGTTCTGTCCCGTTTCTTTCCTAGACCGTGACGACTTCGTTCGGACTCTGAATCTAGTCATCCAGGTACTCATTTTGTTTAGTTTTTCGTTGTCTACGCATTCATGTATATTTCGGATTCTGTTGAGATATTTCAATCATGTCTTCGTCCGAAAAACCAACTGATCTGAATCCCACGTTGCCGGTCACTACTGCTCTTCAATCAACTGTCCCCGTGGACTCATTTGAGCCTCTTCGTGATGTTCTTCTGAATTCGATCGATTTTCTTTTGAGCTCCGTCGAAGATTGGCCGTCTTGGCGCGCCACTGTGAAGAGCACCCTCACTCCACGTGATTTATTCAGCCACCTTGATGGTACTATTGTTGTGCCACTGTCTGACTCTCCAACATATCTCTCATGGCGGAGACGTGATCAGCGTGCCTCTTCTTATGTGATCAACTCTGTTGATCGCTCTCTTCGGGCCAATCTCAGTGTATTTGATATAGCAGCGGAGATTTGGGAGTCTCTTCTTGAACGTTTTGTGGAGAAAAGTGGCGCTCGAGAGTATCAGTTACTTGCTGAGGTTCAGACAATTGTTCAGGGCGATCTATCTGTCACCGATCTATACAATCGCATGCGCACCTATTTTCGTGAACTACGCAATCTTGAGCCGGGTCCACGTGCATCTCTAGCCGAAAGAGCTGCCTTTCGTGAACATCGTGAACTCTACCAGTTCCTTATGGCTCTTCATCCTGAATATTCTACATTAGCTGGGCAGTTGATTCATAGAGATCCTTTACCACGCTTAGAGGTGGTCCTAGCGGAAATTGTTGCCGAGGAGACTCATCTTCGCACTGTAGCATCTCGACAGACTACTTCCTCGACCATATATTCTGGAGTTCTGGCTGCTACCTCTCCTGCTGTTCCTTCTGCAACCTCATCACGCTCTACAATTCTGTGTGCGTACTGCAAAAGGTCAGGACATACAATTAATAATTATTGGGATCTTCATCCAGAGAAACGTCCGGTTTCTCGTCTGCCACAACAAGCCTTTCAAGGACGTGGTCATGGTCGTGGTCCGGCTCACCGTCATCATACTGCTGCTGTTGCTACCACCACTGCACCAGGTTTGCCTGCTTCTGATCATCTTGACACCTTGATCAATCAGCGTCTCGAGCAGCTTTTACAGCATCCACCTCGGTCCGAGTCTACTGCTCCCTCAGCCTTCTCTTCTACTCTGGGTACCTCTGTCTCTTGGATTTTTGATTCTGGTGCATCCCATCATATGACACCAAACAGTTCTATACTTACTGCATGTTCACCTGCACCTGCTCATTTGCCTCCGATTCATACTGTTGATGGTTTCACTTTAGTTATCACCCAGTGTGGATCTATCACCACCACCTCAGATCCCACTGGTCATCTCTCCATTCCATTTGTTTTACATGCGCCGGATCTATGCATGAACCTTATTTCCATTAGTAGGCTTTGTGATTCCGGTCTGACCGTTTCTTTCACTTCCTCTGGTTGTTTTGTGCAGGATCCACACTCGGGGCGGAGGATTGGCGTTGGTCGTAGAGTCAGCGGATTGTACTTCGTGGAGTATCTGCATCTCCCTGTTCCAGATCCCTCTGTCTTCTGTGGTAGCGTCACTTCTAATGCCGATTTGTGGCATAGAAGGTTAGGTCATGTCTCTGAGTCTTGCCTTAAAGGCCTTTTTGAGTCTGGTGTGTTAGGATCTACTTCTTTTTCTCCTTTGTCTGTGTGTGAGGGCTGTAAATTGGCCAAACCTGTGGCCTTACCTTTCAGTCCTAGTAATAATCAGTCCACCAGTCCTTTTGAGTTAGTGCATTCTGACATTTGGGGTCCTGCTCCCGTACATTCTCTGAGTGGTTTTTCTTATTATATTAGCTTCATTGATGATTATTCTCGCTTTACGTGGATTTATTTACTACGTAATCGCTCTGAGGTTGCTCACATTTATGATGTTTTTACCACCATGATTCACACCCAATTTCAGACTCGCATTAAAACCTTTCGCTCTGATTGTGCCAAGGAATATATTTCTTCTACAATGCGCTCTCTGATTCAATCACATGGCACAATCTTTCAGCAGTCTTGTCCCTACACTCATGAACAGAATGGTGTTGCCGAACGTAAACATCGTCACATTCTTGAGACCACTCGCTCTCTTCTACTGTCATCGTCTGTTCCACAGCATTTCTGGACTGAGGCTGCCCTTCTTTCCGTTCATCTCATAAATATCACTCCCTCTACCGTTCTCTCTGGCATGTCCCCTCATGAACGCCTCTATTCTTCACGTCCCAACTACAGTCGTCTTCGAGTTTTCGGTTGTACGTGTTATGTTCTTCTTCCTCCTCATGCTCGTGACAAGCTCTCTGCTCGGTCTGTTCGATGTGTTTTCTTAGGGATAAGTTTCGAGCATAAGGGGTATCGTTGTTATGATCCGGTGGGTCATCGTTTCTGGTTTGCTCGTCATGTTTCATTTGTTGAGGATGTTCCCTATTTTTCGTCTACGTCCCGTGAGTCCACTTCTCCTACGTCTCCTTCTGTTCAGCCTTGTCCTGTTATTGAGTCTTTTCCTCTTCCTGAATCACCTCCTAGTCCTCCCCTGGTTGAGCCTTCTCCGATAGAGTGTGACTCTTTGCCTTCCTCTTCCAGTCCTACTGCAGATACTTCTATTAGTGCCTCGCCTACTGCGTTTGACGCCCCTCTCCCGGTCGTGGATCCGAGTAGTATCGCTCGCTATCCTCAGCGCGAGCGTCGTCCGCCTGCCCGTTTCAATTTTGATAGTGGACCCCCTGATCAGTTTGGTTTTGCCACAGTCAGCTCTTATTCTCACAACTTCAGGCCTTTCTTGCAGCTATTCATACACATCGGGAGCCTAAATCTTATCAAGAGGCAGTTCAGCACCCTGAGTGGCGACATGCCATGGATGAGGAGTTTCAGGCGTTTCAGGAGACTCATACGTGGGATATTGTTCCTCTTCCCACCGATGTTGAGCCTATCAGTTGTAAATGGATTTTTAAGGTCAAACATCGACCTGATGGATCCATTGAACGACACAAGGCTCGTTTAGTTGCTCACGGTTTCACACAGGAGTATGGATTGATTATGAGGAGACTTTCGCCCCTGTTGCACAGATGACCACCGTTCGCACTCTTCTTGCAGTTGCTGCGACTCGTCATTGGCCGCTCTTTCAGATGGATGTGAAGAATGCCTTTCTTCATGGGGATTTATCAGAGGTGGTCTACATGCAACCACCTCCTGGTCTTCGTACTCCTCCTCAGCATGTCTGTCGTCTCCGACGTGCTATATATGGTCTCAAGCAGGCTCCTCGTGCATGGTTTGAGCGTTTTCGCAGTGTTATTCTATCAGCTGGGTTTGTTGAGTGCTCTCAGGATCACTCTTTGTTTGTGCGATCATCATCGCAGGGTCGGGTGATTCTACTTCTATATGTGGATGATATGATCATCACTGGTGACGACTCAGCTGGTATTACTCTTGTTCAGCGCCACCTCAGTAGTCAGTTTCAGATGAAGGATCTCGGTACTCTTCGCTACTTTCTAGGGCTAGAGATTGCTCAGAGTAAGCGGGGGATTCTTCTCTCTCAGCAGAAGTACACAGCAGATATCATTGATCGTGCCGCTATATCTGACACTCGCCGTGCTGACACACCACTTGAGCTTCATGTGAAGCTACGTCCTACTGATGGTGAGCTCCTTCCAGATCCTACACGATACATACAAATCGTGGGTCAGCTAGTGTATCTCTGCATTACCAGACCTGATATTGCTCATGCAGTCAGCATAGTTAGTCAGTTCGTCTCTGCTCCTCGTTCGGTTCACTACAGTGCTCTCATGAGGATCCTTAGATACTTACGAGGGACTATTACCAGATCACTCTATCTGTCATCATCTTCATCTCTGGTTCTTCGAGCTTACACTGACGCTGATTGGGCAGGAGATCCGACTACTCGTCGATCCACCACTGGTTTTTGCATATTTCTTGGAGACTCTCTTATTTCCTGGCGCAGCAAGAAACAAGATGTTGTTTCTCTTTCCAGCACAGAAGCCGAGTATCGAGCTATGGCCATCACGACCAAAGAGATCATTCATCTTAGACGTCTCTTGGTCGATCTTGGAGTTGATGTTACAGGTCCTACTCCTCTTTACTGTGATAATCGGAGTGCTATTCAGATTGCTAGTAATCCAGTCTTTCATGAGAGGACTAAGCATATTGAGATTGATTGTCATTTTGTTCGTCAGCACTTCCTTGCTCAGACACTGACGCTTCCGCACATTTCCTCTGCTGAGCAGATCGCAGACTTCTTTACGAAGTCTCATCCAGTTCCCAGATTCTTGTCTCTCATTCGCAAACTCACGTTGTATGATCCACCTTGAGTTTGAGCGGGGGTGTTAAATTACATGTGTGTAATATTATTATTGTGTTACACGTGTAATACTGTGTTACACGTGTATTAGGTCTTGTATCATTATATAAAGGGCTTTGTCCCTCTCTTAATGAATTAGGTCATATTATTCTTTTTCCTAAAAGTTTAACATGCATATACTCGGAAGAATGAAATATTATTAGATTTTATATTTGTGTAACGAAGTATATATTCTATTACAAATTTTATATACTAAATTAAGATAGTAGGAATGACTGAATGACTGAATGTAACAACTCTGAAAGAGAAAAATTAAAATAAACTACAAGTTTTAATAGCATAATTGAAAAATTATGCGTTTTGCTAATCTTTTAATCTACAAGTTTCGTTAATTTATGCGAGCTAATATTTTAACAAAACAACATGCCTGGATCAGATAATAATTGTATATGTCTTTAGGTATTTAGATATATAATATTAAAATTCATATTTTTTTTATTCAAACAATGTATAAAATTTGTATATTAATTGACATGTCTAAATATAAATTTTGGTTAGCATGGTCATATATATGATCATAAAAAGAGAATGCAATGGTTATTTAAATTTCAGAATTGTGATTAATCATATAATATAATTGAAGCATTACATAATTTTAGAATCCTTATCAAATTCAAATATTTTTCAAAGGAAATATTTTGATATTTGTATCCATTTTTAATCATTCTATATATAGTGGAGTCTTAGAGAAAATTGATTTTTCATATATAGAATTTGACAGAAAAATAGACAGGGTATTTTACATACTATTGTGTATACTCTTGTTCCTGTTTGTAATCAAGTATATCACTTGTATATATTCCTAACTTACTGGGATCTATGTTTTTTTTAGCTTTTTTCATTACTATCCTATTAAATCTATGAATACTAGCATGTGCAGATTATTGACTTAATTCTTGAGTTAATGGGGATTTACTTTTAACTTTTTTCTATTATTATCTATAAAATATGGGATATGTAAATTCTATTTTATATCCGTACACTGATAGCATCATTCAGGGACTCTTTTTTGAGGGAAAAATCCATATAACCTCCTGTAATCTGGTCTAAATCCATATAACCCTCTGCAATTTTCATAAATCCATATAACCCCTGTAATCACACCGCTATATCCATAAAACCCCCTCAATCAACCTTCCTTCTATCTAGTTAACGGGGTAGGGGGTTATATGGATTTAGAAATTACAGGGTGATCTGATCTTCGAAGCGAGTGAACTCGCGGCGTAAACCTCTCTACCGGTGACTCGCACGTACATGTCCACGACCTAGGTTGGATCCAACGTCGGAGGCATTTTTCGGCGGACGGTGACGGCGGCGGTGGCCGCTATTAGGGTTAGGTTAAATGAGAGAAAGGGCCTAATTTGGATCAACCAAAGGATATGGGATCGGTGCAACAGTCCGGGGTGAGTTTCTTTTATTTCAAAAGAAACAAAAGAACAAAATAATGATTTTTTAATACTATTTGGCGTGGGGTTCTAATTTAACAGGGTGGATAAATTATCTAGTATAAAAATTTGGTGTGTACCACATTATTTTTTCATAACAGCTCCCGGTCCCCAAAAGGACAATATGTCCCTCAAAACTCGGTTAGAAGTGCCACTCGTTTCTAAGCCCATATTTCTATTAGGGATGGTAGTGAGATTGTCTCAATAAGGTAACCAATCTAGTTGAGACGGATTGGGTTTGAATTTGAGACGAGTTTGAGATAGATAAAGGTTTGGGACATGAAATAGGTTTACTTAGCAAAACCCGCCCCGAACCCGTACCCATTGCAATTAATATTAAGATTAAATATTTATTATAATAATTATATAATTTATATATTTCATTTGGTGTTCCAAAAAAAATATCAAAAAAATAAGAATGAATAAACTCAAATGCTAATTGAAATTTGAAATCAAATAAACATTCATTGGGTTGTCTTTTAGTATTCAAAAAAAATATTGAAACATTATATTTGTCATGAAAATTGAAAGTTCATATTTCTTATTTTATTTCTTATTTTTTAGGGTTTATCTTAATAAATATTTATTTTTATTTAAAATTTCAATTTAGATTAAATATTACATAAAAATATGTTTTAATATTTTTTCCTAAACCTGTTTTGGCCAACCCGACCCGACTTAACCTGATCTAAATGGGACGGTTTTGGGATGAAAAAGTTAAACCCGTTACAGGTATGGGTTAAGGTTTTGTGGGTGGTTTTGGGTTTGAGATTCACAAAACCCGTCCCAACCCGCCCCGTTGTCATCCCTAATTTCTATGGATGATGACCCTGGTTCAAGATAAAGAGACAAGGTGTCAATCTTTAATTTTGGCTGTCCCAGGGACTTTCACTTACCATTTAATCTGCTCTACCACCTCTTCATTTCTGTCTTTCAACGGTCTTCTATTAATGTCGTTATCATAGTATATGAGATTTTATTAGTGTATGATCAAATTTTTTTTAAAATAAAAAATATACTAGTGTATCTTAATATATGTTTTATTTTGTATAAAAACATTATTGGGAGAGTGTATGATTAAAATAAGATGGAGGCTGTGTGTATGATTAAAATAAGATGGAGGCTGTGTGTATGATTAAAATAAGATGGAGGTTGTAAGGGAGGCTGTGTGTATCTTTTTTCTTAAAATAAAATGATATGAATTATGGACTATGGTGGTGCCTACACAAGTGTTGAATGTATCATTTTCCTTTACACAGAGACACACACACACACACACACACACACACACGTGTATATATAGGGTGAGGGTATTTGCACACCTCTTTTTGCTTTTCACACCCTTTTTAAATGGGTTAACATTTGAAGATCCATTTATAAATGGAAACTAAAGACACCCACTCTTTACAGACCCATAGATCCATTTGTTCCATTTCTTTAGATTCCATTGCATACCCTCTCTAGGTATTTGTAATCCTTAGACACTGCTATAGTCTATCGGAACAGAAGTTAAACCCGTTGGTTCTGGAATGGGTTAGACACGTGAGATGTCTATGTATTGGTAATTTGTAGATACTACGTCAGTCTATTGGAACAAAAGTGAAACCCGTAGGTTTAGAATGGGGAAGACACCTGAGATGTCTAGGTGTATTTGATCCTTAGACACTTTTGATGTCTATAGGAGCAGAAGTGAAACCCGTAAGCTTTGACTAATGAGGTAGACACCTGAGGTGTCTAAGTATATGTGATCTCTATACACTGTTGCAATCTATGGAATAGAAGTTAAAGCCATAGAGCAGTTCAACAACATTCATAAACAAGTGCTTGCTGATAAAGATTCAAAACTCATTTATTTCATTCAAAGCCCATTCATTCAAAGACAATACATAAAAATTGATCAACACCATTCATAAATAACCATATAAACATTGTTCAACAAGTAACAAGTTCTTCGACAAAAACAACAATATACTTGTTGAAGTGGTTTACAAAAAGGACCCTTCATACTAGCTTCATCATTCTCTGAATCTGCTTCTACCTCTACTTCTTCCCTCTCCTCTTCCTTTTGTGGTTCAACCTTAATATTTCGAGAACTTGAAGCCACTTCTTCAAATCGATTCTTTCTATTGGAGGCAGTAGGTTGAAGACGAGCCTTAGGAGGCATACTGCATCATTCCCAATTAATTTAGGATTGAAAGAAACACAACAATAACAACCAACCATGAAACAAAATAACAAACTACTCATTAACATTCCCAATTGGCTAAATCCTCCGATATAAGAGACATTTCTTAGAAGCCATACTCCTTTACTATGTTAATATATACTCTATTACAAATGGCATGTATATTGTCAAAAAAACTCGTAGGTTTTGAAATTCGTTAGACATGTATGTTGTCTATATATATTTATTTCTTAGACAAACTCTCAATCGATAGAAACAAAAAAAATTCCTATAAGTCCTGGAATGCGTTACACACTTAATGTCTATATATTTATACAACGTAGACACCCATTCTGTCAAGTAAAAGTGATTATATAGACAGATCAAATGTCTATTCCTGCAGAACAAGGCAGAAGTTGGGAAAAACTGAGCATTTCATGGATGATAATTTAAAGATTCAAGGCAAACATGAGTTACTTATAATCCTCTCCAAGACCTCATCAAATCTCCCTATACACATCATCAATCCTCCCCTTAATCCCTTGCACATCAACCCCTATCAAAACCTTAATAAAATTTAACAAGTTGAATGTTTGGATTGTCTCCACTACCCCTTTCAACGCCATCGCCTTCTCTCATCCTTGTCACCATTCTTATGATCTCATTGTTGCTCGCCTTGTGAAGCTCCTCACTCATGTTAATGATCCCTTGCCGCCGCCTTGACCCAGAGAACCGCCACCAGCCTCAGCCGCTCCTCCCGTCGTATGGGGCGGAGGGCATCGAGGGTCTAGGCGCCTAGGAGCTCGTACACGCAGAGCCTCTTCATTTGATAGAGTGGTAATATGTGTGTTAGTGTGTGTGTGTGTGTGAGAGAGAGAGAGAGGGGTGTGAAAAGGAAAAACCAAATTTATTTATATACTGGGGTGTTTAAAAGAATCAACTTTATTTGTGTGGGGTGTAAAAAGTAGGGGTGGTAAACGAGCCGAGCTTTGACATGTTCAAGCTCGACTCGTTTATAAACGAGTCGAGCCGAGCCGAGCTCACGAGCCTCAACGAGCCCGGCGTTCTTCTTCATTTAAGGTTTTTAAGGATTGAAAACAAAATTTTAGCATAAATGAGCCAAGTTCATGAGCTTAAACAAGCATAATTTTGTATTAATTTAATGTTCTGATTTTATAAAGGAGTTTAGTCAAACTTCAATTAAGTTTTAATAACACAAACGAGTAGAATTTGAACATAAAATGAAATCCGATCCAGGTCCCGAGCCTAACCGAGCTTTTAAACTTGTTCAAGCTTGCTCATTTGTCTAAATGAACAAGCCTGAACGAGCTTAAACCGAGTTGAGCCCGAACGACTTGGTTCGTTTATCAGCCCTGGTAAAAAGATAAGGGTGTGCTCGATAAAATGAGGGGTGCAAATAGCCGGATCCGTATATATATCCTCAATCCATGTGCAGCATAGTCGGGTACGATTCCCGGCCCATGGACTGGTGTTAACCGCGAAAACAGAGACAGCGAGCTACGTAGTAACTAAAATCAATTTCAGGTCTCATCGGATCTGGCTCCCCGTTCAGGAGGGTCTCCGTCCTCGGATCAGATCTCTCCCTCCCTCCTCTCCCTCCCTCCCTTTCTCTCTCTCTGTGCGTGTGTGTGTGTCTGTGTGTGATCTGTATTCATTGATCGTCGTCCAATTATGCACTTCGCGTACGGATGGCCCCAGGTGATCCCTCTCCTGGAACCCGGCCCCGTCGCTTCACAGCAACAGCAGATCGTGTACCTCAAGGTCATTGGAGGCCTATTGCTCATCGTATCCCCCTCTCACCTCGAACTCTGGAGCTCCTCCCAGGTATTCCACCCCCCCTCTTAATCGAATCTGTCAGACTCAGACATTCTATTTTGGAAAATTTCGATCAAAATTGCCGATATGAACAGCACAAGGTGAGGTTGGGGAGGTATGTGCGAGAGCCTGACTCCCTCCAGAGTGAGGGATTGAACCTGCAAGCCATTTGGAGCCCCGATGCCAAGATGATCTCCGTCCTCGTAAGTCCCTACTCCTCATTTTCCTCTCTCTGCTTGCGAATGCTAATGGAACACACCGTCCTCATCTTATGGTCTCCAGAGCACATGACAACTCCTATGCATGCCCATTGCTTGATATATTTATTTGGATTCTGATTTCCTTATGCCCTTAATGCAGACGTCCAAATTCTACCTTCACATTTTCAAGACCAACCAGGTTTCTTCAAAACGGCTACTGGTTGGAGGGAAGCAACCTCCTGGGCTATTCCTCACCTCCGTGTCCCTTGTTATCAATGAAAAGGCTCCCTTTTCCGACGACAACTTCCCTACGTATACTATCTTTTCTTTTCCCTTCTTATCAACCTTTACTGTAAGGTTTTTATCTCCTTACATCAAAAGTTAACAGTTTCCCTGTATCTCTTCTTTATTTCAGTAGCAACCTTGTGTGTGACAGTAAGAACATACTTGTCGGGCTTTCAAATGGGTGCCTTCATCTTATGTCCTGGAAGGGTGAGGTATGCACACTGTGAACCACTTAATGCCATTCACGTTAGTTTGAACCACATTATCACCCTCTCCTATTCTTATGTCCAAATTTATTATCACCCTCTCCTATTCTTATTTCTTTGCCACTTTGTGGTGTTGGTTCATCCAGTTCTACCGCATGTTTGAACCACATTGCCATTCTCAAGCCATCAGTGATACGACAGTTCTGTCACACTCCTCGGATGATGGACCTTCCTCTTTGGAAGGGGGATTGAGGTTATCTACATCCAATAATTGTTGTGATAGAGCTTCTATAGTACAGCTTGAACTTTCATGGCCAATGAAACTGCTGGTTGTTATATATTCAGATGGACAGGTTGCAATATGTTCAATAAGTAAAAGAGGTTTGAAGCAGACTGATTCCATCAAGGCTGAAAGGTGGACAAACTCTGGTGATGCCATGTGTGCTTCGGTAGCATCAGACAAACAGATCCTTGCTGTTGGTTGTAGAAGAGGTGTGGTGGAATTATATGATCTGACAGAGACACCCTCTCTCCTTCGAACAGTGTCTCTTGTTGACTGGGGGTAAGTCCTGTAAATCTAGTTCCATTGTCTACTTAGTGCTTTCCATTGATTTATCACTCATTGCATTCCACTTTATACTTAAAATAATTCACATTATTGTAGCAACAAAAGTATCTATATGTTTGCTTTTCTGAAGTCTTGGCAGCTGCAGTATGCAACCCTGTGTTCTTTCCCTTATAGAAATGCTAGAAGTTATAGATGTCTTTGTGTGAAGTCTGTGTAGGGATCGAGGTTTAGAAACTAAGTGGGCTTCAGCCATCTACATCATCATTTATCCTTGCAATCAGCTTAGCTCGTGTACCAGTATTTAACATGGAGATACAAAAATGACTAGCATCCCGTAGATATTTGATTTCCTTCAGTGGGTTTAAAGAGTGCCATGGCTCTCCAAGTCCCTTGGCTAACCAAAGCCTTTCTGTCTTCATATATTGTTCAGTCTATGTAGACTACAAGGTCAACATGAAGGTGATTGCTAAGGTACTATATTATTAATAAGTCCATTAATTTTTGTCAATAGAGTTACCCATCTTTGATACCACTAACATATCACTGCTGTAATTCGTATCTGGGCTTTGACAGATCTTGCATTCTATGTCAGGTTCTTATGCTCCGGTTCTCATTTAGATCGTGCAATAGTCAATTTATTTTTATTTCCATATATCTTTTACCATTGTTGATTTACTTGGTGCAGGTACTCAGTGGAAGATACTGGTTCTGTTAGTTGCATAGCCTGGACACCGGACAACTCTGCTTTTGCTGTTGGGTGGAAGTTCAGAGGAATTGCAGTATGGTCTGTGTCTGGATGTCGTTTAATGTGCACGATTCGTCAAATTGGATTAAATTCTGTGTCTTCGCCAATGGTTAAACCAAGTCAAGATTTTAAATTTGAAGCCTTCATGGGTGGTGCAGCAGCTGTCCAGTGGGATGAATATGGATATCGTCTGTATGCAGTTGAGGAGGGGTCAATGGATAGGGTTGTTGCATTTTCCTTTGGAAAATGTTGCCTTAACAGAGGACTTTCAGGAACAACCTATGTTCGTCAGGTTATTTATGGTGAAGATCGGATACTTGTTGTGCAGTCTGAAGAGGAAGACAAACTCAAAATTTTCCATGTCAACCTTCCAGTTAGGTGTTTGAGTATATGTTTATCACCGCCTAGTTTTCAAACCCTTAACCAGCTGTAGCTTGGTGGTGATTGCCTTATGACATTGCTTGTTTTCCAGGTTTCTTATATTTCTCAAAACTGGCCAATTTTACATGTGGTGCCAAGCAAAGATGGTATGTACCTAGCAGTTGCAGGTCTTCATGGGCTCGTCATCTATGATATACACTACAAAAAATGGCGTGTTTTTGGAGACGTTACACAGGAGCAAAAGATTGAGTGCAAGGGTTTGTTATGGTTGGGCAAAATTGTGGTCGTTTGCAACTATGTTGATATCTCAAATACGTGAGAACTATATTTTTTCCCCTGTATTTAATTTCATCTCAGAGGGTTTCATAATTTTATTGCAGTATGTTATGCTGTCTATTGACGGCGGATGAGCATGAAAAGATATTTTATTTTCTTATATTTGAAGAATGTAAATACATATTGGACATATTGGTGGTTGGAACACTTTTTTTTTTTAATTGTTTCCATCTCCAAACATAATTTAGTTGCTTTGACCTCACAATGCACTTATCCTTTTAGGTATGAGTTGCTCTTTTATCCAAGATATCATCTCGACCAAAGTTCTATGCTTTGTCGGAAACAGTTGCTTGGGAAGCCCGTGGTGATGGATGTGTTTCAAGATTATCTTCTTGTCACATATCGTCCATTTGATGTTCACATTTTCCATGTGAAACTTTCTGGTAAATTATCACCTTCCAGTACTCCAGTTCTGCAGGTAAGTTGAATAATTTTATATCAGCGTCTGCACATGAATGATAAAATATCATGATATTTCAATGTTTTTAAGTAATAACATGACCAACAGCTTTCTACAGTAAGAGAACTATCAATTATGTCTGCGAAGAGCCATCCTGCTGCTATGCGTTTCATCCCTGAGTTGCTGCCCAAAGATGGGACTTCAGCCAATCATTTCACTTGCTCTTCAGATACATTGCCTGGACAACCTGCAAGGTCAGCACTCAATTGCTCAACCTTACCCTGATAATAGAACTTATTTCTCTCAATAGGCACCTAATTGGATAAGTGTGTTATGGTAGATGCTTGATCTTGCGGACAAATGGTGAACTTTCCTTACTTGATTTGGATGATGGCCATGAAAGAGGGCTCACTGACTCAGTGGAACTATTCTGGGTTACTTCTGGGCAGTTTGAGGAGATGGAAAATTTGATTGATGAGGTTTCTTGGTTAGACTATGGCCATCGAGGAATACAGGTGGCAGATCGTATCTGATTACCAGTGTCTGTTATATGATAGTATCTACTTTGACATTCTCTATGTGTACATTTGATTGTCTGATATAGATTCTACTGGTAAGCTTATCATTGCAGGTCTGGTATCCGTCTCCTGGAGTTAATCCTTTTAAGCAGGAGGATTTTCTGCAGGTATTTATTCCCAATGTACTCTCGATTTAGCTTCTAATGCTCAAATAAGATGTTTCTTATTGTAACATCCTTATCTGATGTCTTAAACCTTAATCAAATGAATGAATTATGGGTAAGATACTCAGCTTAGAATTTAAAATTCTATATGTTTTTTTTTTAAAGAATGGTGCTCCCAAGATTTGATCCCTTGATCTCTTTCACAAAGGTGGGAGGTGCTCCCAGGATTAGAAATTTGCTTTATTCCATCTACACCAATGTTATAAGTCTAATCATTTGGCAGTTTTGAGTTTAGAGGCAACTTGTGCAGGCAGTATTCAAGATTTTCTCATATTTTAACTTTCCAACCCAACAAAAAAATTTAAAATCATTTTTAGAAAATGTGGATGGCTTCATGATAGTACATAAAAGTCAACATCAACATAGGCTACTTATGTATTTTGCTTCTGCTTATGAATTTGTTATGTCTGAGATTGCTGTTCAAATAAAGTCTCTAGGTTTTGCCGTATCTTCTCAATCACATGGTCACTAATTTCCTGGACACTTGTCAAATCCTTTCCTGTGGCCATTTAACATGATGAATTGACTTCCATTCATTTTCCATTTAGTTATGCTCTACTAATACTAGTCTGCTCGTCCTAAGCCTTCACAAATACATTAATTTCAAATATTATCCTTCTTTTTGAAATGAAAATGGGTGGGCCTGCCACCGCCTTGTATTACTAAAGATGGTTACAGGCCGATCATAGAAAAAGCCAAGATGAACATACAAGAAAGTGAAGAAGAAATGGTGTAATGGAAGAAAACGTAGGCCTAGAGGATAGAGTCAATGTTGTAAAAAGCGCTAGGTAGTCAGGTGGTTGGTAATCGACTAGTAATTAATCTGCGAGGCGAAGTTTAATCGGGGATTAATCAATCACTTTTTTAAATAATCAATATAATACGTACACACACACACACAGAGTTAAAATTTTATACTGTAAAATAACAACAAAGTAACATGGAAACAAAATTGATAATACATGCATATTAAGGATGACATACAAAAATTCATTAAAAGATATAATACGTAAGAGAGCTTAATAGATTATTAGTCAACTATTGATTAATAAGAAAGGCAGCTAGGTGCTAAGCCGCACTAGGCCCATCTAAGCCTAGGTGGGGGATTAATCGGTGCAAGGTGTGAACTGAATCCAGACCCACACAATATGACTGCGGTTAGGCCTCAATCACCAGCTTTCCACAGACAAAAAACACTCTACCTGCCCAACACAACATCTTCCCGAGGCCCAAATGAAGCTTTCAATGCTGTCCCAGATGTTTCCAAAATCAGAGTGAACCTTTAGGCTCACGCCACAGCTGGAACTAGCCTGGTCTCTGGATAACCTTAAGGCCCACGCCACAGCTGGAACTAGCATCTGAGAGATCTTTGCTTTGGCACTGTGATCACCCTTTGTCCTTAGTTTCTTTCTGGCAGCCCACATCTGATCTGAAGATTGAATCCTTGGGTCTAACCTAGTTGTGAGGCCGTGAGTTTTCCACACCTCTTCTGGCATAGGTCAGTGACAGAACAGATGTACAGTGGTCTTTTCGACAGAATTACAAAAAAAACACATCATCTCCAGAATTTCATATAATATTCTTCACTTCAATTTCTTTGATTTGCTCATTTGTTAATCACAGTTAATTTTACTTTTGATAAATTTTATTCTTAATTGTACTTAGGATTTCTTACTTTCTTTTTCATTTTTGCTGATAAAGCTGGCATGATTGTTTTTATTCTTGTGTAACTTCTTTGAAAAGATCATTAATAGCTCTGCTTGATTGTCCATTGATTGTCATTTTGATGCATTCATTAATTATCTGGGAGTATGACAAAATGGTGTTATATGATCTATAAAGTTGACCCCAAGCTATTGATGAAAAAGGGTCTGTAGATTATGATGATGTGTACATTACTTCTTTGACTATCCGACCTTGACATGCCGCATACTTCCATCTATCTACCTGTCCAGTGAACTGTAATTTATTTACCAATGGAACATGGATTTTCTTGTCCTTTGTTAAATGTGTTTGGTAAGTTGGCTTTATTCTTTCATAGTTGGATCCAGAAGTTGAGTTTGACCGTGAAGTTTATCCTCTTGGACTCCTTCCAAATGCTGGAGTTGTAGTTGGGGTTTCCCAGAGAATGTCATTTTCCGCCTGCACAGAATTTCCATGCTTTGAGCCTTGTCCTCAAGCTCAAACAATTCTGCATTGTTTGCTGCGTCATCTTCTTCAGGTAGATGCATATGTTCATATTCAGTCACTTGATAATCTTTTAAGCAAGTGATGATTTCCTTCATGTCAATACAAGGCTTGGAACAACATGTAGCCTTGGAATAGTTCTTTTACCTTTTCTTTTAGTTATTCTAAGATGCTGTATTTTAATTCTTGAGTTGATGAATAGCTTGACGAATTGTGTATCGAAACTTATGATTTGAATAATCAGTCATCTTCCTCTTGATATTTTTTTCAAAATTATACGACAATTTCGTCATTGCACTTTAAAAAATATGCTTACCTTTTCGTCTGTGTTAATTGAGCCAGACATTTGTGTTACATTTTTTTTAATCTAAAAAGTGTCCCCTGTTTTTGAGGCAATATTCTTTTAGGCTATAATCATTGCAAAAATTGTACAGATTAATTTCTCATCCAACTCATCATCATTTAGAAGTTACGGGCTTATCGCCTTACCTTAATTCAGCTCATCTTTGTGCTCCATTTTCTGTAATAATTTTTCTCAAACTACCTAACATCTGTTGATATTTTTTGCTTGATAAAATCTTGGAGATACCAGCTGGACATTGATGAATTGGAAATTGTTTAGACTCCTTAAAGAAAAACTTCTATGTGCAAAAATGTCTCAGTGAATCTTGCGTTTGGCTAGGTCGCTCTCTTTTTCTACTTTCATACCCTAAAGACAATCTTGTTCTTTTTCCATTGGTGTATTATGTGTCTTTTTTTCTCGCATAACAATCGTACTGTACATAATGATTTAGTTGTCAGATTCTGTTGTAGCCACTTCGGTATAAGATGGCTGGTTATTTGATGGGTTTTGGTTTAATTTTTAGGGCATCTGTCATTGAACTTTTGTGAAGTTTATCATCAGCATAATAAAGAGTATATATATTTTGTCATGAATAAATTCAGTTAATATGTTTTTGATATGTTTTCTTATTATCCAGAGAGATAAAAGTGAGGAAGCTTTACGATTAGCACGCCTATCTGCAGAGAAACCCCATTTTTCCCATTGTCTGGAGTGGCTCCTTTTTACTGTATTTGATGCAGAAATATCAAGGTATATCATTTGAGTCTTTGTGGTTATTGGTTTATATATTTAAGGAATCTTTTTAGATATCAGTTAATTTGAATAGCCTGGAATTCATCAAGAAAAGATAGCTGTATAGGTGGAATGATAAACATTCTGAAGTTTTTCTTGATGGGGAATTATTAGAGTTTGTCATAAATACAAAAATGGAACTTTTTTAATTATTAAAAATGAATGAGTTTCCAGGGTTGCTGCATTCTATACCTGAATGCAATATCCTTTTAATCTATATACTTTACCTTGTGTACCTTGTGTTAATGTGATTTACTGGAACAAAATATTTAAAGAAATGGAAATTAAACTAGCAGGTGAATGATATATGGAAAGGTGTTCAAAGCCCCATGAAGAACTTGTGATAAAAATACTTGTGTGTGACTACCTTCTGTGTAATGATTTTTTCAGACTCTTATGAATAGGACATGTTTTATGATGTATCTGGAACCGTCCCAGTCAAATGCTTGTGGTGATTTCCTGAATTGCCCTTGTGAAACCCTGAGGTTTTATACGCTTTTAAAAACTTCCTATTTAAAAACTCAGGGATCTGCTCATATTTACATAGTTGTTCAAGTGTGGTAATGTCTAACGAAAACCCTCTGTTATGAGATTTTCTGACCTGTCCTTGTAGTTCAGTTGATGCTTATAGAAACTGTCATTGACTCTTTGTACATGGACAACACACATGGGATTTTGTTTGCGAAGCTGAAATCTATGTCCCTTGATATTTAGTGAAGTGCCTCTTCTAAACCTTGCAATCGGTTTTAAAAATCTGAGTGACCAATTCTGAGTAGAGGATAGGATCTTTGAATATTAATCACATTCTTTCATGCTTATCTGATCCTGACTAAAGCTTGTGACTTCATTTGACATAATAATATTCAGAGTCTGTATTTGTGTTTTACCTAGTCACCTTTTGTTGCATGTGAAATATCGTGAACCTTCTCTATGTGTATTCATTTCCTGTTACTAGTGAAATATTCCCATGTTTGACAATGAAGGTGCATTCTGATATGAATTATTATATTTAGTTCCAACTAAACGTGGAGTGAATTAATTGATTAGTTATGGTATTGCAGCTATTGCTATGAAATGATAATTGTATCAAATTGATGTGTTGAGTTCCTTCACAGGCGAAATGTGAACAAGAATGCATCCCTGGCTTCTTCAAATTGCACAAGCACATCGCTTTTGGTTAAGACGTGCGATTTGATAAGAAACTTCTCTGAATATCTTGATGTAGTTGTAAGTGTTGCACGGAAAACAGATGGACGACATTGGGCAGATTTGTTCTCAGCTGCAGGGAGATCAACTGAGTATGTTAAAGTATTTATTTAATTTCAATTTTTTATTTTCCAACAACTAGGTTCCTTTCATGATTGTCCTGTCACCTGATGTTATCATCATCCAGAGTTTATTTCTTACTGATCTTGCAACTTGTTACAGTATGTACCTTATTTGTTTCATACTTTCATTGATAATTGGGCCAGACATATGCATCTCAAAAAATGCATCTTTAGGATGCTTGATGGCTTTTTTTCTCCTTGTCCTTTTTTCATAGCCTTGGATAAATTTGGAATACATAATTGGCTCTTGTTTCATGAAATAGTATTCTTTTCAACTGTCTGTTATATTAACTTTTTTTTTTTTAATTGTAATACCAAAAGTTCTCATCTTTCATTCTCATTTTATGTATGCAGATTGTTTGAGGAATGCTTCCAGCGAAGATGGTACCGGACAGCTGCATGCTATATACTGGTAATTTAACAGTTAAGATATGATGGTGCTGATCAAAGTTGCTCAAGAGTATATTATAATGGACAACTGTTTTGGTTCTGTGCGCATGTTTGTGTCTTTGTAGTAGAAAAGTTTTTCTTGGTGCTTGTCTGTCATACACCTTCTTAAGCGTGCTATAGATTACTTTTAAAAATCTTTATACTACAGGTGATTGCTAAACTAGAAGGCCCTGCTGTGAGTCAATATTGTGCTCTCCGACTATTACAAGTAAGCTTTTAGATTTTTTCCTTCCAAAATTTGAGTAATAATCGTTTATAATTCTTTCCTATTGTTTTTTTTAATATAGATAACTTAAATATCAACATTTTCCAGGCAACACTTGATGAATCCTTGTATGAGCTTGCTGGAGAGCTGGTATGTTATGCACTTTCCGAATTAATTTTTTTCATCTTTATTTGTTGAAGGAAATACATGCCATATTTTTCCCAGGTTAGGTTCTTGTTAAGATCTGGAAGAGATTATGAAAATGCCACTGCAGAGTCTGACAAGCTCTCTCCAAGATTTTTTGGGTATTTCCTTTTTCGCTCTTCTTACAAGAGACAATCTGTCGATTTGAAAAGGTATAAAATTCATCTATCTAGCAGGATTACCTTTATGAGAGACAGTGGTGCTTGATGCTTTTTTATCGGGTTGAATTTGTTGAGGCTCTCTGAACCAAATGTTATTACCTAGATGAGAGAGATGAAAGAATTTTAACAAGTACAGCCATAGTCCCTGATTCAAAAGGTTTTGACCTCCACAAATTGATTCATTTGAACTCCTATTGGGCTTGTTTATCTATGGTTCAACAAACCTTGAATTTCAGTAACATTACCAAGAATTTGATCTTGATTTCACATCACCCTTAAATATCAGTGAAAACATTCTTCAAATTGTTTAAATTTATCCAGTATGCAGGTTTTGTCTCTTTTTGCTTCTCTGCCCTTCTAATATCCATTTACAAAGTTTAATGGACCAGAATCAATGCCATGTCAGCCAGGTCCAAAACTACCTTACATATGTTTAGTATAATAGGCATGTAAGCTAGTAACGGTTCAGGATTTTGTATTCTACCATCTAATAAGTAATGAAAATGATATATCCCTCCTTTTTCTTCTACTTTATTGATCTTTGTTAAATTTTTATAATTCTTACGAAGGATTTTTGATCTGAACAGCGCCTCATTTAAAGATCAAAATACACATGTTGCTTCTGTTAAGAATATTTTGGAAAGCCATGCTAGTTATTTGATGTCAGGAAAAGAACTATCCAAACTAGTTGCCTTTGTCAAGGGAACTCAATTTGATCTTGTGGTGAGAGCATTTTTTTCTCTCTGTGCAACTATTTTTTTTATCCATGTGAAAGTAGGAATTGATTGCATACATTTAATACAGGAATATCTTCAGCGTGAAAGACTAGGTAGTGCTCGACTGGAGAATTTTGCCTCAGGGCTCGAACTGATCGGGCAGAAGGTATCAACCAGTTGAAAGATAAACATTTAATTTGTCTGGTTTCCATAGCAATTTCATATATTAACAAGGCTCAGAAAACCATCCCTTCGCATGCTCCCATCTTTGTCTTCATCGAGTTCAGTTTTTATACCAACTCAAATAGCGTATTATGTTTATTAGTGATGATTTAGATATGACTTGCACAAACATGTACGAAAACTTCTGTCCACAATATCGAAGTTGTGTAATGCCAGGATGCCTTTTTGGAATCATCCATGCAATTGGCCTTCCTTCCCAACTAGATATCAATATATGGCATATCCGAAGCAAAGCCATAAATGGCATTGAAGTAAAAAAATTAAACTGTAGCACAATTAGTTAGTAAAAAACACAAGTATACTGCACCAGGGAAAAAATTATGTTGCATATCTAATAGCTCAAGAAAAGAATAATTATTTCTGGTTTCAACATACACTTTTTTTGTTTGATCCAAATTATGTTGCATACTTGCATGTAATCATTTGGTTTGACTACTTTTGTCTGCATGCGAAGCAGGTGTCTTCAGATTCCAATTTGATGATTTTTAAGCAAAGATACCTTTTTTAAGTTCTTTTAATCAATGTGTGGGATTACTGCATTGGGAAAGATAAAACCTCCATTGTGCTCAAATTTGTTGAAGGTTTAATGGAAGTTATTCCATATTTCTACATTAGGATGAAAATAAACAAACTTTTAAATGCCAAAAACCTTCAAATTGTAGAGGTGATTTGTGCACCTTAATAATAGTGATTGATCAATGTTCTCTCATTACGTGCAGCTTCAAATGGGCACTTTGCAGAGTCGATTAGATGCTGAGTTTTTATTGGCGCACATGTGCTCTGTTAAGTTCAAGGAATGGATTGTGGTACTAGCAACTCTTTTAAGGCGTGCAGAGGTATTGCTGGCTTATGTTACAATGCTAGTATATAATTCAAATATATCTACAGTTCATTTCTGATCGATTGCTATGGTGCAACAGCTTAATAATATACCTGAAATGGAATGTCTCATCATGGTAGAGAAAAACCTGCTTGTCAAATGTAAATGGTGATGTAATGTTCTCATACACCTGAGCTAACTACAGTTTCCATGGGTTCTTATGTTAAGTTTATGAGTCCTTTCAAAGGCACATATTGTATCTCAAGTAGAGGAGAGATTGATCACTTCAATCCCAATTAATGGATTTGACTTTCTTTGCTGTTAATAATGTAGTCTTTTGCATTCCACTGCAAAAGGGGCAGGGGATTGATAATTGCGAAATCTTGATGAAAAAAGAGATTGACTAAGTCCTTATTGTGTAGTATAAACACAAATGTTCTATAAATAATGTTAGCATTTCGGTCTCATGAGATGGTGTACCTTCAATGTATAAAAACATTTTATAGAACAGGACACAATTCGGTAAAGTGAATAAAAGTGGTCACGAGTAAATAGGTACTGGTCTGATGAGGTTTCCATTTTATTTATTGTATGTCTATTGCCTTCTGATGCTATCTTATGTGAACTTCAATAGGTCTTGTTTGATCTTTTCCAACATGATTTGCGGTTATGGAAAGCTTATAGTACTACTCTACGGGTAAGTTACAATTTTCTGCTCCGTGCATTCATGAATAGCTTTGTCAATCAAGTAACTGCAATACATCTCACTCAACTTTCCAGTCACAACCTGTATTTGCGGAATATTGGGATCTGTTGAAGGTTTTGGATGAGCAACTCTCTTCGCTTTCAATTACAGAGGATAAATGAGTTTGCTGTAATAAACTGTAGATGCTGAATATTGGGATCATAGCTCTCTTCTCTTTTGATTTCAGAAGGGTATTCCACATTCTGTATACTGTTAGTGTAAGATAAATTTGTTTCCAAGTGTAATTGTTATATATCTTGTTCAGTTAATGAGTGAAAGAGGCTGCTTGAGGCATTTTGAATATGTAGTGTGAAATGTTTCTTTTCTGGTGAACCCAATAGAAAAACTGAGCAATACTAATGGCAGGACTCTTCAGGTGGCCTGTATGCATCCTCACCTACTATCGTGACAAATTCAACTCCTGAGCAGATTATATGTAATCAGAATTGTGAACTTATTACTCCTATGAGGCCTGATGGGTCCATTTTTTAAACAAAATTAATGGTTGGATGGATCCACCTTGATACGCATCCTTTGAAGCAAGCGCATGGCTTGATCTCAGAAATGATTAATTATGTCATTTAGTCTTTAGAAAATGCTTCATCTCGGCATGGGACATATACCCTTGCTTCCTCTAAAGGGAAGGGATCCTGTAATGTCTATTTTGTATTTTTGATTAGAGGGTAACAACTGCTGACCCTCTCACATAGATACATACTGAACTGTATAGTTAGTTCATCATCAATCAATGCCTCAGGTTTTTCGGTTTGATTTCTTTGTTCTTCCGCAGAGCAGCAGAGGTGGTGTTTTGAAGATGGGTACTATTTATGACCCTAATAATCATTTATTGAAATCAACATTCATTCAAATAAATTTCTTTGTACAATAATATTTGTGACCCTAATAATCAATAAACTTGTTAGAAATAAGAGAAAGAATAATAATGAAACTCTAAAACCCTTGTTCTATTAGAGAGGGACTAAAATCCTTTATATAATAGTACAAGATAGTGACGGTGACGCGTATGAAGACGACAGTGCGTAAATAGGATGGCGCGAATATAAAGATAGAATGACGATGGCGCACAGAGAAGACGGTGGCACAGAGAAGATGGTGGTGCGCGTAGACGATGATGATGATAGATCTCAAAGGAAGAAGGAGATCCAAAGAAGAGAACAACGACGACGATGACAGTGGCCCGAATCTCAAAGGAAGAAGGAGATCCAAGGAAGAAAACGAAGAAGACGACGACGACGGTGGATCTCAAAGGAAGAAGAAAACCAAAGAAGAGAAGAACGACGAGCGCATATAAAGAAACGTGTGTAGAGGCAACAATGCTGCGTTTAAAAGACGCCATTTGGCGAACGACGATGACGGATCTCAAGAAGAATGCCACTTGGCAAACGACGATGACGATGGATCTAAAGAAGGAGATCCAAAGAAGAGAACAACGATGACGACGATGATGGTGGCACACGGAGACAACGCTACGAACATGATCTCAAGAAGAAGGAACCCGAAGAAGAGAAGAATGACAATGGCGACAATAGTGTGCAAAGACGACAGCACACGGAGACGACGACGATGGAGGGTCTCAAGAACATGGCTCGATAGTGACAACGACGACGAGTTGGATTGGTGGCTCCGCGGGTCGGGTCTGCGGGCGAGCGGGCTGGAGATTCCACGAGCTGGCTGGTCGGCAGGTCTGCAAAAACCGCACGCGAAGTCACGCGACTTTGTGCGCGTAACTCAGGATTTTCACGCGGTTTGCATGATCTTCATGGATCTCACAGATCTCCAAAGGATCATCACAGACTTCCACAACGTGAACTTAACGTGGATTTTGTGGGATCTTCACACAAACGTGAACTTTGCATGGAGACGATGACAGTGATGACGTGGAGACGATGGAAAAACAATGACGGAGACCACAAAGACGACGGTGACGATGCAAAAATGATGACAGAGATGATAAAGACAACGATGACGACAACGACAACGGCGAGTGGCTAAGACGACAGTCAAAAGTACTCCCCACTCCGATCGAAGACTTCTCAATCGGAGTGGGGAAGAAGATGAAAAACTTTTGTGATTTAGGGTTTTTGGGGTGGCTTGATACCATCTTAGAAATAAGAGAGAAAAAATAATAATGGAACCCTAAAACTTGTTCTATTAAAGAGGGACTAAAGCCCTTTATATAATAATACAAGATAATGTTACATGTGTAACGCACTAACAAACTAATATCATAACAAACTAATATAATAACAAACTGATATGTAATCTAATACATTTAACAAAACTGATTTAAATCTTTTTATCGGAAGACAAAAATTCTCTATTGAAGGGGGAGAGAGAGAGGAGAGAGAGAGAGAACAAGATGATACACTTGCTGTGTGAAATAAAAAAAGATTTATGAAAATTTACTGAATAGTTAGTTTTATGACCATCAATGTAAATATGAAAAGGAAAACTAAACCATAGTAGAAACCTACCAATAGGCATAAATGATGAGAATAAAATATTTATTTAATAATTTTATAGGTTCAGGATTTAGGGTTCAGGGTTAGGGGTTTAGCCCCTGTTTGGATCAAGGGTTAAGGGGGGTATAAGGGTGTAATAAGAATGGATAGGGAAAATGGCTGTTTGTTTATCGAGAATAACTTGATATTTCTAAGTCAGTTTAAATGAGTATAAGAGAGTATAACAATTCTAAGTAACCCCTGGGATAGGCTTATACCCATCTTATCTATTCCCATAGAAGGTGGGGTCCACCACAACATAAAAAAATTACATCTCATCACATCAAATCACTTATCACCATCTCTTATATATCAATATGACCCACATGTCAAATGAAATTTTTACAACTTATTCACATTTTATTCTTTATCAACCAAACAACTCAACCTTTATTATTATGATTTTCAATGAGTATAAAAAAAACACAACCAAACAGAAAATCACTCATTCCAATGATAAAGTTATCTGTTCCTGGAATAGGTATAAACCCTAGAATTGTTTATTCCTCGATCCAAACTGGGGCTTAGGGTTTAGGGGTTAGGGGTTTAGGGTTCAGATTTAGGGCTTAGGGGTCAGGGTTTAGGGTCCATGGTTTTTTTTTCATATTAGTAAGTATGATATTTTATTTCATAAAAAAGAAGATTACAAAGGTGTGTGGTTACAAGAGAGCCCAATGGGATAGCCACTCTATACTTGGTTAGTCCTGCACACTTTACAAAAATTAACTTTTCATGGAGGACTCAAGAAAGAACCAAACAACTGAACAAAAACTGGGGGATTAAGGTCCTCGGGTTTTGTGGGATTGGGCTAGAATACTGCCTGCATATGGGTCTGCAGTCTGCAGTGATGGGTGTGATAAAGGTAAAATGGAGGCTCATCTCCCAAACAAGAATCTGTAGCCATCATTCCTCCTATGTAACCCATGCAAAGGTAAAATAAAGGTTTAGGGTTTAGAATTTAGGGTTTAGGGTTTTAGGGTTTAGGGTTTAGGGTTTAGGGGTTTAGGGTTTAGGGTTTAGGGGTTTAGGGTTTAGGGTTTTAGGGTTTAGGGTTTAGGGTTTAGGTTCAGGGTTAAATTTGGTTTAGGGTTTAGGGTTTAGGGTTTAGGGTTTTAGGGTTTAGGGTTTAGGGTTTAGGGATTTAGGGTTTAGGGTTTAGG
This sequence comes from Acorus calamus, assembly GCA_030737845.1. Lineage (NCBI taxonomy): Eukaryota > Viridiplantae > Streptophyta > Magnoliopsida > Acorales > Acoraceae > Acorus > Acorus calamus. The sequence goes on from CM060866.1 coordinate 33,921,979, forward strand.
GTTTAGGGTTAGGGGTTTAGGGTTTAGGGTTTAGGGTTAGGGTTTAGGGTTTAGGGTTTAGGGTTTAGGGTTTAGGGTTTAGGGTTTAGGGTTTAGGGTTTAGGGTTTAGGGTTAGGGGTTTAGGGTTTAGGGTTAGGGGTTTAGGGTTTAGGGTTTTAGGGATTAGGGTTTAGGGTTTAGGGTTTAGGGGTTTAGGGTTTAGGGTTTAGGGTTTTAGGGTTTAGGGTTTAGGGTTTAGGGTTTTGGGTTTAGGGTTTTGGGTTTAGGGTTTAGGGTTTAGGGTTTTGGGTTTAGGGTTTAGGGTTTTGGGTTTAGGGTTTAGGGTTTAGGGTTTTAAGGGTTTAGGGTTTAGGGTTTAGGGTTTTTTTTTTTTGCTCAGCAAGTTTGAAATTTTATTGATTTGTGAAAGTAGTTACAAAAAGTAGTTACAAAGGGACTCCTGGAAGCCTAATGTACCACTATACCCTATCAGCCTAGTGACTTCACATGTATGAGGACAAAATGTTTAAGTACAGACTATAGTTAGAAGAACAAAAACAGAGAACAAGCAACCGTAGAGGCTTTGAGGCAGATCCAATGGGCAGCACTGGGGTTGGACTCTTCTCCACAGTTGTGTTGCCGCGGCTCTCCAAGATGTAACCCTAAGTTGAGACCTGTGAACCTCACAAGTGTGTGTATGTGCGGTATGCTAATGAGTTGGTTATGCATGATAGATAGATTTGCAAGTGGAAGACCCTTAAGGCTTTGGAAACCTGTAGTGAGGAACCTCATTGGCATCATTAGTGAGGAGGGGGATGACATGAGGTGGAGGGGAGGTATACACAGTTTCATGGGTGGCACCAAAGCCTAAGTTGGCAAGCTTGTCTGCGGGCTGGTTTCCCTCCCTATAGACATGGGATATTTTCCATTGTGGAAACTGATTAAGAGTGGATAGGATTTGGGAAACATAAGGGGTGGTCCGAGCCGTGGGTTTGAATTTACCCAAGATGGTGTTCACCACAAGGGTGGAATCACTTTCTATCCAAAGCAGTGGGGGTGAGTGTGGGTGGGATTCCAACCAAATGAAGAGACCTCTAAACAATCCATAGAGCTCGGCAAAACTGTTGGTGTTGTGTTTGGTGTTGGAAGAGAAACCGAGGAGGAAAGTGCCCTGATGGTCCCGGAAGAGACCACCAGCGGCCGAAGGGCCAGGGTTCCCATGTGAAGCACCGTCCACATTTAGTTTAATCCATGGGGGGTTAGGTTTAAGCCATTTGATTTCCAATGGGGGGGTGGGTGAGGTTGGGGCAATGGAGAGGCCAAGCGGGGTGAAAAGGCTGATGGTGTGCTGGTCAAATTTCCATTTAGGGCCATGGGCAGCAATAAGGTCAGAAATGTTCCTCTTGATGGAGTTGATGATATGTGCAGGCCTAGGGGGAGAGTCATTAAATTTGGCCTCATTTCGAGTTTTCCAAAACTCATGTAAACATAGGAAGAACATGACCCTGCATATCAATTTGCCTTTGCGGGGGAGAGTGATGGAAGCTAACCATCCTTTTAATGCTCTAGGGAGGGGTTGAGTCCTAGGGATGTTGCAGTGAAGCCAAGCTGCCATAGTTTGCCAAACAGGCAGGACAGCAGGGCATGCAAAGAAAATGTGGAGTTCAGACTCCACCTGGTGCTTACAAAGGTAGCATCTGGAAGCAAGAGAGAAACCTCTTCGAGTGGCCCAATCATCAGTTGGGGTGCGTTGGTGAAATGCTCGCCAAATGAATAAACTTGTTCTGGGAGGGATAAGAGGGTTCCAAATTTGTTTAGACCAGCCAGGTTTGGGGAGATGGGTTCTAATACTATTCCAGCAGGAATGCACAGTGGCCGGGCCCAGGTCATTTGGCTCCCAGCCCATGGAGTCTTGTTTATTCAACTCCGGGTGGGGGAGCAGCCTAACATCAGTTAGCAATTCCAAGAGGGCAGGGTTATCTACCCGACTAAGATCCCAGTTACCCTGATCATCAATTATCCAATTTACAGTAGTGTGAGGGTTAGCCTCAAGGGGAAAATTTGCACTTAAGGGTTGATCACCTAGCCATTTGTCTATCCAAAAGCGTGTGGTTGCTCCATTCCCGATGATCCATTGTGTGCCCTCTTGAAGAAAATGTTGTAGACCCCTAATGGATTTCCAAATGCATGTGCCTTCTCGAGAAGGACAAGATTTCCAGATTGGTTTGTTATGAAGATAGCGAAAATTCATAAAGTGAGCCCAGCATGAATTGGAGTTCATTGCTCCCCAAGCAAGTTTGGATTGTCATGCAAGGTTGACATCCTTGATCCTTCGAATACCAAGACCTCCCTCATCTTTGGGAGAGCAAAGCTTCTCCCAAGAGATGGGGGGGGGGGGGGAGACTAAGTTAGCCGAGGTGGAAAAAAGAAAAGTTCTCATGAGTTTCTCCAAGGTAGCAATGGTGGGGTTAGGGATGGGGAAGGAAAGGGCCGAGTATATGGGGATGCTCGAAAGGACGTGTCGGACGAGGGTAAGCTTACCCGCTTGTGAGAGGGTTTTACCTTTCCACCCGGCAAGCCTTTTGCAAAAGACCTCAACTAGTGGCTGAAAAAGGCGTTTTTTAGGGGCACCTTGAAAGAGAGGTAGGCCTAGGTAGGTAAGTGGAAAAGAGGCTTGCTTAAGGGGTAGGATGCTAAGGATTTGACTTTTTCTCGGGTCCGGCATGCATCCAAAGACAATTTGGCTCTTTTGTTGGTTGAAGATTTGACCCGCGGCTTTTTGGTAGGAAGAGAAGAGCTTGTGAAGGGCTCTAGCTCCCCTTTGGGTTGCTCTAAGGAATAAAAGGATATCATCTGCAAATAATAGGTGGCAAGTAGGTCTTTGAGGGGGGTTGGCGTAGAGGGGGGTAATGTCACCAATGGAAAGGAGATGGTTGAGGTTGCGGCTAAGGACATCTTGGGCTAGGATGAAGAGGGCGGGGGATAGGGGGTCTCCTTGACGAATGCCACAAGACATGCCAAAGAAACCATGTGGGGAACCATTAATGAGGATAGAGAGTTTCGGGGTGGATATGCATTGGGAGATGATGTTAATGAAGGGAGGAGAGAACCCGAACTTTAACAAAGCTGCTTTGAGAAACGCCCAATTGAGTTTATCAAAGGCTTTGGATATGTCAACCTTGATGCACATTGAGCCCCCATGAAGCTTAAGTTTCATGCCATTCGCTAACTCATGGGCCAAACAAATGTTATCAGATATAAGCCTACCTGGGACATATGCAACTTGTTGAGGGAGAATGATTTTGTCAAGGAGAGTGCCAAGCCTACTAGCAATAATTTTAGAAATGACTTTGTACCATAGGTTGCAGAGGCTTAAGGGCCGGAAATCTTTGATAGTGGAAGGGTTAGCACATTTGGGTATGAGGGAAAGAAATGTCACATTGGCTGCTTTGAGAAGTTGCCGGTCCCTAAAAAAGCTTTGGATAGCATTGGTGAGATCCTTTTTTTATGATATCCCAACATTCATGGTAAAAATATCCCGAAAATCCATCCGGCCCGGGGGCACTAGAGGATTTTAGTGAAAGTGTGGCTGACTTAATTTCATCCTCAGAGGGGATGGAAATCAAGTGTGTGTTGTCTTGGGTTTAGGGTTTAGGGTTTTAAGGGTTTAGTAGGGTTTAGGCTTTAGGGTTTTAGGGTTTAGGGTTTAGGGTTTAGGGTTTAGGTTATAGGGTTTAGGGTTTAGGGTTTAGGTTTCAGGTTTTAGGGTTTAGGGTTTAGGGTTTAGGGTTTAGGGGTTTAGGGTTTAGGGTTTTGGGTTTAGGGTTTTGGGTTTAGGGTTTAGGGTTTAGGGTTTTAGGGTTTAGGGTTTTAGGGTTTAGGGTTTAGGGTTTAGGGTTTTTTTTTTTTTTTTTTTTTTTTGCTCGATAAGTATGAGATTTTATTTCTTTGAAAGAGAGGTTACAGAGAGTAAAAGAAAATTACAAGGCTCCTATGTAGCCCTATGTGCCAAAAAGACCTGTGTTTCTAACAAAAAGATTAGTGGGGCCTACGTACATCTCTTACAAATACACAAGTAAAATCTGCTTGGGAGTTAACCAAAAAGCCCATACAAAGACAAAGACATACACAATGTGGGTCTACACAGATGAGTCCGCCTGATGTTGTGGAGGAGGCCCTGCGTGGTGGGCTGGGCCTAGCGGCGTTGATCCCTGCAGAAGAGGAGGTCTTCAGACATCCCAATATCAACAAAAGTAATGGAGGAGCAACTTGGAGTTCAACCATAAAGCTCTTGGTCATTAATCCACTAGTGTAAACCAGCCATATAGATAACAGTGATGGATTTGATTCTTCAAGAGTGCGAAACTTCATGAGTGTCCAAGGGAAAGGGAGCATAGTGCAGCAAGATGAATGCATAACAAACCAAAAACCAATAAGAGGGGTTGAATTAAGGCTTAGGGAAACGATATTGTGGAACTTCATTAGCATCATCATTAAGGTAGTGGGCCAATGTTACAGGGGGGCTATCAAAAACAGTCTCATTGGGTACACTTAAAGCTAAAGAAGCTAGCTTGTCCGCCGATCTATTCCCCTCCCTAAAGATGTGAGTGATTTTCCAACCAGTAAGCAGGTTGAGCCATTTGTGAATGTGGAGAACATACGGGTTGATTAGGGGACTGGCAGAGATCTTGCCAATGATGGTGTTAACAACAAGAGTTGAGTCACTCTCGATCCAAATGTATCCATTAAAGGTGGGATGGGTTTCAAACCAAATTGAAATGCCTCTAAATAACCCATAAAATTCAGCAAAGGTGTTTGTGTTGTGCCCTGTGTTACAAGAGAACCCAAGCAAGAAAGTAGCCTGGTGGTCCCTAAACACCCCACCCGCACCCGAGGGACCCGGGTTCCCAAGGGATGCCCCGTCAATGTTTAGCTTGATCCATGGGGGATCGGGCTTAAGCCAGATAACCTCAATGGGGGACTTAGGGGGAGTAGGGTCAAAGTGAAGCCCAAGAGATGTGATGAGGGAGGCCGTGGGAGAGTCAATCTTCCAACAAGGACCCCTTGCAACAATTGCATCACAAATACTCTTCCTGATCTTGTTGGACAGAAAAGTGGGGTTTGGAGTAGAATTATCATATTTGGAGGCATTCCGCGCATTCCAAATCTCAAAGACACAAAGAAGGAAAATAATTTTGCAAATGAGTTTTCCCTTTCTTGGTAGATTAATGGACCTTGTCCATTGATGCACTGCTTCTAAAAGGGGGAGCTGATTAGGGAGCCCAGATTGCACCCAACCCGCTATGGTAGTCCAGACCTGAGCAATGGCTGAACAAGCAAAGAAGATATGCTGCTATGATTCAGTACTGTTTTGGCAAAGGGGGCATCTAGAGGCGAGGGAGAAGCCACGCCTAATGGTCCATTCATCTGTGGGAGTTCTTTTGTGGACTGCCCTCCAAATAAATAAGCTGACCCGAGGAGGGAGGAGGGGGTTCCATACAAGGTTGGCCCAATTGGTCTTGGGGTGTTGTGTCCTAAGGGCTTCCCAACATGATTTAACACTAGCCGCACCATAATCATTGTGGACCCAACCCATTGTATCTTCCTTGTCCAGATTGGGTGGGGGGAGAAGCCGGACACCTTCCAAAATGCGCATGAGGTTTACATCGCCCACCCTTTGGGTGTCCCAAGCGCCCTGATCATTGATTATCCAACTGACTTTTTGATGATGGTTTGCAAGATGTGGGAATAAGATGGACAGTGGTTGGTCTCCTATCCAAGTATCTACCCAAAAACGAATTTTTTGTCCATTTCCAACTAGCCATCTTGTTCCCTCAAAGATAAAGTTTTGGAGACCTTTCATGGATTTCCAAATGCAAGACCATTCTCTAGCCGGTTTAGCTTCCCAAAGTGGTTTTTGGTGGAGGTACCTAAAGTCCATAAATTGAGCCCAAGAAGAATCCGAAGTCATTGCTCTCCAAGAGAGTTTGGCTTGACATGCAAGGTTGACATCTTTGATCCTCCGGATTCCGAGCCCTCCCTCCTCCTTTGGGGTACACACTTTGTCCCAAGGAATGGGGAGGGAGACATGGGAGTCCGAGGAGGAGAATAAAAAAGCACGCATGAGTTTCTCAAGGGATGCAATGGTGGGGTTTGGGATAGGGAAGGCCAAAGAGGAAAAGATTGGGATGCTAGAGAGGACATGTCTAACAAGGGTGAGTTTACCCGCTTGAGATAAAGATTTGGCTTTCCAACCGGTGAGTTTATTCCGAAATTGGTCGATGAGGGGAAGGAAGAGACGACTCTTTGGTGCCCCTTGGAATAAGGGGAGGCCAAGGTAGGTGAGAGGAAATGTGGATTCATGAAGGGGGAGAATAGAGAGAATGTGGCATTTTCTAGGGGAAGGCATGCGACCAAATACAATAAGACTTTTGTGGGGGTTGAAGATTTGACCGGCGGAGGATTGATAAGAAGAGAAGAGAGAGTGTAGGGCCCGGGCGCCACGGGAAGTGGCTCTAAGGAATAGAAGAATGTCATCCGCAAAGAGTAGGTGGCAAGTGGGGTGATGGAGGGGGGGTGTGTAAAGAGGGGAGATGTCACCAATGGAGAGGAGATGATCAAGGTTCCGACTAAGGACGTCTTGTGCGAGGATGAAAAGAGAGGGGGATAGAGGGTCTCCTTGGCGAATACCACAAGATATGCCAAAGAAGCCATGTGGGGAGCCATTTATTAGGATTGAAAGTTTGGGAGTGGAGATGCATTGGGTGATGAGGTTAATGACATGGGATGAGAACCCATATTTAATCATTGCGGCCTTGAGAAACCCCCAATTAAGCTTATCAAAAGCTTTGGAGATGTCAACCTTGATGCACATGGACCCACCACGTAACTTAACCTTCATACGATTTGCAAGTTCGTGGGCTAAACATATATTATCCGAAATGAGTCTACCCGGGACATAAGCCACTTGTTGAGGGAGGATAAGTTTGTTTAAAAGGGGGGCAATCCGGCGGGCAATTATCTTTGAGATGATTTTATACCAAAGGTTGCAAAGACTAATGGGGCGAAAATCCTTAACGGAAGAGGGGTTGTTACATTTAGGGATAAGAGCGAGGAAGGTCGCATTAGCGGCCTTGAGAATGCATCTATCCCTAAAAAAGCTTTGAATAGCTTGGACAAGATCTCCTTTGATCAATTCCCAGCAATGGTGATAGAAATAACCAGAGAAGCCATCAGGCCCGGGGGCACTTGATGATTTGAGGGACATGGTAACATTTTTGATTTCCTCTTCCGAAGGTATAGAAACTATCAGGTCATTTTCAGATCTGGTGACCAAAGATGGAACAACCTCTAACAACCTCATGTCAATTGGGTGATGGGTGGCCTCATAGGTGGTGGAGAAGTGTTGGAGAAAAGAGTCCTTAATGGCAATTTCATCTAAAATCAGGTGATCATCAACCTTAATTGAATTGATGCGATTCATGGACCTACGGACCTTAGTGGAGGTGTGAAAGAAGGAGGTATTGCGATCCCCTTCCTTAAGCCAAGTGATGCGGGATTTTTGACGCCAAAAAGATTCTTCCTGACGAAGGGCATTGTGGAGGGAGGCTTTGGCCTCAAGAAGGGAGGAAGAAGTGCTAGGGGAAGCCCCATTGTCAAGATCCAATTCTAATTGGAGGACTTCTTTCTCAGCTTTTGACACACGATTAGCAAGGGCACCAAATACCTCCCGGTTCCATTTTTTTAGATCCTCCTTGAGCCGTTTGAGTTTTTGTTGGAGAATGAATTGGGGGGTTCCTGAAAAGCCTAATGGTGTGTTCCAAGAGTTATCTACCAAGGATAGGAATGTTGGGTCCTCAATCCACATCTTTTCGAAGCGAAATGGGGACTTGGGTTTGGGGGCATGTGTGATGGATAAGAGGATGGGCTTGTGATCAGAGCTAACACAGGCAAGGTGGAAAAGGGTAGAGGCATTGAAGTGACTAAGCCAGGGATGATATCCTAGCAAGGCCAAGACGGTTATTAGACCATGTAAAGCGTGGGCCTTGAAACCCAATGTCAATGAGTCCAGCAGTGGTAGAAGCATTGTTGAACTCAGCCATGGATGATGTGTGGGGGGCCCGACCTCCTCTTTTTTCAGAGGTCGTGGAGACTGCATTGAAGTCTCCAATGACACACCAAGGGTGGTTGGATAACAGGGGGGTCATGGCCGCTAATAAGTTCCATAAAGGTTCCCTAAGCCGACGACGAGTTTTGGCATAAACACAAGACAAAAAGCATGGATGTGTGAGTGTGTGAGGGGTGAACATGCAATGAATGATTTGAGGGGATGCAAAGATGATTTGAAAGTTCGAAAAAGAGAGTGTTTTTGCAAAAACCCAAATTGTTGCCCGGGAGTTGGGGCTCCCATTCATATTGAAAACATTGAAATACCCATGATTCAAGATGTATGCAGAGTGGGTAGAAGAATCAGTCCAAGGTTCGCTGATTATCAAAATAGCCGGGTTATACCTGTGAAGAAGACGACGTATAGACCTTTTGGTGGACGCGTTCGCCACTCCCCTAGCATTCCAGAAGAGGATGCTGTCCATTGATCAAGTCCGAGGGCCCGCCTTACTGCGGGTTTTGACTCCGTCCATAGCGCTGGATCGTTGTGACTTCGACACTCTTCTTGATGAGGCCGGGAGGAAGGGAGGATCGTCTGACGTTGCTGCTGAGGAGGAGGAATCGGTAGGGGCTTTGTCCGTTGTTGGCAAGGGGTGAATGTGAGTCACCACCCGTGGAGCAGCACTCGAGGTGTGGTTAGGGGAGTGCATAACAGAGTCGATGCTGTCGTAGTCCGTAGAGGCCATGGGAGTGCCTTGTTGATCATCTCCCGAATGTGTGCCGGAGTCGAGGGAGGTCTTCATCGCGTCCACGGAGGGTGAAGGAGAGTCCGTGCTCGAGGAGATTTGGTCCGGGAGAGACTTAGTGCAGTGAAGATGGGGTGAAGGGTGCATAGTTGGAGAATACAAAGATGGTGATGAATGCAATGGAGGTGGGGGGCCGAGGATTGATTGAATGGGGGGTGGGGTGAAGGGCATGGTAGATGCAGGCGAGGAGGGCGTATGAGATGTGGGAATGGGTGTCACCTGAGAGGGCAGAGGGGGCGTTATGGATGTTAAGGGCGTGGTGAGTGATGAATGCATAGGGGGCGTGATGGATGATGAAGGCGTGGGTGATGATGGGGGTGCCAAAACGGACGGCGCCGAGTCTGAAGTTGCCAGGTGGATTAGGGCACCCAATGGAGAGTCAGGGTGGAGTGAAGTGGAGGAGGAGGAGGGTTCAGCCCACTCATCAAGGGAGAGGATCACATCTTTGGAGGAGGGGATCAAGTCAAGTGGATTATCAAGAATGGGTCGAATGAGTTTGAGAATTTCTTCGGGGAAGTCGATGGGAGGGTGGGTAGGGTTGTTTTCCAGAGCAAGATTGTTATGTGAAGGGGATAAGAGGGCTTGCTCATCTAGAGTGGTCTGCGGATGGGTTGTAGAAGGGGTTAGTTGGGTGAAAGGTCCACTAGTAGAGTGGGCTTTAGTATTAGACAAGGGAGGGATGTGGGTTCCAGTGGATGTGATATGGGCCTGGGAAAGTTCCTCGGATGTCTGGGGCCCATTGTGTGTAGGGCATGTCAGATTACCTCTTGGGGAGTGTGGCCCATATGAGTTAGGCTTAGCATTGGGCAATGGACCCAGGGGCTCTTCAGATTGAATGGGCCCAGAATTGCTTGGACGATGAAGACGTGGCCCAGGAGCGCCCTTAGCAGTGGTATGGTTGCCTGCGGTTCTTAATGATAAGGGAGCCCGCCCATCAAGTGTTTGCTTTACTGCCGAGGTGCCGCTAGATTGTATTTGGCCTTGGATGTTGAGTGCAGAAACTTGCCGAGGAGAAGAGGACTGGTCTGGGAGGTGAGGAGCCATTGGAGCTTTGCCTTTGTCCATTTTTGGGGAGGTTGGGACCTTGGGTTTTTTGGCTGGGCATGCGATCAACGGGTGACCAATTTTGTTGCAGGCGGAGCATGGCCCGGGGAGATTTTCATACTCAATCGTCACCAGGTGGATGCCCGCCGAGGTGATGATATCCAGCTCGTGGATAGGAGGATCGCGGGGGTTGAGCTCAACACAAACACGGGCGTAACTTAGCCTCTTTCGAGTAAGGGAGAACTCATCAATGCGGAGTGGTTTTCCAATGCCATTGCCGATGGAAAGAAGGATGTCGGGGCTGAATAAGTCGTAAGTGAGGTTGTGTAGTCGTAGCCAAACCGGTACCATTTCCGGGAAAGCCACAGCCGGATCAAAAGATTGGTCCCATTTATTAAGCCGAAGAACGTTCCCCGCAAAAGACCAAGGGGCTGATTGGTGAACACGAGCCAGGTCTTCCATGCATTTGAATTCGAAGCGTAAGCTTCCATGTAAGCCCAAG